>JACYVW010000080.1:0-173898 GCA_023065735.1 Coffea humblotiana | reverse complement strand
CCAGAAGCGGACTCCGTCGGGCGATTAGTGACCCTGGGTGAATGAATGTTTGGTATACTCGAGCATTACCACGTGGTTTGGTGCGGACTGGACAGTGCGCTGGCCAGAATGGGGAGAATCAAATGAACGAATGAATGGCAAGAATGACGGAGGGGTTTTCAAAGTCAAATGAAATTTCTAAATGATTGAAGGAATGGATGGTCGATGAACGAACGAATGAACGAATGACTCCGTATCCTTTTAATGAATGTGTTACTCTCGCTTTATATTGTAAATGTTATCTGGATTACTTGTTGCTACGTGTTAAATGCCTTGTTTAATTGCTTAGTTGAGTATATAGAACCTCGCTGGGCTTTTAGCTCATTCCACGTCTTTTGTTTTTCCTTAACAGGGGTTGCGAGCAAGGGCGAGAGACCTGTATAGTATAGTTTAGCCTTCTGTATTGTTTTGGCTTTTGATCTCGTTCTAGTGTTTGATTAGGGTTGGAATGTACTAAGACGTTAAGGCTTATGTATACATTTGGGACTGTATATTTGGTTGAGCTTGTGGTGAATGTAAATTTATGGTTCAAGGCTGGGTTTCGTTTCCGCTTCTTCTCGAGGCTTTATCTTACTTTCTTTGATGTGAGTGAACGAGTCCTGGCGAGAGCTGGGCAGGCGGTCCGCCGAACCCTTTGGTTCGCCTTAGGGTAAGGGGCTGTCACAGGTTCATTACGAAAATTTCAAGTTTATGCAGAAAATTTCAGCTTTAGGGTTTCTAAATTGGGGCTTTCTTATGGATGGTTATTGAGCTTATACTTGGCTATGATTGAGGGGTATTGTGACCCTAATGAAGTATATTGATTAGCCTATGATTGGTTTGTGAAATTTTGATTGGTCTGGATGAATTTAAGTGCTTGGTTGTAGGATAGAAAAGCCGAAATTTTAGGGGAAATGCTGTCCGAATATTGAAAACATTAGGTCTTGCGAGTTTAGGTTAAAATTGAGTAAAAGTGAAAAGTTTTGGGGGTTGTTTATACTTTTAGCCTTAAATTCGATGTATTTTCTATTTTAAGCTATATTTGAAATTTGCTTTAGTGGTTCATGTAAGAGGTACTCGACTCGTGTTTGAGTTTCAATTGTGTTCTTTTGCTTGTGATGGGACGTGTCGGTGCTCCAAGGCAGCCATCGGACGGAAACTTGTGAATTTTCTTGTTGAAGTGGTGAGTGTACTATCGCATGATTTAATGCTTAAATAATTACTTATTCGTATCTTTGGTTTGAGTGAATGTGAACTTTGTGCATGAGATGAGAGTGTACTTTATCACTCTCGTTCTCTTACTTGTATAACTGATTACTGATTTCCTGTGAATTTGAATTGTGCTTGGCTTAAAATCATGTGGGGCATGAGCCCTACGACTGTACTGTGATATCTGAGCTCAAACCTTAATGGGCGTTAATCGAGTCGAGCCGGTAAGGGCCGCCGCCTGTGAGGGGCATCGCGTGAGCTACAGCGAGTGAGGGGCATCGCGAGGATGCAGGCGGATCGGATTAGGGAGCTCCAGGGGGAGATAGCCATGGAGCAAGAGCGGATGAATGCTTTGAGACCAGTTGCACGTAGTCAACGACCGTCTCACTAGGGTGGTTCGGGAGGTTAGAGACTGGTCCGGAGGTATCATTAATGAGTGTGGGGCGTTGATCCAGGGGTGATTGGCGCTAATGTGCCAGGGAGAGTTCCGGATAATGGAGCTCCAGGTGAGGGAAGCGCCCCTAACCTTGGCTCTAGCTCTGGGGAGGAGTCGATTGGCTCAGTGGAGAACTAGGCTGGAGTTCCTTGGGCCGTGTTTTGATCCCGTGTGAGGGGTACCTAGGGAAAGTTCCTAGTTAGCTATTTTGCACTTCTTGGACCTAGATTGTACAGTGTACTTTTGGTTGACCCCACTACTTTCATGGGATTACTTTTGTATATATTTGACTGACTGCTACTGTATGACTTGTTTGCTACATCTGTGTGTTTTATGTATAGATGCTTTTATTTGGTGTCTCCTTTTGCCATGTGTTTATTTATTCATGTATATATATTGCTTTGCTTTGATATCATATGTGTTTTCAACCCTAGAGTGGGTAAATCAATGGAGGGTACTCGTAGTGGACGAGGCCGCGGTCGCGGAACTAGGCAACTCTCGACCGAGGGAGGTACTCGAGAACCCATGTCTGAACCAAACTCTGAGCCTAGAATTGACCCTAATGCTCAAGTAGCCACTGCTATACAGCGCATGACTGATCTATTGGCCCACGTAGTGGAGCATCAGGGCCACAATCCTATTCCTCAACCCGAAAACCCGGTAACCTTGTGCAGAGCGAGGATAGAGCTCTCAAAAGATTTCAGAAGTTCTCCCCACCAAAGTTTATAGGAGGGCCAGATCCAGATGTGGCCGAAAGGTGGTTGGAGAAGATGGTTGACATCTTTGCCGCTTTGCACTATACAGAGGAGCGGCAGGTGACCTTTGCTATCTTTCAACTAGAAGGGGCAGCTCGTTCTTGGTGGAACGTTATAAGGCAAAAATGGGAACGGGAATTGACACCAAGGACGTGGGTGAATTTCATGAAGGAATTCAACGCCAAGTTTTTCCCTCCTCTAGTACAAGAAAAGAAAGAATAGGAGTTTATACGACTTCGCCAGGGAACCCAAACCGTAGCCGAGTACAAGAGTCAATTCACTCGGTTGTCCAAGTTTGCCCCCGAACTGATTATGACCGAGCAAAGGCGGATAAGGCGTTTCATCCAGGGCTTGAACGTTGAGATCAGAAGGACTTAGCCGTAGCCCAAATCAATGCCTTCAGTGATGCGGTGGAGAAGGCCCAACGAGTCGAGAATGATAGGTTACAAGTGAGGACCTTTCAGGCTAAGAAATGGGGATTCACTGGAAGTAGTTCTGGATACGGAGACAAGAGTACCCCTCCCAAGTTTGGAAGGGGAACCGGAGAAGGAAGACTGCCGGGATGTCAAGGAGAGCCCCGTCGAGGGTGGTCAGGTTGGACGAGGCCAACAGAGGGGAAATTTCCAGGGAGGCCCAGTTTCTGCATCCCGTGGTCCCTGCGGGTATTGCGGAAAACCAAATCACACGGAGGACAACTGTTGGAGGAAGGAAAGAAAATGCTTGCGCTGTGGAAGTGCAGAGCATCAAATTGCCAACTGTCCGGTCTTACCGCGAGAAGCGAAAGGGACCCGCAATCATCGAAGGCCAATCCCGGACAATCGAAGGGGAAGGGACGAGACCAAAGGTGCCAGTTCGGGTGTACTCCCTTGAGCAACACCAAGTCCCTGACTCATCTGGGGTCGTAGAAGGTACGATCCCTGCTTTTCACCGTCTAGCTAGGATTTTAATCGACCCTGGTGCTACCCATTCCTTTGTTAACCCCAATTTTATGTGCGGAATTGATATAAAACCTGTTAGCCTACCATATGATTTGGAAGTTAGTACTCCTACGGGGAACCCATGTTTAATTTACTAGTGTGATGTATGCTAATTGTGACATTTGGGAGGAGAGAGAAAATTCTTGGGGAATCTTATCAAGTTTTAGCTCTTAAGGGGTATGACGTTATTTTGGGTATGGACTGGTTAGCTAAGTATAACGCCCAACTTGACTGTTAAGAGGAAGGTGGTGGAGCTTCATATACCTGGAAGAGGCAACCTTAAGGTTAGATGTAAGGGGAAATTTAGGCTCATCTGCATTGATTCGAATATTCGGGTTAGAAAAACTCCTGAATAGAGGGGCGCAAGGGTTCCTGGCTTTCTTATAAACACTCCCACCGATAAGCTGAAGGTAGAAGATGTACCGATAGTAAAGGAATATCCGGGACGTGTTTTCTGATGAATTAGTAACCCTTACCTCCAGAGAGAGAGATAGAGTTTAAGATCGATTTTGAATACCAGGAACGTCACCTATCTCTAAGACCCCTATCGAATGGCACCTGCTGAACTTAAGGAGTTGAAGTTACAGTTGCAAGATTTGTTAGAGCGAGGGTTTTTCCGAGAGAGTGGATCCCCTTGGGGAGCCCCGGTGCTATTTGTTAAGAAAAAGGACGGGACCTTGAGGTTATGTATAGATTATCGGGGGTTGAATAATGTAACCATTAAGAACAAATACCCACTGCCCCATATTGATGAATTGTTTGATCAATTACAAGGGGCCGTAGTGTTTTCGAAGTTAGACCTCCGACAGGGATACTATCAGTTGTTGATTAGGAAGGAGGATGTACCCAAAACTGCCTTCAATTCTCGGTATGGGCATTTTGAATTTGCCGTTATACCTTTTGGTTTGACCAATGCCCCCGCTGCCTTTATGGACTTGATGCAGAGAGTTTTCAAACCCTACCTGGACCGATTTGCCGTAGTTTTCATTGATGACATTTTAGTCTATTCTAAAAGTCGAGAGGAGCATGAGCAGCACCTGAAATTAGTCTTACAAACCCTAAAGGATCACTAATTGTATGCCAAATTTAGTAAGTGTGAATTTTGGCTGGAGAAAATCCGTTCGTAGGGCATGTGATTACGAAAGAGGGTATTACCGTAGACCCGGCGAAGGTAGAAGCGGTGACTGAGTGGAAACGACTTGAAACTCCCACTGAAGTTCGTAGTTTTCTAGGGTTGGCTGGGTATTATCGGCGGTTTATTAAGGATTTTTCGAAACTTGCTAGCCCTCTAACCAATTTGACAAAAAGGAATGGTCGTTTTCTATGGGATGCTAAGTGTGAGGGTAGTTTTCAGGAATTGAAGCGAAAGTTAACCATGGCCCCTATTCTAGCCTTACCTAATGGAAATGATAGTTTCTCTGTTTATACTGATGCTTCAAGGGAAGGATTAGGGTGCGTGTTGATGCAGAATAAGAATGTGATTTCCTTTGCCTCCAGGAAATTGAAACCTCACGAGCAAAACTACCCGACCCATGACCTAGAGCTAGCCGCAGTTGTCTTTGTTCTGAAAAAATGGAGACACTACCTGTACGGGTAACCTTTGAGATTTATTCTGATCACAAAAGCCTTAAGTACCTAAAGAACTAAACATGAGGCAGCGACGATGGATGGAATTCTTAGAAGATTACGACTGTACGATTAACTACCATCCGGGGAAGGCGAATGTAGTAGCTGATGCCTTAAGTCGAAAGGCTCAACTAGCTGGGTTGATGGTCAAAGAGTGGGAGATGTTGGGAGTATTGAGTGAATGGAACCCTAGGTTGGAGCATCAAAAGGTAATCTGTGGGAATATCCGGGTAACCTCTGCTATACTGGAGCGAGTCAAAGAGGCCCAAAAGGAGGATCCGATGGTCAAAAAATGGAGGGATAAGGTGGAGAAGGGGGAATTACCTGATTTCCAATTGAGTTCTGAAGGGATATTGAAATATCGGAATCAAGTAGTGGTACCTAAGGATGAAACCTTGAAAAGAGAGATTTTGGAGGAAGCCCATCGATCGAAATATATTATCCATCGGGGTAGTAATAAGATGTACCAGGAGCTACGGAAGTTGTATTGGTTGAATGATATGAAGAGGGAAATAGCTCATTATGTGCAAACCTGCCTTGTCTGCCAGCAAGTTAAAACTGAACATCAAAAACCCTCGGGTTTGTTGCAACCTCTTGAGATGCCTGAATGGAAGTGGGAAAACATCACGATGGATTTTGTCTTCGGATTGCCGAGAACACAAAAGAGGCATGATGCCGTTTGGGTAATCGTCGATAGGTTAACTAAATCGGCCCATTTCTTACCTGTGAACATGAAGTATTCCCTAGAAAAGTTGGCTCAGCTATATATGAACGAAATAGTGAGACTGCACGGAATTCCAGTGAGTATAGTTTCGGACAGAGATCCTCGCTTTGTATCTAGGTTTTGGCAGAAATTTCAGGAAACCTTGGGAACCAAACTCAACCTCAGTACTACTTATCACCCCCAAACGGATGGACAGTCCGAGCGAACCATTCAAACCCTTGAAGATATGTTACGAACCTGTATCCTAGATTTTGGGGGTAGTTGGGGCCAACACATGACTTTAGTGGAGTTCGCCTATAATAATAGTTACCACTTGTCGATCCAAATGGCACCGTATGAATCTCTCTATGGCCGAAAGTGTTGCTCACCGGTTTATTGGGATGAAGTGGGAGAAAAGAAGGTTCTCGATCCAACAATCATTCCATGGATGGAGGAGGCACAAGAAAAGGTTAAAGTGATACGTCAAAGACTCCAGACAGCTCAAAGCCACAAAAGAGCTACGCCGACAACCGAAGGAAAGATTTGGAGTTCGAAGTTGGAGACCGTGTTTTCCTGAAGATTACGCCATTACGAAGTGTCACGGCGGGTAGAGGAAAGAAACTTCAACCTAGATTTGTAGGACGCTTCAAAGTTCTCCAAAGAGTTGGAAAGGTAGCGTACCGACTCGAGTTACCATCTAGTTTGTCCAGGATGTGACAGCCCCACCTTCCCCTAAGGCGAACCAAAGGGTTTGGCGGACCTCCTGCCCAGCTCTCGCCAGGACTACGAAGTCGAATCACACAAACCCTAGATTACGCGCGATCGAAACCAAAGAAAACAAACACTCGGAGACTACTACGCCGATTACACACAACTAAAATGTTCCGAATGATTACAAGTAGTATCTCAAACGAATACACCTAATATACATGCTTAAACACTTAGGTACATACATAGAAAGTTGTACAAGTCAAAACGTGATACTTGATAAAAGCAACTAGGGTTTTGATTACAAAAGAGCGTAACAAAATAACATTTACACTAGCTTGACACTTTCTTCAAAATCATGGTTCAAAAGTGTTGTCCCTGTAAGGAAAACAAAGATAACGGGAAGGGGGTGAGCTTACGCTCAATGAGGTACCAGAAGTACAAGTAGTCATGAATCATGGCATTTCACGTATCAATCATGCAGTTATACACACCAGATAGGGACATAAATAAACATTTCAAATGGAAAGGATACAGGTGGCTCTCAGGAGCCAAGGTTCTCATTGCTTCACCGGAGCTTGATCAATTAGTAGTTGACACTCCGTCAACTGTCCAATAAAGTAACCCATCCAGTAGAGCACCACTTTAACGCCGATTCCGTCCACCAAACAACCCCCTCACCGGGCCCGAACACCTCAACAGTAACAGTGGTTGGTAATACTCGAGTATACCGGAAATCCAGAGTCTTCAATACCCAGAGATTTCCTAGAAGTGGACTACCGTGGTTCGTTAGCTAATCGACCAGCCCTTGCCGGATCGACTCGAGTAACTAGCCCCCGGTATTGAGCTCAAAGGTCATAGAATGGTTGTTGGACTTAACCCTCCAAACGACATCAACAATTACAGAGAACAGATACAAATAACAAGTACAGAAGACAAGTACAGACTCATACAATATACAGGAACCAGAATAACCAGATAAGAGAAACGAGTGTGATAAAGTACACCCTCGTTTCATACGAAGTATACAAAAGTCACAGATAATCAAGTTGCAAGTTGCAAGTACAGATGAATCAGATAAGCACCAATTTAAGGGAATGGTACACTCACCAGTTCACACAAACAACTTCAAACGTTTGCTCCCGAAGTACTCGGATCACCGGCACGTCCTAAACCACCAAGGTAAACAATTGAGACTCGATTACGAGTCATAAGCCTAACCAAGTAAATTACCAAAGCAATACAAAAGTATAGTTTTGAGTGAAAAGTAGTAGTTGGTCCTAAAGACATGAACGATCCAAAACCCTACGCTTCTACCCAAAACCATGCCCACAATGATCTACTAACTCCAAACTTAAAGTGAGAAATGAAAGTAGGACTAATTCTTGAATCTTGAAGCGTGGCTACCTTGTTTGGTTTCCAAATCTTGATTGATTTCCAATCAAAGACCCATTCCTACATTTTAGCCACCACCTCTCCTACTTTTTAGGACTTTTCTTAGCCCATTCATCTTATCCTCACTTTCGGCCATCTCTCCCTGTGAGAACCCTCACTTTAAAAATCCAATCTCCACAAATTACTTGCCTTGCCCTATGATTTAAATCACCTCATACATGCCCTTGTATTACATTTCCCATGTGTTACAACAATTTAACATACATTGCATTTCATTTCTTTTGACTGGAAGTAAGACAATTGCTTGAGTTGATTTCAAATAATTCACCCCTTACATGTTTTTAAATGACCTTTATTTGTGGTAGGAACTTTATGTGAAAGGTTAGGGGTGTTAAATAAGTATTAGTGCATTTGGAAGGGTTGAATTATCATTAGTCAAAAGATTAAGAGAAGTAGTGGGCAAGAAGTGGGCTATGTGGCAAAACCCTAGCCAAGTATTTTGTTGACCAAAGGTTAACTAATAATTTAAACCATCTTGGCCCTTTTATTTCTTCTTGTTGGCTGAACCTTATAGCTCCAAAAGAGAAGAGAGAGAGCTCCAATTTCTTGCTTTCTAACCCTAGTAATCAAGAGCCAAACAAATCAAAGAGAAAGATTGGGAGATAGTGAGAAATTTCCTTCCAACCTTAGGGTTTGATGCAAGCTTGAAGTCTTCATTTGGTGGGTTGATTTGGTGGTTCAAACTTCCTACAAGAGAGGTAAGTGTTCTTTAAATGATGTGGTTGATGGATTATGATGGTTGTAAACTTGAAGAAATTGAAGATTTATCATCGTTTTGTCATAGTTAAGTAAGCTGAAATTTTTCCCAGCTTGATTCCAGTTTTTGTACCTACTTCAACTGGATGTTCGACCATGATAACGGCCAAAATAGCTTTTATACAAAACATAAAGTTGTAGAGAATTGAGTGTAGAATATGCCTGTAAATTTTCAGGTCAATCGGAGTAGGATAGCTTGTGAATGACTAATTTACCCCTGCTGCCCTGTTTCTGTCCGAACTGATATTTTGTCTCTGTAATTGATCATTTTGACCAGGAAGACGACTGATTTAGCTTTTGATGTCTTCTTAAGAATTATAGCCCTATATCTTAGCTTTCAAATGTCTTTAGAATCACCGGAATCGGAGTTGTGTGCGTTGAGATATGATTGAATAAATCAGGACTTCCAGTTAAATTTCCCAGTGAGCTTCGAACTGGAAAATCTGGGGCTGTTTGGGTAAATTTGACTAGGTTAGGTGGAGAACTGGATTGAGGTGTCTTCATAAGAATTGTAGAGCTCTGTCTTAGCTTCGAAACGGTATAAGGTTTGCCCTAATTCAATAAACATAACTCCAGTTATGACTAAAAGGCTATGGGATGTCAAATCTGCCGTCTGGTATGCCTACCAAGTGTTTGATGAAATGTATGCCTACCAAGTGTTTGATGAAATGTTTGCACCTTGTTCATGGTTGTTAATGAAGCTTTTACATGTTTTAAACCTCTTTTGAGCTAGATCTATACTTGATATGTGGTTTAAGTGCAAATCATTAGAGAATGAAGATTGGATGGCTAAAGGAAAATATGGACTGATTTCAATTTCCATGGCTGACCGGTTGGAGAAGGAAGGGTTTCTCCTTGCTTTTTGTGGTTTATTTACACCTTAAGCATGCCTAAACAACTTGGCTAGAGATTGGTTAAGTTTATGTGTGAATTGGAATGAATTTGGAACAAGCAAAGTGGCTAGAAGGACCATTAGTGGACTGGTTTAGGATTTCTTATTTTCTAGACTGTTGTGGTCACTTTAATCATGGTTATGTGTTGTGTTTTGAGTTCCAATGGCACCAAATGACTTAATCCCCTGTATATGATCACTAGAGGACTGATTTGGGTAAATTTGAACCAAAACAAATGAAGATAGCATGAGGAACTAGTGTGCAATTGTTAGGGTTTGAGACTGATCCAGGGTTGGAAAAACAGCCAACTTTCCTGAGCTACTGGTACTGCTAGGAGATGAACCAGAAGGTGTTCTTCATACCGTTAGAAACCCTTCGAGTCTAGTTTCCAACGCCACTGACAGTACCTAATTCCAACCTTCCTACAGTGAGATATAGCCGTTTTACCAAGACTGCGCGGGCGCGACTGTTTTACCCGCGAAGAACCTTTTAAGCTTGAATGAAACTTTCCTTTTACCCAACCTTTTTGCACTTGTTGAACTTGTTTCCTCATGAACTTTCACTGCATTTTGGGCCTAAATTTCATGGTGAATTGAGTAGACTTAACCACTCACTTAGTCACCTAATGAGCTCACTTTTGGCTTGGAATTAAGCCTAGTTTGTTAACGATTTCACTCGTTGCCCTAGGAGTGGGAAACGGTGGTGAACGTAACTGCACGACTTGACGTTTGACTGCTACATTACTTGTCAGGTGAGTGTTCCACTACCTGCTACCTGCTTATATGAAATATCTGAATACTTGAATTACGACTGTTTGAGCCAAACTATGTTTTGATAAAAATGGAGGCGAGCGTGTACTTTATCGCACTCGACCTTCCTCATTTTCCACTGAGGCTCTGTATACTGTGATTATGAGATATGAATTCTCTATATGTGACTGTACTTGAGTTGTTTGGGTGATACCCCATCAACTACTGCTACTGTTTGGGTACCCAACCTCATTAGTGAGTCGGTTGTATCGAGCCAGCAAGGGCTTAGTCGAGAAGGCCGATAATCCTTGGGGACTGTTCACTGATTACTGGAAACTGGTACACTCGAGTATTACCCAATTACTGATATGGAGTGCGGGCCCGGTAGGGGGTTGGTTGGTGGACGGAGATCGGAGAAAGTGGTGTTCTACGGACTGAATATTCTTTGAATGCAAGTGTTGACGGAGAGTCAACGGACACCGGTATGATCAAGCTCAAGGGGATTTGGCTTTTGGAAGCCACCTGTATCCTTGAATTGAACTGTGATTAAATTGTTATTGTACTATACGGTGTTTACTTGATTATATTATGCCCTTATTTGGCTATGTGCTTACTTGTTTTACTTGGAACCTCACTGAGCTTTAGCTCACCCCACTCCCTTTGTTTTCCTTAACAGATTGGGGACGGACTTTTGGTCAAGAGTTTTCTTAGTTTATTCTACTTGAACTTGTAACCTTCGTTTAAGAGGTTTTTACTTTTGACCCTTGCAAGTTCAACTTTATAAGTTCGACTCATGTTATGTAATTGTAGTATGAAGTAGTAAGTGTGACGTTTAGTGAATTTCTAAGTTTGGAAAGTGGACGTGGCGATTGTTTGCCATTAAGGTTTGCACCATTGCTTTGAAGTTATTCCACTGGATATTTCTAGTGTTAGTTCCTTGATCGACTGAGTCCTGGCGAGAGTTGGGCAGGCAGTCCGCTGATACCCTAGGGTACGCCTTAGGGAGAGGTGGGGCTGTCACAGGTGGTATCAGAGCCTAGGTTTGAATTGACCTGGGCGAGTTGGAAATTGTCGACTTGAGGATTGTATTTGATTATTTCCCTTAAGAGTACTTGAGTTTATCCCCACTTTGGGTAGGATGGACGGATCTAGTGGCCCTAGTGATAGACCAGTTGGCGAGACATTCCATGAGGACTTACCGATGATTAGATATCAGACCAGACCCGGAGGAGTTAGAGCCTATTGGAGCCCATTTGACCGCTGTAGGCAGTGCGAGCGTTGGCATATTTACACGTATCCTAATGAAGTAGTTCTGGGCATTGTGAAGGAGCGAAAGATCCTAGCAAGGGACAATACTAGGCTTGGATTTGAAGTGAATTACTTGAAAGAAACTATTAAAAAACAAGCTGAGCGGATTAAGGAATTTGAGCATGAGGTGGCCAAAGGCCAAGAAGGGGTTGATGACTTGTGCGCGCAGTTTGGAGAAACTTAAGAGCGCATGGTCAAGAGGGCCATGAAAGTGAGGAATAGAGCGGAATCCATTCTAAATGTGTGTGATGACTTTCTAGGAGAAGCGAGCGATAAGGCTTCTCATATTGGAGATGGTACGGGATCTGAACCCGCCGAGGTTAGGGGGTCAGCTATTCCCACCGCAGATTAAGGCCTTCAGCCCTAGGTTACTATTTTGGATGATTTTGACTGCTGTACATAGAAAGGATAGGGGATGTGGTGACTCGGTGGTTGTATAGTTTTTTTTGATTGCCTACACTAGGGTTTTATGTGATATGACTGTATCTGCACTTTTGAAGCTCGTACTTGATACTTTTGGTCCTGTTATCTTGTAAATGAGTGCCATGAGCCTTTGAATGTATAATACTGTAGCTGTTGACTTTGACCTTTGACTTTGACCTTGACCTTGACTTTGACTTTGACTTTTTTTGACTTTATTTCGAATTGGCATTTAACTACTTTGTGTTTTCTCTGACTTACCGTGATTTCTACTTCCTTTTCTTTGACTTTTGGCTTCAATAAATATCTATTGCATACCCAAAACTTGCTTACCTATTAGTTATGATATTTGAACCCTAGCCAGTGAGTGTTCCAAGTACATGAAAATGTTTACGTGGAATGTTTCCTTGCTTTAATAGCGTGCGTATTTGGTTAAAATAATTGCTCTTGAATTGATAACCCTTGGGACGAGGATGTACTTTATCATACTCTATCCTTTGTAGTTTACTTCATAATAGTAATATGAAATAAAGTGCTTTGCTTATACTTGACTTGTTGGTTTTGCACTTGACTTGTTGGTTATTTGAGTGGTTATCCTACTGACTTACGTGTTACATACTCATTGTGGTTAGACAATACTAGGTACTTGATTTCTCGTCTCATAGGCAAGTGTATACTTTATAACACTTGACCTAACTCGACTAAATTTGTGAGATTTTGTTAAAACATGGGTTAGCCATTTTGTTACACTTGAAAAGCGGCCAGAATTTAGCCACTTTCTGGCCGGATTTGTGGTCGAATTTGCTAGTTTTCTTGTTTGATTAGGGTTCTTAGCCACCTGATTGTCAACTGTTTGGACTTGAAATACTTGAAGTGCCTGAAACCTAAAATCCTGAACTTATTTGTGACTTGAACCTATTTAGGCGAGTGTGCTCTTATGTACACTTAATTGACTTGCTTTGACTAAACATTTGATATTTCATTTCTGCATGAGCAAGTAATTTGATATGAATATGACCTGTAGATTTATTTGAAATACCTGGAACACTTGGGAATATGAATTGCTGGACATTACTTGTGACTTGACTCTGGCTAGGCGAGTGTGTCATTACCACACTTGGCCTCTCTTTCTTGAATGATCCTGTACTTACTTGAACTTGATTGATCTGTACTTATGTTTGTACCTGTGTCTCACTTGCAAGTGCTGAGCGGTCGTATGTACCACACTCCATCCGAGTGGGAGGTACCTCTCATCCCGTCTCAGTACCTCAATCCTGTTTTGTCGAGTGGAGTGTTATCTTCTCGACTAATTGATATGTTCGAATATTACCACCACTGTTTATTTCTAAATACGGAGTGTAAGTGATATCTAGCGTCTCCCAACTTTACTGCGTGAGCGTTGGATAATAGCCAACGACTCCAATCTTGAAGTACCGTATATCTGGGACTATAAGTCCAACCTAGGGCCAGTTGGTCGAATCATGCTTGTTATAAGTGTAAATTTTCTTTTCATGGTACTTGGAGAAGATAGATATGTACGTCAGGTAGGAATCTCTGATATAGGTGGTTTACTCTTGGGACCGGCCGGCTCGAGTTGTGAACTATCTTATGTTGGATTCTTGTACTTGAGTAAAAAAAAAAAAAGGGGAAAAGGACATGGAGAGCACTAGAATAAGGGTTTGTATCTTGACTATACATGAGAAGTTTTGGACTGATTGAGGTAATGGATCTTGGAAGGTTGTTATGGACTAATCTAGTCATAGTCTGGTTAGGGTTTCTATAGATAGTGGCCAGATTGTAGCATACGTCGAGAAATTTGTACTGAAGACCTGTTTACTTCCCTTATGACTGTGAGGACTTGATAAGTGTTTATTTGATTGGGAGGCGGTATTAACTGCAACTATATGGGTATTCCTACCCCTCTTGTGATATTTGACACCGTAAATTTGGTTCTCGATGAACTATCGTTGCCTATACTTCCTTGATACCTACCCAATGATGTCAAAATATGGGTTTGCCCGATTATTATCGTGTCGAGATCGAGAGTTTTGGAATTATATATAGGGATTTGAGAAAAGAATTTGGGTTCTATACCTGTATGCAAAAGCTTGAGATAGGGTGTGGAACTTTTGATATACAAAGCATGCCTTAGGGTTTTATTATGTACATGAGTGATAAGTGGTATAGTATCTTAAGGTACTGCCCTAACTATGTTCTACTTTCTTGTCTATCTCATTTGAGAATATCTAAGTTTAATCTTCCGTGGTTGGATTGGAGGTGAAGGGACTTAACAATTATATGGTTGAGGTTCCAAGTGTACTTAGTTACCTATTTTGATCTAGTAAATTGCCGGCAGGCTATTACTTGAATTCAAACGAATCGGTGAGATGGCACATTTGATTGATATGTATAAGGAAATAGAGATTCTTCGAAAGAAAGTAGAGTTCCAAAAGAGATTAACTGAGCACTGGAAAGGACGATGGGAACAAGAATACTTGGAGAAAATTGACCTACTGCACTAGAATATAGAATTGCAAAAGAAGTACGAAGGGATTTCAGAAAGAGGTGTGGTTATGAGTGGAATTGAGCATAACTGAAAGGAAATGAGTTTCTTCAAATCACTTTAGATCGAACAATTTTCAACTTTGTGTTTTGAACATCTTTTCTAATTTCTCCAAACGTTTGACTATAAGTGAGATTCTTGTGCTTTAAATGATTTTTGCAACATTGATTAGCAAGTACAAGAGGATTACTCCTTGATTGGAACAAGCAAATATTATATTTTGATAAGTTATACGGGTATAGAATTTTAAATTGATGCATTTTCTAAATAAAGTTTTGGAACCTCAATTTCTTTATATATTTTGGCTTTGTAATTGCTAGTCTTTTACTATAATATGTGACCTGAGTTATTCAGTAAGCAAAGTGAGAATTTCGAGGACGAAATTCTTTTAAGGGGGAGAGAGTGTGAGAACCCTCACTTTAAAAATCCAATCTCCCCAAATTACTTGCCTTGCCCTATGATTTAAATCACCTCATACATGCCCTTGTATTACATTTCCCATGTGTTACAACAATTTAACATACATTGCATTTCATTTCTTTTGACTGGAAGTAAGACAATTGCTTGAGTTGATTTCAAATAATTCACCCCTTACATGTTTTTAAATGACCTTTATTTGTGGTAGGAACTTTATGTGAAAGGTTAGGGGTGTTAAATAAGTATTAGTGCATTTGGAAGGGTTGAATTATCATTAGTCAAAAGATTAAGAGAAGTAGTGGGCAAGAAGTGGGCTATGTGGCAAAACCCTAGCCAAGTATTTTGTTGACCAAAGGTTAACTAATAATTTAAACCATCTTGGCCCTTTTATTTCTTCTTGTTGGCTGAACCTTATAGCTCCAAAAGAGAAGAGAGAGAGCTCCAATTTCTTGCTTTCTAACCCTAGTAATCAAGAGCCAAACAAATCAAAGAGAAAGATTGGGAGATAGTGAGAAATTTCCTTCCAACCTTAGGGTTTGATGCAAGCTTGAAGTCTTCATTTGGTGGGTTGATTTGGTGGTTCAAACTTCCTACAAGAGAGGTAAGTGTTCTTTAAATGATGTGGTTGATGGATTATGATGGTTGTAAACTTGAAGAAATTGAAGATTTATCATCACTTTGTCATAGTTAAGTAAGCTGAAATTTTTCCCAGCTTGATTCCAGTTTTTGTACCTACTTCAACTGGATGTTCGACCATGATAACGGCCAAAATAGCTTTTGTACAAAACATGAAAGTTGTAGAGAATTGAGTGTAGAATATGCCTGTAAATTTTCAGCTCAATCGGAGTAGGATAGCTTGTGAAATGACTAATTTACCCCTGCTGCCCTGTTTCTGTCCGAACTGATATTTTGTCTCTGTAATTGATCATTTTGACCAGGAAGACGACTGATTTAGCTTTTGATGTCTTCTTAAGAATTATAGCCCTATATCTTAGCTTTCAAATTTCTTTAGAATCACCTGAATCGGAGTTGTGTGCGCTGAGATATGATTGAATAAATCAGGACTTCCAGTTAAATTTCCCAGTGAGCTTCGAACTGGAAAATCTGGGGCTGTTTGGGTAAATTTGACTAGGTTAGGTGGAGAACTGGATTGAGGTGTCTTCATAAGAATTGTAGAGCTCTGTCTTAGCTTCGAAACGGTATAAGGTTTGCCCTAATTCAATAAACATAACTCCAGTTATGACTAAAAGGCTATGGGATGTCAAATCTGCCGTCTGGTATGCCTACCAAGTGTTTGATGAAATGTATGCCTACCAAGTGTTTGATGAAATGTTTGCACCTTGTTCATGGTTGTTAATGAAGCTTTTACATGTTTTAAACCTCTTTTGAGCTAGATCTATACTTGATATGTGGTTTAAGTGCAAATCATTAGAGAATGAAGATTGGATGGCTAAAGGAAAATATGGACTGATTTCAATTTCCATGGCTGACCGGTTGGAGAAGGAAGGGTTTCTCCTTGCTTTTTGTGGTTTATTTACACCTTAAGCATGCCTAAACAACTTGGCTAGAGATTGGTTAAGTTTATGTGTGAATTGGAATGAATTTGGAACAAGCAAAGTGGCTAGAAGGACCATTAGTGGACTGGTTTAGGATTTCTTATTTTCTAGACTGTTGTGGTCACTTTAATCATGGTTATGTGTTGTGTTTTGAGTTCCAATGGTACCAAATGACTTAATCCCCTGTATATGATCACTAGAGGACTGATTTGGGTAAATTTGAACCAAAACAAATGAAGATAGCATGAGGAACTAGTGTGCAATTGTTAGGGTTTGAGACTGATCCAGGGTTGGAAAAACAGCCAAATTTCCTGAGCTACTGGTACTGCTAGGAGACGAACCAGAAGGTGTTCTTCGTACCGTTAGAAAGCCCTTCGAGTCTAGTTTCCAACGCCACTGACGGCACCTAATTCCGACCTTCCTACAGTGAGATATAGCCGTTTTACCAAGACTGCGCGGGCGCGACTGTTTTACCCGCGAAGAACCTTTTAAGCTTGAATGAAACTTTCCTTTTACCCAACCTTTTTGCACTTGTTAAACTTGTTTCCTCATGAACTTTCACTGCATTTTGGGCCTAAATTTCATGGTGAATTGAGTAGACTTAACCACTCACTTAGTCACCTAATGAGCTCACTTTTGGCTTGGAATTAAGCCTAGTTTGTTAACGATTTCACTCGTTGCCCTAGGAGTGGGAAACGGTGGTGAACGTAACTGCACGACTTGACGTTTGACTGCTACATTACTTGTCAGGTGAGTGTTCCACTACCTGCTACCTGCTTATATGAAATATCTGAATACTTGAATTACGACTGTTTGAGCCAAACTATGTTTTGATAAAAATGGAGGCGAGCGTGTACTTTATCGCACTCGACCTTCCTCATTTTCCACTGAGGCTCTGTATACTGTGATTATGAGATATGAATTCTCTATATGTGACTGTACTTGAGTTGTTTGGGTGATACCCCATCAACTACTGCTACTGTTTGGGTACCCAACCTCATTGGTGAGTCGGTTGTATCGAGCCAGCAAGGGCTTGGTCGAGAAGGCCGATAATCCTTGGGGACTGTTCACTGATTACTGGAAACTGGTACACTCGAGTATTACCCAATTACTGATATGGAGTGCGGGCCCGGTAGGGGGTTGGTTGGTGGACGGAGATCGGAGAAAGTGGTGTTCTACGGACTGAATATTCTTTGAATGCAAGTGTTGACGGAGAGTCAACGGACACCGGTATGATCAAGCTCAAGGGGATTTGGCTTTTGGAAGCCACCTGTATCCTTGAATTGAATTGTGATTAAATTGTTATTGTACTATACGGTGTTTACTTGATTATATTATGCCCTTATTTGGCTATGTGCTTACTTGTTTTACTTGGAACCTCACTGAGCTTTAGCTCACCCCACTCCCTTTGTTTTCCTTAACAGATTGGGGACGGACTTTTGGTCAAGAGTTTTCTTAGTTTATTCTACTTGAACTTGTAACCTTCGTTTAAGATGTTTTTACTTTTGACCCTTGTAAGTTCAACTTTATAAGTTCGACTCATGTTATGTAATTGTAGTATGAAGTAGTAAGTGTGACGTTTAGTGAATTTCTAAGTTTGGAAAGTGGACGTGGCGATTGTTTGCCATTAAGGTTTGCACCATTGGTTTGAAGTTATTCCACTGGATATTTCTAGTGTTAGTTCCTTGATCGACTGAGTCCTGGCGAGAGTTGGGCAGGCAGTCCGCTGATACCCTAGGGTACGCCCTAGGGAGAGGTGGGGCTGTCACACTTCCTATATTTTAGGGAGTTAGCCGTCACTTGTCATCCCTTTTAGGAGAAAAATTTTGACACACAAAGACAAGAAAAGGCAGCTTGCGATAAAAAAAAAAGATATTCTTAGACAAATGGAGCATGTGCAATGGTTCATAATCAAGTTGAGTTGGCGACATGTTTCTTGGATTGCATATATCAAGACATTCTCCGAGTTACCCCTTTGTAAGCAATCACTCGATTTGAGGACAAATCGCCTTTCAAGAGGAGGGGAATGATGAGAACATGAAGATTTGGATTCCCTTCAAGTTCAAGGAAATTCGTTTGATGGTTGATGGTGCAATCGGGCTCGAGAATCATTGAAAATCCAACCCCGTGTCATGCTTATTTTCTTGTTATCATTTATTTAATTGAGTTTTCAGCAATGTTAGTTGTTAATTAGAGTTAATTTACAAGTTAGGTAAGTTGTTTGAATTAGGGAATAAAGGCTAAGGTCATGTTGACCATAGTTAAACCAATTTGAGTTAGTTAGTTTCCTATTCTAGTTGAATTAGAGTTTTAGAAAAGTAGTTAATTGCTTCCAAATTTGTTTAGGAAGTTGTGTCAAGTTTAGAAGTCAAGTCAAACAAGGAAACTTGTATTGTTTCCAATTTAGATTAGGGTTTTGAGTCTTGTAAGGCTATAAATAGCCAACTTTATTTAACTATTCAGAGAGATGATAAAAGATGAATTAATAAAAAGAGAGTTGCCTCCTTTTATGGAGTTCCTTGATGGAACTTGAGTTTCTTCTTGAACTGTATCAAGTATTTAGCTTGGATACTTGTGGTGTTCAAGGCAAGATGATCACATCATCTTGTTCTTTCAAGCCAATAACCAATCCACTAGGTTTCTAGAGACGGGTTCTCTTTAGGTCTAGCAAGATAGTTATTGTTCCAATAACCAATCCACTAGGTTTCTAGAGACGGGTTCTCTTTAGGTCTAGCAAGGTAGTTATTGTTCCATAACCTAATCAAGATAGATCCTTTCACTGCCTGATCGATTCGGTTCTTCAAGACAGGTTCTTGCTGGATCGAGTTCGCATCAGGAAGCTTCATTCATCAGCCACACTCTCTCTCCTCACCCATCAAGCTCGGCCGAAACACTCCAAGGAAGAAGAAGAGAAAGCTCTTCATCATTCTGCTCCATTCTTGCACAATTTCACTCCAAAATCTTCGCTCAACTTCCATATCACTTAGAGATTAGCTTAAGCTTGGTGGAAGACTTCATCTTGGCGGTTTTCTTGTAGTTTTTGTGATAAAAAATTTCTGGTTTCAAGCAAGGCTAGAGGTATACACATCAACTCATCCAATCCCTCCATTTGATTCAAGATTTATGGTTGTTATTGCAAAGGTTTGAGAACCCTACACATGGATTAGGCTAGCGGACTTGAGGAGTTTACTTTCTTGCTTTTAAATGTTAGGCTAACGGTCTTGTGGTGACCTCTAGGTAGCGGGCTTGAGGTGTAAATGCTTGAATATGATTGTTATGTGTGTAGATGAAAAGATTATGGTTAGAAACGACGGAAAAATCGAAGGAAGATTGCATTTGGGTGATGACCGAATCTGTCCTGTTTTTGCCGTGCCTTTATTTCAAATTTTTGATGCTCAAATGACTTTGAAACTGATGTATATATGTTGTATATAGTGTGTAGAAAGTTTCTACCAAAAATCATTTGAATTGGTTAAGTAAAACTTGAAATTTCGAAATGTGAAGAAACCTGGAAAATGTGTTCGGACAGCTTGAATAGTGTACCTTTGATCGAACATATCTTTTTGTACAGATGTTAAAATCGAGTGTCATTTATGGCATTTGAAACTAGACAGTTGTAGCTTTCCAACGGTATAAAATTCACTTTCTAGTTCGAAATGAGTGAGCCGTAGTGAGTCGGCAAAGTTGCTGTCCTGTTCTAATGGCCTATCCGAGAGAAAGGTAGAAGCTGCATTTTGTGGCTCCATTTTCTCTCAATTATGAATTTATTTTGAGAACAATTTGTTCTGATGAAATGTAGCCTTATGATTCTAGTTTCCAACGCCACCAACCATTCTCAATTCCAAGTTATATTGAGTGAGATATGGTTCTATTTCCAGACTGCGACAAAACTAGAAAACTCTTCTTTTTGCTGGACGGCTGGTTTAGTTGTTTGTGAGATGTTTTATTTTGAAATTTTGTTGTCAACCAACTATCAATTGTTTATGAAATGTTTCTTGGACCTTGGTTTCACAAATGAACCAAAATGGGACTGATTTCATGGTGCAAAGTGTTTGAAAAGGGAAAGAAAACAAGAAGACAGATTTGTCTTGGAAATTTCTTGAACTTTGGTAGTTTTGTTAACTACCTTCCCGTACGGCTTTTTACATGAAATTTGATAGAGGAATAGCCCTCATATGGGAGTTTAATTGTACCAAATTTGGTATCATTCTAAGACCATTACGATACCCAAATGATGTCCCAAAGTTTACTTCCAAATCTAGAAAATTCACTGTTTAGTAGTGAAAATTTACCAACTTTGAGTTACTATATCTTGACGCTCAAAACTTCAAATTTATTTCTGTTTGTTTTGTTTGAAACTTTTTTTGAAATTCTTATTGTGTTACAAATTTCAGAGGCTATTCCACTTCCTGTGAATTTTGCCGAATTTCCAAAGTTCGCCAAAAAACATGATCGAAACTGTCTTGTATGCTCAAGTCAGCCACTTTGAGTTGAAATTTGAATGTCTTCCGTTTAGAATCTTGGAAAGGTGTCTTCTAGGAACTTTTAGTATTCCGAACCAAGATTCCAACGATATAAAGTTTTCCAATTTTGGACCTATTGAGTGGAAGTTCTGATTTTTCTAAGTTTGACGTGCAAAACTGAAATTTTCCGACTCGATGGGAAATGAGTTTTTGGAAACTCTTCCCTATCCTTTGATATTGATTGACCGTTTTAAACTTGATTTCATGAAGGAAATCAGTTTTCCTTGTGTTATTAAACCTCACTTTTGAGTCTCGATTTACGAGTAATTAAGGCTCTCTTTCATGATATTTTCTTAGTATTGTACAAGTGTACAATCTTCTTTGTTAACCAGGGGTTTATAAGTATTAGTGTGTGATAGTCAATTATTATTTGCTCAGGCGCTCAAGGGGACCTTCAAGAGGATCTCGAAGCGGACGCCTAAAAGTTGTTTGAGCACTTACTCCCTATTTTGATTGGTGAGTGTCAAGTGCATGATTTGTTGCAATTATGTGAATTGCTTCTTATGAACTGAATGGTTTATGACTGTTGAGTCGAGTGTGTACTTTATTGCACTCGTTCTCTTTTAACTGATTGAACAACTGAATTGAACTGCTTGTAACTGAACTACTTGCATGTCGTTGGAGTGAATCTCCTCAACTTATAATTGAACTGTCTGAACGTCGTTGGAGTGAATCTCCTCGACTTATAACTGAACTGTGGGGATGCCCAAATCTCAATTGGCCGACCTTTCGACTCGAGCCAGCAAGGGCTTGGTCGAGAAGCTTGGTGAACCATGAGAAAACTGTAAGTTTGATCTATTGAGAGATCTCGCTTGGCCTACTCGAGTAGTAATGCATTTTATTGAAGTACGGGCCCGGAGCGGTGTATGGTGGACGGAACTGTGAAGTAAGTGGAGTTCTACGAACTTAAATGCCGACCGGTTGACAGAGTGTCATCGCGGGAAGGTATTCGATCGAGGTTTGGCGAAGCAAGTGGAACTTAGCTCCTGAGAGCTCCTGTATCCTCATTGAATGTGTTTAATTGAAAATTGTGAATTGCTTGAATGTTACAACTTTAATTCTTACTTAAATGCCATTGCTACTTGAACTTTGTGTTTTGCATGTTTTCTTGGCCTCACGAGCATCCGCTCACCCCGTTAGATTTGTTTTCCTTAACAGGAGTTGAACTAGAAGGGATTATGGAAAAGCCTACTTGATGGCTCTTTTGACTAGAATTTTAGAATGTATTTGTCTAGACATCCTTTGGGAAGTTGTATATTTGGAAAGTGGATGTATTTTGAACTTGTGATGTAAGATGGAATATTTATGTATGGAAATGACTTCGTGCCTTTATTCCGATGTCATTGTTAGTATTGTACTTAAGTTTGAACTGGATTTGTATTGAGTCCTGGCGAGAGTTGGGCAGGCGTCCCGCCAATACCCTTTGGTTCGCCTTAGGGAGAAGTGGGGGCGTCACAATTTGATGTGTGCACGGCCCTTAGCCCAAGTAATAACCCCGTCCGAGTTCCATTGGGCCCAGTCACACGTGCACGGGCCCAGTCACTCCAAGCCCTTGTGCGAAACGTCCAAAACCAACAGGGAGTCCATAGGGACATTGAAGGCTTGGAAGGAGATAATCAAGTCATCTACACGATGGTCCAAGCCCATGAAGAATCAAGTGGTCCAAGCCCATGAAGAATCAAGTGGGCCTCCAAGTAGGTTGGTCGACTAGGCCCCTAGGCCTTAGCACTAGGTTTTCATCTTGGTTAGAATTGGATTAGATTGTTAATTAGGTCATGGGCCGGCCCCATCTTGTCCAAAGAGTGGCCGTCCCCTTGCTTGCTTTATTAGGGTTTCGTTAGTGTCCGTTGACCTAGCCCCTTAACCTATATAAAGGCTTCACTTTGTACGGTCAAAGGTTACGCAATTTTGATAATAAACACTTAGTTTTGTTTTCTCTTCCATTGAGAGATTCAATCCTTTACTGCTTTGGCAAGGGTTTTTTTTTAGCAATCTTGTGCTTGACCTTGATTGTTCCCACCGACCTATCACTTGAGTATTCACCTCAATTTGGAGTCGTCGTTCTGCCGCCTTTTAATCAAATCGTGTCGTTCGTTTTGGTTTTAGGCTCCGCAATCCAAGCGTTGGACAACCTCGCTAGATCCTTGGGCAAATGTGCTACGTGTCTCGAAACGTGTTGATCGAGGACCGTATCACAATTGGTATTAGAGTACTAGGTTAGAGATCTATTTGGGAGACATACTAGAGACTTTACTTCTAAGAATATGAATGAGATAACCTAGTTATACCCTAAGTTATATTTGAACGAGTTAGTGACTCTAAGTTTTTAACCCGAAAATTGTGGTTGTTTTGCAGGGATGGAGAATGGAAACGGAGGACCCTGCTGCTAATGGTAATGGTCATGCTAATGGCCACGTGGAGCCTCATAGCAGAGCACAGGGTGGAGGAGCTCGTGTGCGTTACTCGCCTTCTTCTAGGTTTCTCGATGTATCTGTAGGGCGACATACGCTTATCCGAATGACCTCGTATTTGCTTTTGATGATGAGCGTCCCCAGTTGGTGAATACCAACAGAGCTCTACTTCAGGAGGTGGAGGAGCTGAGCATTATGGTGAATGCTTAGAGTGCTAAGATTGCTGAGTTAGAGGGACAGTAGTGGACGAGGTGCCTAGGGCTGAGCCCGCCCGTGACGAGCTTCAGAGAGCTAGGGCTCGACTTACTAGGATAGACGAGGAGGTCCGAGATCGGGCCGCTGGATCCTGGCAGATACTACTATGCTAATTGACGAGGTGATGGACGTTGTTCAGAGTCCCAGCTCAGGAGGAGGAACCTGAGGAGGAGATCCCACCTGATAGCCCTACTATGGACTAGAACCTAGAGTGATAGACTTTTGACTTTTGTAGTTTAAATAGCTGGGGTGATGCTAGTGCATAGGCCATTGTATTTTGCTTGACTGTGTGGCCTACTTTTGAGGCACTTGGCTCTACTTTAGTCGTACATGACTAAAAGTACTTTTGTGGCACCTGTGTGCTATATTTTGTAATAACCCATGACTTGCTAATTGTATGGACTTTAAAGTGCTAATATATGTAAATTATTGTTGTTTCAAATGTTTTTATGATTGGTTCTTATTTTAAGTATTTCCTTGTGTAATTATTTTATTTCTTGCGGCTAGGCATAACTAGAATTATGGATGGATAAGGAGTGGTCGAGGGGACTAGGCAAAACCCAACCTCAAGGGATGAACAGGGATCCGCAACTGGGCCCGACCCAGGGACAAGAGAATCTAGAGGGTAACCAGTGGCTACTGCCATTAATAGGATGACTGATATCCTTGAACGGTTAGCTGAGAAACAGGGTCCAGGGCCACTAACCAACCCAGGGCCCAGGATAGAGGGGAAGATAGAGCTTTTGGAGAGGTTTCTGAAATTTAGGCCCGCCTAAGTTCACTGGAGAACCTAATCCCGAGGTAGCGGAGAACTGGTTGGAGAGGATGACCAACATATTCGCCGCCTTAGATTATACCGAAGATAGGCCGAGTGGAACTTTGTTGCTTTCCAATTTGAGGGAGTAAGCACGTGCCTGGTGGGACATGATAAAGGGAAAGTGGGAGAGAGCGGCAAATCCCCTGGAATTGGGAAAAACTTTACAAGGGAGTTTAATGAGAAAGTTTCTTCCGCCTCTGATCCAAGAGAAGCGGGAGGATGAGTTCATCAAGTTAAGAAAAGGAACTCTTAGTGTAGCCGAGTATGAAGGGAAGTTCACTAAACTTTCTAAGTACGCTCCCGAATTGGTGACTAATGCCGGAAAAGGATAAGACGTTTTGTACAAGGATTTAATGTGGAGATTCAGGAGGGCTTGGCTGCAGCTCAAATCTCTACATTTACTGAAGCTTTGGAGGAAAGCACAAAGAGTTGAGAGCGCAAGAATGCAAGTTAGGAATTTTCACTCTAAGAAAAGGAATATTTCTAGTTATACTTCTGGTCAGGCTAGTAAAAGTGCCCCGCCCTTCCAAGATGGGAAGAGGAATGGGAGGAGTAAGGATCGCAGGAGTTTCAAGGGGAGCTCTATCCAAGGAGGTCGTAGTGGGCCGGTTCAATCGAGAGGATGCCTTCTAGTGGTCCGACGTAACCCCTTCAAGTTAATTGTGGTTACTGTGGCAAGTCAAATCACTTAGAGAATGATTGTTGGAGGAAGTCGGGAAAGTGCTTGGTTGTGGGTAGTGCCGAGCACCAGCTCGCGAATTGTCCAAGTAAGTTGAAGATAGGAGGTAGCACTCAAATGCCAAAAAAGTCCAACATCTAAGCAGACTAGTGCTGGAGGGAGTCGACCAAAGGTACCTGCTAAGGTTTACGCATTGGGACTACCAACAAATTCCCGATGCTGTTGAGGTGGTCGAAGGTATGATCCCTGTTTTTCACCGTTTAGCTAAGGTTTTAATTGATTTGGGTGTGACACATTCATTTGTGAACCCTAATTTCATGAGTGGAATAGATCTGAAGCCAATTAAGTTACCTTATGATTTGGAGGTTAGAACACCTATTCGGGATCAAAGTCTACTAGCTAATTTGGTGTATAGAGATTGTGAGATCTGGGTTGGTGAACAAAAATTACTGGCCGATCTGATGGGCTTAGTGATTAAGGGGTATGATGTGATCCTAGGAATGGACTGGTTAGCCCGTTACAACGCTCAGTTGAACTGTAAGACAAAAATGGTAGAGTTGTGCATTCCAGGAGAGGCAACCCTGAAATTAGATGTAAGGGGTAGATTAGCCTTATCTGCACTCATCTCAGGAATTCGAGCTAGGAAGATGTTAAGTAAAGGAGCTCAAGGATATTTGGCTTTTCTTATAAATACTCTTAGCGATAAAGTGAGATTAGAAGATATGCCTGTAGTGAAGGGGTATTCGGATGTCTTCCCCGAAGAGTTAGAGTCTTTATCTCCAGAAAGGGAAATAGCTTTTAGGATTGATGTGACTCCGGGAGTAGCACCTATCTCTAAGACGCCGTATAGGATGGCTCCAGCTGAATTGAAAGAGTTGAAATTGCAGTTACATGATTTACTAGAGCGGGGTTTTATAAAGAAAGTTATTCACTATGGGGAGCCCCGGTCTTGTTTGGCAAAAAGAAGGATGAGAGTTTAAGGCTATGTATAGATTACTGAGGCTTGAACGATATACCATTAAGAATAAGTACCCTTTGCCCCACATTGATGAATTGTTTGACCAATTGTAAGGGGCGGTAGTATTCTCGAAGTTAGATCTGAGACAGGGTTACTATCAGTTAAAGATTTTGGAGAAGGATATACCCCAAAACTGCTTTTTAACTTGAGGTATGGACATTTCGAGTTCGCAGTAATGCCGTTTGATTGACCAATGCACCTGCGGCTTTTTATGGATTTAATGCATCGAGTTTTAAGCCTTATCTGGATCAGTTTGTTGTGGTGTTCATCGATGATATACTGGTGTACTCTAAGACCTTGGAGGATCATGAGAAACATTTGAGAATTGTTTTACAAACTTTGAGAGAACATCAGTTATATGCCAAGTTTAGCAAGTGTGAGTTTTTGTTGAAGGAAGTGACATTCTTAGGTCATATAATTTAATAAGGACGGGATTAAAGTGGATCCAACAAAGTTGAAGCAGTCTCTAAATGGAAGCAACCGGAAAACCCTACTGAAATTCGAAGTTTTATAAGGTTAGCAGGGTATTACCGGAGATTTATCAAGGATTTTTTCTAGGATTGCTGGACCCATGACTGAGCTGACTAAGAAAAGTGGGAAGTTTATATGGAGTTCTAAATGTGAAAAAAGTTTCCAAGAGTTGAAGAGATGTTTGACAAGAGCACCCGTATTATGTGAGAACTCGGAAAAAAAAAATCTGGTTTTAGGGTTTTATCGATTTGCGTGCACATAATTTCTATATTTTCTTTATTATATTCATTTACATATATTTTATAAGTAAATATAGTTTTTAAGTCATTTTCTAGTATAAGTGAGTTCACGAGAAAATTGGAACGAATAGCGGAGGTGGGACCCGCTAGTGCGTTAAGTGAGAGAAATTCGGCCAATTAGGTTAAGTTGTGGCAGTAAGGCATTAAATTACTGAGTGTTAAGAGATAATTAGAGGTTGGTTAGATGCTTGGTCATTAGTGAGCTAAAGGATAAGGAAAAGATCAAAAAAAGGTGACACGTGTCGCATTCCTTATTGGGCCAAGTTTTACCTAACTTTCTTACAACTTTACCAAAAGCAAAAATTGACCAAAAATCATCTTCATTCCTTAAGCTTCTTGGCCGAAAATTCAAGGAGAAAAAAAGAGAGAGAGTTGCAACCTTTAGCTTCAATTTCTTGTCCAAATCTTGCAAATCAACCGATACAAATCCGATTTCCTCCGTAGGAATTGCTTATTAAGTAAGATCAAAGGTGCTTGTGGAGTGATTTTGCAAAGAAAAGCCCTAAGTTGCTCTCTTCTTGAGGTTAAGGTATTTTTGCTTGAAACTCAACTTTTGTCCATAATAATTGCAAATTAGTGGCTTATATCGGTTAAGGAGCTTAGTTTATGGATGATTTTGTGAATTAAAGTGAAAGTTTGGTGAATTTATTATTTTCTTGGGAATTTTTCTGATTTCATATGATAATCATAGTTGACTTGGATTGATGGCTTAAAATGGTGTAAGTTGGATTTATTATATGTTAATTGTGGTGAATTACGGAAAATTCCAACTTAGGGTTTCTATATGGAAGTAATCTTCCCTATTTTTGCACTGTATGTTCGACCTTGAGAGAGACCGAATCAGCCCTTGCTCAAAACATGAAAGTTGTAGGTATTTGAGTTAGCTAGCTACTGGAAAAATTTTAGCTTAATCGGAACACTGTAACTTGTGAAATGACCAAAAATACCCTTGACTGCCCACAAGCCTTGTTTCACGGACAGTTTTCTGTTCTCTCTGGAATTTCAATTTTTTACCATGACAATGCATGATTTGGCTTTGGAGGTCTTCATAAGAAATGTAGGTATATGTCTTCGCTTCAAAACGCCATAAGATTCGTCTCAATCGGACAAGTGTAGCTTCAGTTGTGGTTGTTATGCCGAAAGGTACGTGGAACTTGATGATTCCAGAATATTCTTTGCTTGACCTAATATTTGTAACTTAAGGTGTGGAGTAATTGTGATTGATTTTGGAGCTATCAATTGGCTCATTTGAAGGGTATTGTGGCCCTCATTAGATGTGTTTTACTGCCTATGAATTGTATGTGTAATTGTGGTTGGTTTGAGTTGGAATTTGGTGTTGTTTGTAGGATGGAAAAGTAAGGAAAAACAAGGGAAGTGCTGTCAAAATTTTCGCAGGAACCTTTGAGCAGTCTTGGGAAATTTGCTATATCTGGTTGTAGAAATATCAGAATTGAGTTCCGTTTGTTGCGTTTTAAACTAGACTCATAGGAATATAAACCGTAAAAATTTCAGACCCTGTTTCTGTTTGTATGAATTATAGTGATTTTTCAAAGTTGACTGAAATTACATACCTGTTCCTGTCTTGGACTGGATGAAGCTGCGTTTTGAGGCTCGAATTTGACCGACTTGTAGTATGAATCTTAAAAATGTGTCTTCTGAGAAATTATACCCCTTTGAGTATATTTTCCGACGGTATAAATTTATCAATTTTGGACTTAAGACTTGTGAGATATGAGTTTTCCAATGAGGGTGCACAAAACTGGAAAATCCTGTTTTTCTAGAATTATTCTTACCTTCATTTTGCACCTTATGTTTTGGAGTTAGTAGATCATTGTAGGCATGGTTTTGGGTAGAAGCGAAGGGTTTTGGGATCTTTCATGTCTTTATGACCTACTACTACTTTTTCACTCAAAACTTATGCTTCTGTATTGCTTTGGTAATTTACTTGGTCAGGCTTATGACTCGTAATCGAGTCTCAATTGTTTTACCTTGGTGGTTTAGGACGTGCCGGTGATCCGAGTACTTCAGGAGAAAACGTTTGAAGTTGTTTGTGTGAACTGGTGAGTGTACCATTCCCTTAAATTGGTGCTTATCTGATTCATCTGAACTTGCAACTTGATTATCTGTGACTTTTGTATACTTCATATGAAACGAGGGTGTACTTTATCACACTCGTTTCTCTCATCTGGGTTTCTGGTTCCTGTATACTGTATGAACCTGTACTTGTTCTCTGTATTTGTTATTTGTACCTGTTCTCTGTATTGGTTGATGCCGTTTGGAGGGTTAAGTCCAACGACCATTCTATGACCTTTGAGCTCAATGCCGGGGGCTAGTTACTCGAGTCGAGCCGGCAAGGGCTGGTCGATTAGATAACGAACCACGGTAGTCCACTTCTAGGAAATCTCTGGGTAATGAAGACTCTGGATTTCCGGTATACTCGAGTATTACCAACCACTGTAACTGTGAGGTGTTCGGGCCCGGTGAGGGGGATGTTTGGTGGACGGAATTGGTGTGAAAGTGGTGCTCTACTGGACGGGTTAACTTTATTTGAAAGTTGACGGGGTGTCGACTACTATTTGATCAAGCTCCGGTGAAGCAATGGGAACTTTGGCTCCTGAGAGCCACCTGTATCCTTTCTCTTTGAAATGTTTATTTATTTCCCTATCTGGTGTGTGTAACTGCATAATTGAAAAAGGTGAAATGCCATGATTCATGACTACCTGTACTTTTGGTACCTCATTGAGCGTAAGCTCACCCCCTTCCCGTTATCTTTGTTTCCTTGCAGGGAATAACACTTTTGAACCACGATTTTGAAAAAAGTGTCAAGCTAGTGTACCTGTTATTTTGTTACGCTCTTTTGTAATCAAAACCCTAGTTGCTTTTATCAAGTATCACGTTTTGACTTGTAAAGCTTTCTATGTAATGTACGTAAGTGTTTAAGCATGTATATTAGGTGTATTCGTTTGAGATGCTACTTGTAATCATTCGGAATATTTTTAGTTGTGTGTGATCGGCTTAGTAGTCTCCGAGTGTTTGTTTTCTTTGGGTTCGATCGCGCGTAATCTAGGGTTTGTGTGATTCGACTTCGTAGTCCTGGCGAGAGTTGGGCAGGCGGTCCGCCAACCCCTTTGGTTCGCCTTAGGGGGAAGGTGGGGCTGTCACATATTAGTTCTACCGAATGGGAATGATAGTTTCGTGGTCTACACAGATGATTCAAATGAAGGTTTAGGATGTATATTAATGCAAAACGAGAAAGTGATAGCGTATGCCTTAGGACATTAAAGCCGCACGAGAAAAATTACCCGACTCATGATTTAGAGTTAGCGGCTGTAGTGTTTGCATTAAAGAAGTGGAGGTATTACCTTTATGGAGTGACGTTTGAGGTTTTTACCGACCACAAGAGCCTTAAGTATTTGTTTTCTCAAAAGGAGCTGAACTTGAGACAACGCCGGTGGAATGGAATTCTTGGAAGATTATGATTGCTCGATAAAGTACCATCCAGGAAAAGCCAATGTAGTGGCCGATGCTTTAAGTCGTCAAGTGCAAGTGGCAGGATTGATGATTAAGGAGATGTACTTGTTGGAGGAGGTTAGTATATGGAACCCCCAACTTGAATCGAGAAAAGTAATTTTGGGGAATATTGTTGTGAAATCCACTTTGTTGAAACGTATCAAGGAGACTTAGGGAAGGGACCCTGTGATACGCTCCTCGATCAACACGTTCGAGACACGTAGCACGTTTGTCCAAGGATCTAGCGAGGTTGTCCAACACTTGGATTGCGGAATCTAAAACCAAGACGGACGACACGACTTGATTGAAGATGGTAGAACGACGACTCCAATCGAGGTGATTATTCAAGTGGATAGGTCGGTAGAACAATCAAGTTCAAGCGCGAGATTGCTCAAGAACCTTTGCCAAAAAGCAAGTAAATGATCGAATGCTCTCAACAATTGAAGAGAAACAAAACAGAATTTTCTTATCAAAATTGCATAACTCTTTAACCGTACAAAGTGTGCCTTTATATAGGTTAAGGAGCTAATAAAAACCTAAGGGAAATAGGGTTGGCGGGTTCGGCCACTCCTTGGACAAGGTGGGCCGACCCACGTCTCGACGAAACTAGCTAATCTAACTCTAAGCAATAGAAACCTAGCACTACGACCTAAGGCCTAGTCGGCCATCCCGCTTGGAGGCCCAATTGATTCTTCATGGGCTTGGATCATCGTATAGATAACTTGATTATCCCCTTCCAAGCCTTCAATGTCTCTATGGACTCCTTGTTGGTTTTGAACATTTCGCACAAGAGTTTGGAGTGACTCCTTGAAGCGCTTGGCCCGTGCACGTGTGACTGGGCCCAATGGAACTCGAACTGGATCATTACTTGGGCTAAGGTCTGTGCACACCAGTCCCCTCCACTTGAGAAGGATTTGTCCTCAAATCTAGATGCTCCTCGTCAAGGAATGGACTCAAATCCGCGACATTGAAACTCGCGCTCTCGTTGTACTCGCCAGATAGCTCCAATTTGTAGACATTGTCATTGATACGTTGGAGCACGCGAAAAGGTCCATCACCCCTTGGGGACAGCTTACTTTGGCGTTGCTTGGGGAATCTTTCTTTCCTCAAGTGCAGGCCAAACCCAATCTCCAGGTTCAAAGGTCATCTTGCGACGGTGCTTGTTGGCTTGCTGGATGTATTGCTGAGTACGCCTCTCAATGTTCGCTCGAACGACTTCATGTAACCTGCGCACAAATTCAGCTTTCTTTTTCCCATCTAAGCTTGTGTGCTCAGAGAAAGGTAAAGGTGCCAAGTCGAGGGGGGTCAAGGGGTTAAAACCATAAACAATCTCAAATGGTGAGTAGTGTGTTGCACTATGAACAGTTCTATTATAAGCAAATTCAACATGTGGCAAACACTCTTCCCAAGATTTAAGATTCTTTTTAATCAAAGCCCTGAGTAATGTACCAAGTGTGCGATTGACAACCTTAGTTTGTCCATCGCTTTGTGGATGACTTGTGGTTAAAAACAACAATCTGGTGCCAAGTTTAGACCACAAAGTCTTCCAAAAATAACTCAAGAATTTCACATCTCTATCACTAACAATGTCTGAGACATACCATGCAAACGAATAATTTCTCTAAAGAACAAGTTAGCAACGTGAGATGCATCATCAGTTTTGTGACAAGGGATGAAATGAACCATCTTAGAGAATCTATCAACTACCACATAGATGGAATCATTACCCCTCGGCGACCTAGGTAGTCCCAAGACAAAGTCCATAGACAAGTCTACCCAAGAATAATGTGGAATAGGTAATGGGGTATACAAGCCATATGGATTTGTTTTAGACTTGGCTTTGTGGCAAGTGGTACATCTACCAATCATGCGTTCAACATCCCTACACGCATATGAAGCCAGTAAAAATGCTCTTGCAACATTGCTAAAGTCTTAAACAATGCCAAAATGTCCCATGAGACCACCACTATGTGCCTCTCGAATCAAAAGATCACGAATGGAAGAATTAGGCAAGCACAACTTATCCACATAGAACAGGAAACCATTATGCAAAAAGTATGTCCCATGTGGACTCTTCATGCAAGATGCACGGATTTCACCAAAGTCAGTGTCGTGGGCATATAGTTCCTTGAGCATCTCAAACCCTAACAGCTTAGCATCAAGAACAGTAAGTAAAGAATGTCTACGAGATAAAGCATCAGCGACCACATTCGTTTTGCCAGTTTTGTACTTAATGACATAAGAGAAGGTATCAATAAAACCGACCCATTTGGCATGTCTCTTTGATGTGTGCACGGCCCTTAGTCCAAGTAATAACCCCCGTCCGAGTTCCATTGGGCCCAGTCACACGTGCACGGGCCTAGTCACTTCAAGCCCTTGTGCGAAACGTCCAAGACCAACAGGGAGTCCATAGGGACATTGAAGGTTTGGAAGGAGATAATTAAGTCATCTACACGATGACCCAAGCCCATGAAGAATCAAAAGGGCCTCCAAGTAGGTTGGTCGACTAGGCCCTAGGCCTTAGTGCTAGATTTCCATTTTGTTTAGAGTTGGATTAGATTGTTAAATTAGGTCATGGGCCAGCCCATCTTGTCCAAAGAGTGGCCGCCCCCTTGCTTGCTTTATTAGGGTTTCGTTAGTCCCTTGACCTAGCCCCTTAACCTATATAAAGGCTCACTTTGTACGGTCAAAGGGTCACGCACTTTATGATAATAAAATTCTGTTTTAAGTTCCTCTTCAATTGTTGAGAGCAACTTGTTCCTTTACTTGCTTTGGCAAGGGTTATTGAGCAATCTTGCGCTTGCCCATGATTGTTCTACTGACCTATCCACTTGAGTATTCACCTCGGTTGGAGTCGTCGTTCTACCGCCTTTAATCAAATCGTGTCGTCCGTTTTGATTTTAGGCTCCGCAATCCAAGCGTTGGACAACCTCGCTAGATCCTTGGGCAAACGTGCTACGTGTCTCGAAACGTGTTGATCGAGGAACCGTATCAGTTGGCTTCAGAGCTTAGGTGGAGGTATTTTTCGTTATATCCTTGGTTTTTTTCCCTCTTTGTGTCGTCTAGAATTCGTTGTTGTCCGCTGCCTTTTTAAAAAAAAAAAAATCGGGACTGTTCACGTCACTGTTCATCTGGTACTATTCTCGTCAATGTTCATCCGAACACAAATCTGTTGGGTGATGTTTTTTTTTTGTGTCTTCTGTCTAAATTTCATTCTTTGATCTTATGTTTAGGTTGTTTGGGTTTAAAAACAAGAAAAACAAGAAAAAAAAAGTCGCGACGGCTAGGGTTTCGTTTGCGGTTAGGGTTCTTGTGCGCTAGGGTTTTTCTTTGCACAAATCTGTCCAAGCTTTCTTTGAGTCTTCCAAGTTGTTTTACTTGTTTTTCAAATCTGATTTGTGGTTAACTTGGTTGGTATTTTGTGAATCTTGAGAGAATCTACAAGATTTAAGAGCTTCTTAAATTTCTTGATCACTATCTTGAAATTCTTGAAAATCTTGACAAGTGTCTTGCTAGTTCTTGAAGGTTTGTGGTTATGCACTCGTGCGAAGTGAGGGGCTGACCAGATTTTGATCCTTGATTTCATTCGGCCAAGAGTTCTTATTGTTTGAGTTATAAAAATAAAAAAAAAATCGGTACTGTTCACCGGGACTGTTCACGTCACTGTTCATCGGGGGTACTGTTCATCCGAACAAAAATTTGTTTGGGTGTTGTCTTTTTTGTGTTTTCTGTCCAAATTTCATTCTTGGATCTTGTGTTTGGGTTGTTAGGGTTTAAAATCAAGAAAAACAAAAACAAAAATTGCGACGGAATCTATTAGGAAACTAAGTAGATAATTTGGATAACTCCTCTATTTCCACTTGGACACATTCCTACATTCTAGGAGGTAGGGTTTCCATTTGATTCCGTTCACACTAGCATTAGTTTCCAAATCTGTCCGCCATTAAGTTCCTTCCAAAAACATCCATTTTTGTTTCCTTTTGCAATCCATCTTGTGTCTTACTTCTTGACTACTCTTGTGGAGAAAGTTGATTGCATTCATTGGACTTGAGCAGCATCTCTCAACTACCTAAACCAACAGGTAAAGGTAATTGGTAAGATCATTAGAGTGTTTTGAGTGACAAATACGAGAGTGAGTGAAACACTCAGGGAGCGAAGGAAGGATATATTTGTAGTCTTTTCTTGTTCACTAACCTTTTTGCAGGTTCCCTCATACATCATGGCGAGTGCAATACGCATAAAAGCTAGCCCACAACATTGTTTTCCTAATCCTACGGGAGTCAAAAAAGTGGCATTACGTGGTGTGGATGAGCAATTGGACCTCGTCAAATCTCAGCTGCTTGGTTGGTTTTATACTCGTTGTGGTGTGAAAGATAAAATTTGTAGTTTGGCCATTGATGGGAGTTGTGAAGTCAACCTTGCAAGTGCTATCATGGTTGAGAAATTAAATCTTCCAACCATTGATCATCTTCAACCGTACAAGTTGATGAGTACTCATGGTGATGTTTGGGTTACTAAACACACACTTGTACCTATTCAAATCGGCAAATATGTGGACGAGGTGTTGTGTGATGTAGTCCCAATTCAAGTGACACACGTGTTATTGGCCAAAGCATGGATGTCGAGACGAGAAGTTAAATATGACGGACATACTAATAAGTATTCCTTCTTATTTAGTGGTCGTCGTTTTGTACTTGTATCACTTACTTATGACCAGCTTTGTATTGATCTAGCATACATGAAAAGTGAGCTTGAGCATTATAGAATGGAGAAACAACTAGATGAGGGAATTGTGCCTGAAGAGGTAAAACCCGAGGGAGTTGAAAGCAATGAGATGAAAGGGTCAGTTGTTGAACTAGAAAAAGAGATGGAAAAATCTGATGAGATGGGTGGTAAAAAGGAAGAAAAGAGAGAAAGTGGGCTGATCTTGAGCAACCCGGTGAAGGCCTATTATTTTCCTAACGAACTTACCTTTGCTTTGTTTAGTGTTTCTTCTTTTATACAGATCAAGCAAAGGCAAGTTGGGCTGATCTTGGTGTGCTCCATTCCAAAATCAATTGTAGACTGTGCAAGCCTCCATGGAGTTGGTCTTCCAAGAGTTAAACCCCGTTGGTATCAATTCATGGAACAATGTCAACTCAAATCAGTCCATACCAAAGGGGAGTTGATTCGAGCTCATCTTGAAGGGACGGCTCCACATTTTGGGAATGGTTGTGTACCAAGGGTTCGCTTAAAAGAACAAGTACCTCAATGACCATTGCCACTATGATTTTCGTCTTGCTCTTGGTCCACATGAAGCTCCAACATCACCAAATCCGCCTTGGTGCCTTGCAAGTGTGTTCGAGCCGGAGTTCGATTTCATGGGATCATACCGCTTTGAGGACCCTTACCTCATGACCACAAACGATCAAGTTGAGCATACATTGAAGATGGTTTGTGCAATTCAAGATTCGACAAGGGTTATTTGCCAACTTAGCACGTGGGTTTTGCATTGGATGACATCAGTAGCCATCATAACAAGATTGAGTCGAAGGCATGTGACTCGTCTTGTCACCATTCGTGCTTCAATTTGTGGGCAAATTGCTCTCAAGTGGAGGGGACTGATGTGTGCACGGCCCTTAGTCCAAGTAATAACCCCGTCCGAGTTCCATTGGGCCCAGTCACATGTGCACGGGCCTAGTCACTCCAAGCCCTTGTGCGAAACGTCCAAGACCAACAGGGAGTCCATAGGGACATTGAAGGTTTGGAAGGAGATAATCAAGTCATCTACACGATGACCCAAGCCCATGAAGAATCAAAAGGGCCTCCAAGTAGGTTGGTCGACTAGGCCCTAGGTCTTAGTGCTAGATTTCCATTTTGTTTAGAGTTGGATTAGATTGTTAAATTAGGTCATGGGCCGGCCCATCTTGTCCAAAGAGTGGCCGCCCCCTTGCTTGCTTTATTAGCGTTTCGTTAGTCCCTTGACCTAGCCCCTTAGCCTATATAAAGGCTCACTTTGTACGGTCAAAGGGTCACGCACTTTATGATAATAAAATTCTGTTTTAAGTTCCTCTTCAATTGTTGAGAGCAACTTGTTCCTTTACTTGCTTTGGCAAGGGTTATTGAGCAATCTTGCGCTTGCCCATGATTGTTCTACCAACCTATCCACTTGAGTATTCACCTCGGTTGGAGTCGTCGTTCTACCGCCTTTAATCAAATCCTGTCGTCCGTTTTGGTTTTAGGCTCCGCAATCCAAGCGTTGGAGAACCTCGCTAGATCCTTGGGCAAAACGTGCTACGTGTCTCGAACGTGTTGATCGAGGACCGTATCACTCTTGCTCAACTTTGGTTGCCCCTTGAGAAACTTCAATGACTCGTGATCAGTGGTGTATCACGAACTCTCTTGGGCGGAGGTAGTGTTGCCATGTCTCCAATGCCCTCACAAGTGCGTATAACTCCTTGTCATACGTGGGATAGTTCAAAGCAGCTCCTCCCAGTTTCTTGCTAAAGAAGGCACAAGGCCTCTTGTCTTGCATAAGAACAGCGCCAATACCTACACCAGAAGCATCACATTCAATTTCAAAGGTCTTGTTAAAATTTGGTAAAGCTAAAACGGGTGCATGTGTGAGTTTGTCCTTGAGGGTAAGGAATGCTTGTTCTTGGGCTTCTCCCCAATGAAATTTATCATTTTTCTTTGTCACGACGGTCAATAGGGCAGCAATGGTGCTGAAGTCTTTGACAAATCGCCGGTAGAAGCCCGCCAATCCATGGAACTGCGCACCTCAAGAACGGATGTTGGAGTTGGCCATTGCTTGATGGCCTCAATTTTGGATTCATCTACTTTGATGCCCTGTGAACTCACAACATAGCCTAAAACACAAGCTCATTAGTACAAAAGGTGCACTTCCTAAGGTTAGCGTATAGACGCGCCTCTCGAAGTGTATTAAGAACTAATCTCAAATGCTCCATGTGCTCATGCTCATTGCGACTATATATCAAAATGTCATCAAAATAAACAATCACAAACTTCCCAATGAAGTGTCTCAAAACATGGTTCATTAGTCTCATGAATGTACTAGGGGCGTTAGTCAACCCAAAGGGCATGACTAGCCACTCATAAAGACCATGTTTGGTTTTGAAAGCCATTTTCCACTCATCACCTTCTTTCATCCTAATTTGATGATAGCCACTCCTTAAATCAATTTTAGTGAAGATAATAGCACCATCAGGTTCATCAAGCATATCATCTAGCTTAAGAATAGGATGACGATATTTAACAGTAAAAGCATTAACGGCTCTACAGTCAGTGCACATGCGTCAAGTACCATCCTTTTTGGGGACAAGTATCACAGGCACAACGCAAGGACTGAGACTCTCCTTTACCCAACCCTTACCTAGTAGTCCATCAACTTGCCTTTGAAGCTCCTTGTCTTCTCCGGACCCATGCGGTAAGCGGCTTGTTGGGTAGTAGTGCTCCAGGAATCAAGTCTATTTGGTGCTCGATCTCTCGAATGGGTGGTAAGCCATCGGGGACCTCATCAGGGAACACGTCCTCGAATTCCTGCAAAAGAGCAACTACACTCGAAGGCAATGCCTGATCGAGCTCATAAACATTTAGGAGCACGTGTTTGCAAACCAAGAGTAATACATGCTGGTCAGAATTCACAAGTTTTCGAACATCTTTAGCCTTAATTATCATGTTTTGCTTCCTAGTGTTGGGTTTTGTTAATGCATGATTATGTGTGACACTAGGTGTGCTCACTTGACCCTTGGTCGATTGCTCACTTATAGAAGTGGAGCATTTGCCAGGGTCGGCCGCCTTTTGTTTCCTCTTTTGGCCGTCCAACTCACACTCCCTTTGCAATTTAAGTTGGTCCTCATACACTTATGCAGGTGTGAGTGGTGTTAGGACCATGCGTTTACCATTGTACAAAAGAGTGTACTTATTTGCCCTACCATCGAATGTGACATGTTTATCAAATTGGCCAAGGTCTTCCTAAAATGACATGTGTAGCATGCATAGGGACAACATCACATACAACTTCATCAATGTAGTTGCCAATTGAAAAAAGAAACTCGTACCTGTTTGTAGACACGTACCTCACCTTCTTCATTAGCCATTGGAAGCGGTATGGGTGTGGATGTCTAGTTGTTGGAAGGCCCAAGCTTTCAACCATGAGTAGGCTTGCCACATTGGTGCAACTCCCACCGTCAATGATGAGGCTACACATCTTGTCACTTACTTTACAACGAGTGTAAAATAAGTTTTCCCTTTGCAATTGCTCGTCCTCCTTGACTCGGGCGGTTAGCACTCGTCGTGCCATCAAACAGCCGATTTCCCCTTGAGTAGGAGTGCATTCTTCCTCAGCCGAGTCATCCTCCAAGCAATCGCCCTTGATCAATCCAGGCATATCCTCACAATCGTCGTCATCGGACATGATCTCTCCATTGTGAGTGACTAACATGATCCTTTGGTTTGGACATTGGGACTGGATGTGCCCAAACCCTTGGCACTTGAAACACTTGATATCTCTACTCCTAGTCTTAGGAGTCTCATGAGGTGCCTTAGAAGTGGACTTGGATGCATCGACAGTTTTGTTAGGGGTAAAATGGGAATTTCGATTAGGAGTATTACCTTGAATTCGGCTAGAAGAAGTTGGTGTAGCCGAATTTCCAGGTTCGTGGGCTGTTCTCCGTGGTTGGTTTCCCCTCCATGAAGTTGAGTTGGAAGTCTGAAAGGTGCGGGACCCCTCGCCTCAATTTCTTTCCCTCTCGGCATTGATAGCTAGTTCAAGAAGATCATGCATGTCCAAGTAATGTTGGAGCTCCAAGGCTTCTTGTAGGTCAGGGTTGAGACCTCTAAGAAACCTTGCCATTGTTGCCTCACTATCTTCTTGAATATTTGCCCTCATCATGGCCATTTTCGATCTCCTTGTAGTTGTCCTCCACACTCATGTTGCCTTGAGTAAGGGTTTGAAGTTTGGAGTGGAGATCGCGGTTGTAATAGCTAGGAACGAACCTCTTGCGCATCAATGCCTTAAGTTCTCGCCAAGTCCGGGCTTGTGGTTCTCCCATTCTCCTTCGATGAGTCCTTACTCGGTCCCACCAGACTAGTGCGTAGTCGGTGAACTCAACAGTGGCTACCTTAACCTTTTGTTCCTCGCTATAATCATAGCAGTCGAAGACCATCTCGATGCGGCCTTCCCATTCCAAGTAAGCCTCAGGGTCACTTTTGCCTTAGAATGTAGGGATTGGATCTTAAGTCCCTTGATCTCATTCTTGAGTGTGTCCCTTCTTGGCCTCTCGGCCCTTCCCTCATTCTCACTGGCCAAGTAATCTTCACTGTGTGCCCCTTTGGTGCTATGGTTACTCCGATTTTAAGATCCGGAGCGAGACTCCCTCGTGAGACTCTTGGATAGCTGATGTGAGCGCGGAAGCTATCTTAGGATCTTAGAGTACACGTTGGGTAATGGATGGAATTGAACCCAAACTTGGACCACTCAAGACGGATTCAACGGTAGAGGACGCCACAATCAAGGGTGAGTGCTTGATTGATAAGTCGATAAACAACCTAGGAACCACGCTAGGATGTTCAACTTAACTTTCACAAGCTAAAGGAATTTGCCTTAATGGAAGACGAAATTCTAGAATTTATTAATAATATCGCAAAAAAATGAATTTAAACAATGACTTGGGGCTATTTATAGTCTTGACTAATCCTAATAGAACTTGGAAAATATTAAGGAAATTCGGCTAGCCCATTGGGTCTCTCTTGGCCGAAAGCTAACCTACTAATTAATTAACTTAATGACTAACTAAAGTACTATTGGACCTAAGGCCCACATGGCCGAAGCTAAGCTCAAGAAGAGCTACTTAATCGAGGCCCAATCCTCCCTTTGAGGCTTGATCACTTGCGCCTTCAATTGTAAGCAATATCTTGGTAGTCTTGCAAGGATCCTCCAAGTCAATTCCTTCAATGCTTGAGCTTGGTTTCTCTTGAGCTTAGACGGCATGAACTAAGGCTTGAAGTGACTCTTTGAACCTCTTAACTTGTGCACGTGTAACGGGCCTATGTGAACACCACGGCCAGCTTGCTCATTCGCATCATCCCCTCCTCTTGAAAAGGATTTGTCCTCAAATCTTAGGGAAAAGTGGTACTCCATGTTGGTGCGCTTATAGGATAGCAATGTGGGAGCTAGATGAATGAGCACCAGCCACGTCACATGTCGCTTGGACAACCTCATGATGCTCTTGAACAAGGACATTCTCCAAGACAGAAACACCTTGTATAAAGCTTGTGAAAATTCCATGTAGCACTCCAAAACTCTCTCATCAACCCTTGGTCGTTGCATGTCAAGTTCAAACCTACAAAACAAATCACAACATTTTGTATATGTAGGGTTAATACTACTTGACAACTTACATTTCACATGCACTAGATAGGGATCTTCATGATGACTCTCATTCAGCTTAGAAAAATTTCGAATCTGATTGTGCAAGGTAGTATAATTCGACCCTCGTTGTTGCTGATTTGGCACTATTTGCCCATCTGGAGATAGAACAATGAGCCAATCGTGTTGCACTTCCATGGAAGCATGAACCAGTGACGTAAGAACAACATTCAGGTCTTGATTGACATATTTGTGTGCATCACCCAACATAAGTGGCAAGCAATGAAGTGAAGGTCACTCCATACGAGTCACAATGAATTTGCGCCAGTTGGAGTTGATAAAATGAACTCATGGTGACCAGCTTTTTGGATGTACGAATATGCGTGGGAAGATCACAACAAGCAGTTGGCACAAGCATGAAATCAGGTTGCAACTCTTTAATCAAAGTTGGAAATTTTCAAACAGCCTTACAACCTACAAAGACAAAATAAGTCTCAGCTTGTTTTGAACCAGAAATTGGATATATAAGTAATGGAACATCATTAATTAAGTGGTGAGAAGGTGTAGAATAAGAGTTAACTGCAAAAACTCCCTTTGACACATGACTCCTTCCATCAATCGATTCAACTTGAGATTGCATTGATGGCTCTTTACATTTTCCTTCAAAATCTGCATAGGAAATACAAGTGTGAGGATGGAAATGATACTCAAAAGAAGGTTAAAGATGATGAATGAATCATAGGCAACAAACAAGAATAGAAATATGGAATTCTCCCTTCATGATGAGTTCGAATTAATTCTCCATTGGTGCGGCCAGATTTGGGTTGACGTTGTTCCATGAAGTGATACCAAATAGATTTATCTCCTAGCAGACAAACTCCATGGAAGCTAGTGAATTGTACAAGTGACTTTGGAATGGAACATTGCATGACTAACTTCACTTGACTTCGCTTAATCTGTACAAAAGCAGAAACACTAAACAAGGCAAAGTTAAGTTTGTTAGGAAAGCTATAAACACTCGCCTTCCCATGCACAATCAGCTTACTTGATGCTTCACTCATCTCCTCAGATTTTTTTACCTCTTTTTCTAACTCACATTCCTCAACTTTTACCTCAAGTGCACTCTCACCACCACACTCAACTCGCTCTTTTTCAAGTTTTTGTTGGAGGAGTTGTTGATATGTTGATGTGTGCACGGACCTTAGCCCAAGTAATGACCCCAGTTCGAGTACCATTGGGCCCAGTCACACGTGCGTGGGGCCAAGCGCTTCAAGGAGTCACTCCAAACCCTAGTGCGAAGTGTGCAAGACCAACAAAGAGTCCATAGAGACATTGAAGGCTTGGAAGGGGATACTCAAGTCATCTACACAATGATCCAAGCCCATGAAGAATCAAGTGGGCCTCCAAGTGGGTTGGTCGACTAGGCCCTAAGCCTTAGTACTAGGTTTTCATCTTTTAGAGTTGGATTAGATTATTAAATTAGGTCATGGGCCGGCCCATCTTGTCCAAAGAGTGGCCGCCCCCTTGCTTGCTTTATTAGGGTTTCATTAGTCCCTTGACCTAGCCCTTAGCCTATATAAAGGTTCACTTTGTACGGTCAAAGGGTTGCGCAATTTTGATAATAAACACTTAGTTTTGTTTTCTCTTCCATTGAGAGATTCAATCCTTTACTTGTTTTGGCAAGGGTTTTTGAGCAATCTTGTGCTTGACCTTGATTGTTCCACCGACCTATCCACTAGAGTAATCACCTCGGTTGGAGTCGTCGTTCCACCACCTCTAATCAGTTCGTGTCGTCCGTATTGATTCTAGGTTCCGCAATCCAAGCGTTGGACAACCTCGCTAGATCCTTGGGCAAACGTGCTACGTGTCTCGAAACGTGTTGATCGAGGACCGTATCAGTTGGCTTCAGAGCTTAGGTGGAGGTATCTTCGTTATATCCTTGTTTTTTTTTCTCCTCTTTGTGTCGTCTAGAATTCGTTGTTGTCCGCTGCCTTGTTACAAAAAAAAAAAAGGAATCGACACTGTTCATCGGATACTGTTCACCGTCACTGTTCATCGAGTATTGTTCACCGTCACTGTTCGCGTACTGTTCATCCGCGAGTACTGTTCATCCGAACACAAATCTGTTTTGGTGTTGTCTTTTTGTGCCTTCGTCCAAATTTCGTTCTTGGATCTTGTGTTTGGGTTGTTTGGGTTTAAAAACAAGAAAAATAAAAAAAAATGTTGCGACGGCTAGGGTTTCGTTTGCGGCTAGGGTTCTTGTGCGCTAGGGTTTTTTTCTTTGCGCAAATCTGTCCAAGCTTTCTTTGAGTCTTCCAAGTTGTTTTATTTGTTTTCCAAATCTGATTTGTGGTTAACTTGGTTGGTATTTGGTGAATCTTGAAGAGAACCTACAAGAATATTGAGTTTCTTGAATTTCTTGACCACAATCTTGAAGTTCTTGAAGTCTTGATAAACTTGCTTGGGAGTTCTTGAAGGATCTTGAGGATCTTGAAGGTTTCTTGTGTGTTTCATTAGCCAAAACAAATCTGGAATATTATTCCATTCAGCCAAGCTTGTGTTGTGTTTGTTCGTTATAGTAAAAAAAAAATAAAAATATTCGGCGGTACTGTTCACCGTACTGTAGAAGTACTGTTCATCCGAAAAAAAAAGAGAGAGGAAAAGAAGAATCGGTTGGCAAGAAAACAAAGAGGAAAAAAAATAGCAACCGAATTGTGTGGGGAAAAAATTCTGATTTGTGCCATACTACTTGGACTAGAATTGGGAAGTTACTAAAAGTTGTTTCAACAAAAGGTTTTTCTAAAAGGGTTTCCAAAACTAACTTGTTTTCCAAAGTCAATTAGGGAAACTAAGTAAAGCACTTGGATAACTCTTTTGTCTTGACTTGGGTACCCTCCTACATTTTCGGAACACCTTCCTACGTTTTAGGAACACACTCCTACATTTTAGGAGCTAGGGTTTTCTTTGATTCCTTTCACCTTCCATTTCTGTACGAGTCTAGAAAGCTTCCAAAACCGTCCACTCTTGTTTCCTTTTTGCACCAGCATTGTTTCTTAATTACTTTTGTGGATAGTTTGGTAACAATTTTTGGATTTTGCGTGGCATTTCTCAACTACTCAAACCGGCAAGGTAAGGAATTTTGGTAAGCTTATTTAAGTGTTTTGAGTAATACACGAGTGATGAGCACATACACGTGAGCTTGTGTGTCGTGAGGAATCTCTTTTTCTTTGCTAACCATTTTGGCAGGTCACATAATCATGCCCTATGGAGTTGCATCTTGCTCATACAATCAGGAATTCTTGGAGGATGAACCTTTCAAGAGGAGGGGTTCCAAGCGGACTACTCCCAAGTACTCTAGTTCTATGCAATCTAGTTCACCACATGAGTTTCGTTCACTCCGGGAGGAGATGGAACATTACCGTCCTTCGCGTGTATATGAAAGGTATAAACGAGATTGTGATGAGTATGAGAAGGAGCAAAGAAGTTTGCGCAGAGCATCTAATTGAGGTCAACCTCAAGCAAACGAGATTCATCTAACAAGTGTCTTGACAATCGAGAGAAGGAGTTTGAGAATTTTCGAATTGAGTCAAAGCTTCGTGAAACAAAGGATGAATTCCATAGTTCGGACTAAAGCATTGATTGATTCTATGATGGAAAGACTTAGCCAAGTGCTGGATTCCCACTTGGAGCAACTTAATCATGTATCAAACCGATGGTAATAAAGGAAAAATTCACCATAGTCCCTCGTTGATTGAAAAGCCATATATGAATGAGTTGCAGCCGAGCCATGAACATGAGCTAGACAATGAAAATCCAAACTCAAGTGCAATGAATGAACAATGGTCCGAGAAGAATGGAGTGGGACAAGGCAAGAATAATTTGGCCTTATTGAGGAGTAAAGAGGAGGAGTTGGCCATGTTCACAAAAGTTGAAAGGGGTGGACGTTTTGTTTGCTAACAAGCTAACATGTGTTTTGTTTAGTACCTCTTCTTTTGTGCAGATTAAACAAAGTCAAGTAGAGTTGGTTATGACATGTTCCATTCCCAAGTTCACTTGGACACTTTGCGAGTTTCCATGGAGTTTGTCTTCTAGGAACTAAATCTCTTTGGTATCAATTCATGGAACAATGTCCATTCAAACCTGTCCGCGCCATTGGAGGACTCATTCGAGCTCATCTTAAAAGGGAAATTCCAGATTCTACTTCTTGTTCTCTACCTATGGTTCATTCATCGCCTTTGCCTTATTTTGAGCATGTTACTAGCACTAACTCTTGTTGCTCTTATGTAGGTGTTGATGAGAAGTGTAAAGGACTAGCACTGGAATCTCGAGTTGAATCCAATTGTTGGAAGGAATATTGAAGTGTCAAAGGGAGTTTTCTCCATTTAAATCTTGTTCTACAACCTTCTTACCATCTAACTAATAATGTTCCCATTAGTTCTTTACCCTATTTCTGAATTGTTTCAAGTTGAAGGTTATTTGTGCTTGTAGATTGTAACGCTGTCCAAAATCTCCCAACTATGATTAAAGACTTGCAACCCGATTTCGTGCTTATTCCTGATAAAAGTGGTGCACGTTCGTGCTTCCTCACATGTCCAAAAGCTAGGTCACCACAAGCTTACTTTACCAACTCCAACTTGTGCAAATTCATGCAATTCGTATGGAGTGCGTTTCACTTCACTGTTGCCACTTATGCCGGGTGATGCCTACAAATGTGTCAATCAAGATCCGAATGTTGGTCTTACCTCGCTGGTTCGAGCTTCTAAGGAAGTGCAATCGATTGGTTCAATGTTCCACCTCCAGATAGGCAAGTCGTGCCAAATCAGCGACAACCAGGGAAGACTCATACCCCCTCGGAACAACCAAATTCAGGATTTCTTTAGCTTCAATGGGCATCATTATGAAGATCCTTATCTTGTGCACATGACTGGTAAGCTATTGCATAATTTTATACCTATGACTACTCACTATGTGATTTATTGTGTAGGTAACATCATGCCAGTCCATGCTCGACGGCTAATTAGAGAGTTTTGGGTTGCAACCTGAAATTTTCGTAAGCTTATACACATTCTTTCCTACCTTGGCGAAATGTCCTTGTTTGAGAGCCCCTTGCAGGCTGGCCAAATGGCATTTAACTTGGCTCGTGACCCTTCATTTCTTTCCAACGTGGTTGTCCGCTAAACGTACCGTCGATTTGTGGCCCAAATCGCTTTCACGAGGAGGGGAATGATGCAAACATAAAGATCATCCTCCAAACTATTGAGTCAAATGAAGAGTGGCTGCAATTTGTTTCCCGTTCGAGTGCTCCACTGTGTCAACAACAATGCCTTACAAACTGGGGTTACCTGAGGGAGTGCAATGTTAGCACGACATTCATGTCACGGATTTGAGTTCATTCCTTGACGAGGAGGATCCAGATTTGAGGACAAATTCTTCTCAAGTGAAGGGGACTGATGTGTGCACGGACCTAGCCCAAGTAATGACCCAGTTCGAGTACCATTGGGCTCAGTCACACGTGCGCGGGCCAAGCGCTTCAAGGAGTCACTCCAAAGCCCTAGTGCGAAGTGTGCAAGACCAATAAGGAGTCCATAGAGACATTGAAGCTTGGAAGGGGATACTCAAGTCATCTACACAATGATCCAAGCCATGAAGAATCAAGTGGGCCTCCAAGTGGGTTGGTCGACTAGGCCCTAGGCTTAGTACTAGGTTTTCATCTTTTAGAGTTGGATTAGATTATTAAATTAGGTCATGGGCCGGCCCATCTTGTCCAAAGAGTGGCCGCCCCCTTGCTTGCTTTATTAGAGTTTCAAGTAGTCCCTTGACCTAGCCCTTTAGCCTATATAAAGGCTCACTTTGTGATACGAACGGCACCAACCTTGTGATGCAACCCGTACAGACAGAATAGGATCTAGAAGGTGAGGACTCACGTTGATGACGAAACGAACGCAACGGATCACCTAAACCCGTTGATCACGTGGTCAACGACCTCCGTATTTTGGTAGAGGACGCCACAATCAAGCGCGGTCCTAGATTGATAAGTCGATTGAATACCTAAGATATGAATCTAAGATACTCAAGGTGCTTCAATGAAGTTTTGAGAGAACTCTCAAATGTAATTTTATTAAAAATCATCAAAACTGAATGTAAACAATGAACACCCTAGCGTGTTCCTAGTTGTTTCTCGAATTATCAATCAAGCAAACACACTTGATTGTGGCGTCCTCCACCGTTGAATGCCGCTCTTGAGTGGTCCAAGTTTGGGCTCCGTCCCATTGCCAACGTGTCCTCTACGATCTAATCTTTGCTTCCGCGTTCGCATCAGTATCATTATGTCTCCCACACCTCTATTAACTCCTTCATCTACGGATAATGTATTTGCATGATTTGTTGTCAAATGAACCTCCTCCCTTCTCCTTGAATATACTGACTTTGAAGAGGTAGGTTGGACGTGGGGTGGAATTGTGTAGAAACCCCTCCTCTTGACAATCCTTATTCACCATTCGGTCAAGGCGTCGATGAAGAGGCTCGAAAGCTTCATCCAAACCCTACTTGAATTCTTCCATCATGGCCTCCATGTGTAGTTTTTAAGTCCATGGTTGTTCTTCAAACTCCACTTTGACATGCTTAGGTAAACCTGCAAATAAACAACTACCTCTCTTTCTGTTGTTTTTTGTTATTTTTTTTTGTACAATGTATAGGTCCATTCACGCTTGTGTTCACTCAAGTGTATCACTCTCTAATAGTCTCACCAAACAATTCCTTGACTTGCTAGTTGCTCGGGTTGAACAAGTTAGGCGTCACCGTAAGGTTCGTTTCTTGACTTAGTCAATAAGTGACACAAGATAGTAGCAATGGATGGAGGTGAATGATGACCTAGACGTGACCTAAAACTCAGATTAGGACTAACAATAACTAACGACTCAAAAAGAAAGCAAGACAAGTGACTTCAAGGCTGAAATTTTGAAAATCCTAGAAAACTTCTACCCGAAGGGCAAAATTTCTGGAATTTGTCAAGCTGTTGAATCCTCGGTCTTTTGGTCAGGTTTTTTTTGGGGTATTTTGGGTGCTGTTTTGGTGTATAGGTCAGCCTTAAATTGCAGTCCAATCGGATCACAAGTGAATGCTCAACCGATTCAAAATTGCGGGCTGGTTTGGCGTGGCAAGGTGTAAGTGGTTGGCTTTTGGATTTTGGAAACGGAATTGGTGTAAGGTGGGCAGTTTTAGGTCGGTTGGAGGGGAACTTGGGCCTTTGGCCGATGGGTTCTTGGCTGCTATTAATCCCAACAGAATTAGGATTAGTGGAGTCAAGGTAGGACTTGGTGCCACAATTAGGAAACTAGAGCCAATATCTTTCTTCCCTTTTTTTTCTTTCCTTTTTTCATTTCTTTTCTTTCTTTCTTTTGTTTCTTTTGTGGCTCAACAGATTATTTTAAGCACGTAATTCCAGTCCCAAAAATTCCTTGAATTCGGTTCTAGCTTCAAGATTCGCCAAGACAATATTGAAGATTGTTTCCAGTATCAAGAACCCCACAATTTGGTTTCAAGAATCTCCCCAAATCAGCCTTTGGTGGTTCAAGAACTTCAAGAAATTCGTTCAAGAAACTCAAGAACTTCCTCAAATATGTTTTGGTATTCAAGTTTTGCAAAGAAACAACACAAAAGTTCAAGAAATAAGGGCAAAATAGGTTCGGCAGCCTCCCAAGGCAAAAATTTCCAGCAACGACTCAAGAACAATGAGATATGTGAAACTTCTTTTTTTTGTGACTTTTTGCTAGGTTGTTTTCACTCCCCAAGCAACACAATAACCAACCAGAATCAGACCACAATCTAGACAAACTAACAGTAAATATTGGATGAAAACAATCTGGGTAGATTACAACATAAGGAACAAACCTACTTGATATGCGGCAATAAGAGCCAAAAACCCTAGCCGTCGAAAAAAAATTTTTTTTTTTCTCTAAACCAACACAAGACTTCAAGAACAATATAACAAGACACCAAATAAGAAAGAAACACAAGTTATGCAAAGCCAAAAAAAAAAATTCGGATGAACAGTGTCGCTACAGTATTTCGGATGAACAGTATCGCGGTGAATAGTCTCGCTATAGTAGCGATGAACATTCGATGCTACAGTCTTTTTTTTTTGTGACTCTCAAAGATGTCAAGACTCAAAAACAAGAAAAAGGGATATACGTGATACCTCAACCTAGCTCTGATTACCAGATGATGGGAGCGCGGACGCAAAGATTAGATCGTAGAGGACACGTTGGGTAATGGATGGAATTGAACCCAAACTTGGACCACTCAAGAACGGATTCAACGGTAGATGACGCCACAATCAAGTGTGTTGGCTTGATTGATAAGTCAATAAACAACCTAAGATCAACTCTAGGATGTTCAAACTAGCTTTCACAAGCTAAAGGAATTTGCCTCAATGGAAGACGAAATTCTGGAATTTATTAAAAATATCGCAAAACTCCATGTAAACAATGACTTGGGGCTATTTATAGCCTTGTCTAACCCTAATAGAACTTGGAAAATATTAAGGAAATTCGGCCAGCCCATTGGGTCTCTCTTAGCCGAAAGCTAACCTACTAATTAATTAATTTAATGACTAACTAAAGTACTATTGGACCTAAGGCCCACATGGCCGAAGTTAAGCTCAAGAAGAGCTACTTAATCGAGGCCCAATCCTCCCTTTGAGGCTTGATCACTTGCGCCTTCAATTGTAAGCAATATCTTGGTAGTCTTGCAAGGATCCTCCAAGTCAATTCCTTCAATGCTTGAGCTTGGTTTCTCTTGAGCTTATACGGCATGAACTAAGGCTTGAAGTGACTCTTTGAATCTCTTAACTTGTGCACGTGTAACGGGCCTATGTGAACACCACGGCCAGCTTGCTCATTCGCATCACTTTCGGTCAAGAGAGACCCAATGGGCTGGCCGAATTTCCTTAATATTTTCCAAGTTCTATTAGGGTTAGACAAGGCTATAAATAGCCCCAAGTCATTGTTTACATTCAGTTTTGCGATATTTTTAATAAAATTCCAGAATTTCGTCTTCCATTAAGGCAAATTCCTTTAGCTTGTGAAAGCTAGTTTGAACACCCTAGCGTGGTTCCTAGGTTGTTTCTCGACTTATCAATCAAGCAAACACACTTGATTGTGGCGTCCTCTACCGTTGAATCCGCTCTTGGAGTGGTCCAAGTTTAGGTTCAATTCCGTCCATTGCCAACGTGTCCTCTACGATCTAATCTTTGTTTCCGCGTTCGCATCATCTGGCAATCAGAGCTAGGTTGAGGTATCACGTATATCCCTTTTATTGTTTTTGAGTCTTAACATCGTTGAGAGTCACCCAAAAAAAAAAAGTACTGTAGCATCGACTGTTCATCGTTATTGTATCGACTATTCACCGCGGTACTGTTCATCCGAAGTACTGTAGTGACACTGTTCATCCGATTTTTTTTTTTTTTTTGCTTTGCATAACTCGTGTTTCTTTCTTATTTTGGTGTCTTGTTATATTGTTCTTGGAGTCTTGTGTTGGTTTAGAGAAAAAAAAATTTTACGACGACTAGGATTTTTGCTCTTATTGCCGCATATCAAGTAGGTTTGTTCCTTGTGTTGTAATCTGCCCAGATTGTTTTCATCCAATATTTACTGTTAGTTTATCTAGATTGTGGTCTAATTCTGGTTGGTTATTGTGTTGCTTGGGGCGTGAAAACAACCTAGCAAAAAGTCACAAAAAAAAAGAAATTTCACATACCTCATTGTTCTTGAGTCGTTGCTGGAAATTTTTCCTTGGGAGGCTGCCGAACCTGTTTTGCCCTTATTTCTTGAACTTTTGTGTTGTTTCTTGCAAAACTTGAATACCAAAACATATTTGGGGAAGTTCTTGAGCTTCTTGAACGAATTTCTTGAAGTTCTTGAACCACGAAAGGCTGATTTGGGGAGATTCTTGAAACCAAATTGTGGGGTTCTTGATACTGGAAACAATCTTCAATATTGTCTTGGCGAATCTTGAAGCTAGAACCGAATTCAAGGAAATTTTTGGGACTGGAATTACGTGCTTAAAATAATCTGTTGAGCCACAAAAGAAACAAAAGAATGAAAGAAAAGAAACGAAAAGGGAAGAAAAAAAGGGAAGAAAGATATTGGCTCTAGTTTCCTAATTGTGCATCAAGTCCCACCTTGACTCCAACTAATCCTAATTCTGTTGGGATTAATAGCAGCCAAGAACCCATCGGCCAAAGACCCAAGTTCCCCTCTAACCGACCTAAAACAGCCCACCTTACACCCAATTCCGTTTCCAAAATCCAAAAGCCAACCGCTACACCTTGCCACGCCAAACCAGCCCGCAATTTTGAATCGGTTGAGCATCACTTTGTGATCCGATTGGACTGCAATTTAAGGGCTGACCTATACACCAAAACAGCACCCAAAATACCCCCAAAACCTGACCAAAAGACCGAGGATCAACAGCTCGACAAATTCCAGAAATTTTGCCCTTCGGGTAGAGTTTTCTAGGATTTTCAAAATTTCAGCCTTGAAGTCACTTGTCTTGGCTTTCTTTTTGAGTCGTTAGTTATTGTTAGTCCTAATCTGAGTTTTAGGCCACGTCTAGGTCATCATTCACCTCCATCCATTGCTACTATCTTGTGTCACTTATTGACTAGTCAAGAACGAACCTTACGGTGACGCCTAACTTGTTCAACCCGAGCAACTAGCAAGTCAAGGAATTGTTTGGTGAGACTATTAGAGAGTGATACACTTGAGTGAAACACGAGCGTGAGTGACCTATACATTGTAAAAAAAAAAAACAACAAAAACAATAGAAAGAGAGGTAGTTGTTTATTTGCGGGTTTACCTAAGCATGTCAAGTGGAGTTGGAGAACAAACCATGGACTTAAAACTACACATGGAGGGCCATGATGGAAGAATTCAAGCAGAGTTTGGATGAAGCTTTCGAGCCTCTTCATCGACGCCTTGACCGAATGGTGAATAAGGATGTCAAGAGGAGGGTTCTACACAATTCCACCCCAACGTCCAACCTACCTCTTCAAAGTCAGTATATTCAAGGAGAAGGGAGGAGGTTTCATTTGACAACAAAGCATGCAAATACATTATCCGTAGATGAAGGAGTTAGTAGAGTGTGGGAGACATTATCAACAACTCCTCCAACAAAAACTTGAAAAAGAGCGAGTTGAGTGTGGTGGTGAGAGTGCACTTGAGGTAAAAGTTGAGGAATGTGAGTTAGAAAAAGAGGTAAAAAAATCTAAGGAGATGAGTGAAGCATCAAGTGAGCTGATTGTGCATGGGAAGGCGAGTGTTTATAGTTTTCCTAACAAACTTAACTTTTCCTTGTTTAGTGTTTCTGCTTTTGTACAGATTAAGCGAAGTCAAGTGAAGTTAGTCATGCAATGTTCCATTCCAAAGTCACTTGTACAATTCACTAGCTTCCATGGAGTTTGTCTGCTAGGAGATAAATCTATTTGGTATCACTTCATGGAACAACATCAAACCCAAATCTGGCCGCACCAATGGAGAATTAATTCGAACTCATCATGAAGGGAGAATTCCATATTTCTATTCTTGCTTGTTGCCTATGATTCATTCATCATCTTTACCTTCTTTTGAGCATCATTTCCATCCTCACACTTGTATTTTCTATGCAGATTTTGAAGGAAAATGTAAAGAGCCATCAATGCAGTCTCAAGTTGAATCGATTGATGGAAGGAGTCATGTGTCAAAGGGAGTTTTTGCATTTAATTCTTATTCTACACCTTCTCACCACTTAATTAATGATGTTCCGTTGCTTAATATATCCAATTTCTGGTTCAAAACAAGTTGAGACTTATTTTGTCTTTGTAGGTTGTAAGGCTGTTCGAAAATTTCCAGATTTGATTAAAGAGTTGCAACCTGATTTCATGCTTGTGCCAACTGCTTGTTGTGATCTTCCATGCATATTCATACATCCAAAAGCTGGCCACCATGAGTCCATTTTATCAACTCCAACTGGCGCAAATTCATGTGACTCGTATGGAGTGACCTTCACTTCATTGCTGCCACTTATGTTGGGTGATGCATACAAATGTGTCAATCAAGACCTGAATGTTGTTCTTACGTCACTGGTTCATGCTTCCACGGAAGTGCAACACGATTGGGCTCATTGTTCTATCTCCAGATGGGCAAGTAGTGCCAAATCAGCAACAACTAGGGTCGAATTATACTACCTTGCACAATCAGATTCGAAATTTTTTCTAAGCTGAATGAGAGTCATCATGAAGATCCCTATCTAGTGCATGTGAAACGTAAGTTGTCAAGTAGTATTAACCCTACATATACTAATTGTGTGATTTGTTTTGTAGGTTTGGAACTTGACATGCAACGACCAAGGGTTGATGAGAGAGTTTTGGAGTGCTACATGGAATTTTCACAAGCTTTATACAAGGTGTTTCTTGTCTTGGAGAATGTCCTTGTTCAAGAGCATCATGAGGTTGTCCAAGCGATATGTGACGTGGCTGGTGCTCATTCATCTAGCTCCCACATTGCTATCCTATAAGCGCACCAACATGGAGTACCACTTTTCCCTAAGATTTGAGGACAAATCCTTTTCAAGAGGAGGGAAATGATGCGAATGAGCAAGCTGGCCGTGGTGTTCACATAGGCCCGTTACACCGTGCACAAGTTAAGAGGTTCAAAGAGTCACTTCAAGCCTTAGTTCATGCCGTATAAGCTCAAGAGAAACCAAGATTCAAGCATTGAAGGAATTGACTTGGAGGATCCTTGCAAGACTACCAAGATATTGCTTACAATTGAAGGCGCAAGTGATCATGTGAGGACCCGTAAAATTTTCCTATTTCATATCATTTAATTCTATTTCTTTTCATGCATTTTCTTTATTTTATTCTACTACCTTAATATTCTAGACATTTATAAGTGAATATGGTTTTCTAAAACATTTTTCTAGTATAAGTTAGTTCGGGTTAGTTTGGAAGCGTATTAAGGACGTGGGGCCCGCTAGTGCGATATAATTTTGCCGATTAGGTGGTGAAATATTAAGTGATATTATTTTACAAGGTGCTAGGAGACAATTAGAGGTCAGCTAGATAGATTAACCATTGGAGGAAAGAAGATAAGCTTGAAACCCTAAAAGGTGCCACATGTCGCAACCCGGTTGGATGAAGACTTGCCTAACTTTCTTGCCTTTACCAAAAGCTAAAGTTGACCCAAAATCATCTTCATCCTTTAAGCTCTCTTGGCCGAAATTTTGAGGAAGAAAAAGAGAGAGAAAGTTCATCTTGCACTTCAATTTCCAAACTCAATCTTGAGTTCCAACCATAGCTTTTGCAAATCACACCATAAAAGTGCTAGTCCAAGGAGTTCTAAGGTGGTTGTGGAGCAATTTTGGGAGGAAGAAGCCTAGGTCATCATTTTTGTTGAGGATCCAAGGTAACTTGCTAAGGAAATCCCTCTTTGTTCTCAATAATTCCCAATTTGTGGCTTAAAGTTGTAGTTGTGGTAGTTTTATGAGCATATTTTGTGGTTTGAAGTAGTTTAGTGGTAATTTTCGGTTATAGTGAATATTTCTGTCCTGTTCTGCCCAGATATATTCGGCCATCAAGAAGGCCGAATTGGACTTAGCTCAAAACATGAAAGTTGTATAGAATTGAGTGTAGATTATTTCTGTAAATTTTCAGCTCAATCGGAGCAGGATAGCTTGTGAAATGACTAATTTACCCCTGCTTCCCTGTTTCTGTCCGGAAATGATTATCAGCCTCTGTAATTGGCTCGTTTGGCTGGGAAGATGAATGAATTAGCTTTTGGTGCCTTCTTAAGAATTGTAGACTTGTATCTTAGCTTTCATATGGATTTGGAAGCAACTGAATCGGAGTTGTGTGTTCTGAGATATGATTGAATAAATCAGGAATGCTAGTTGACTTTCACAGTGAGTTTCAAACTGGAAAATCTAGGGCTGTTTGGGTAAATTTGACTAGGTTAGGTTGAAAAATGGGTTGAGGTATCTTCACAAGCATTGTAGCCCTATGTGTTAGCTTTCCAACGCCTCTAAAAACACCCAAAACGGAATTGTGTAGCCTGAGTTATTGTCGGTTAAAGTCAGTGCTGATAACTAGACTGATCTTGAACTTTTGGATCTGTGATTGGGATATTTGACTTAGATAAACTCTAAATTAGGTTAAGTGGCCTTCATAAAAGTTGTTCCCCTCTGTCTTAGCTTCGATATGGTATAAGGTTCACCCCGATTCGATAACCATAGCTCCGGTATGACTAAAATGCTACGAGATGTCAAATCTGCCATTTAGCTTTGTCTTCAAAATTGATATTTGCTTGTACTTTTGTACTTGTGTTATTCTTGGATGGTTTTTGGAGCCTATTGAACGGCTATTGTAATGATAATATTTGTATGTGATTGTGGGGGCTGATTAAGGGAAAATAAGGAAGCCATATATGGCTGGAAATTTGGTAAAAACCAAAGGGCATGCTGCCCAATTTTCTAGGCCGCGTAGTTCCTTCAAATTTGAGTTGATTCTTAGTAGATGAACGGCTTTTAGGTCATTCAAGCCCCTAGGTCCTCCCATTACCTTTTCGTTCCGAAATCACGCTTTGCAGCCTGGCATTAGTGGCTCATTTGGATAGGCATACGACTTGTAGTCGAGCCTCACTTGTGCACTTCATTTACTAGAATTTGGACGTGAAAACTTCAATGGTCTACTTTGGTTATTTTAGGGTTCTGGACGATTTAAAGTCATTTTGGGGAAAACTTTTGAAGTATCTGCGCTTGAACTGGTGAGTGTACCACTCCCCTCCTTTGTTGCTTAACTTGGCTTTCTGTTCATGCAAATCTGAAATTTGAATGACTGTACTATCTGTTTATTCCATGGAGACAAGGGTGTACTTTATCACTCTCGTTCTCTTGTCCGCATGCCTATTTACTGTGAAAAATTTTGAATCTGTTATCTGTGCTCAATTTACTGCCATTTGGACATTGCATCCAACGACTGTTCGGTTACCTCTGAGCTCAATCCTGTGGCTAGTTACTCGAGTCGAGCCGGCCAGGGCCTGGTCGATTAGATAACGAACCACAGTAGTCGATTTCTAAGAAATCCTTGGGTATTGAGACTCTGGATTTCTGGTATACTCGAGTATTACCACCCACTGTTACTGTTGAGGTGTTCGGGCCCGGTAGGGGTATGTTTGGTGGACGGAATTCGGTGTAAAGTGGGGTCTATGGACATGTTGGTTCTATATACGTTGACGGAGAGTCAACGGGTTTGGATCAAGTACCGCAATCGAGTATTTTAGCTCCTGAGAGCTACCTGTATCCTTTCCAGTTGAAATAATTGTTCATTTCCTCATATGTGCATATGTGCCTTAAAGTGAATTGCCCTGATTTGTGTCTACTTGTATTCTTGGTACCTCATTGAGCGCAAGCTCACCCCGTTCCCGTTATCTTTGTTTTTCTTACAGGGGGCAAACTTAGAAATCATGATTTTTGAAGAAAAGGGGCAAGCTATTGTATATGTATTTTGTTAAGCGCTTTTGCGACTGAAACCCTAATTGTATTTTGACCGATATGAATACTTTGCCTTGTACTTTAGTTACTTTGTTCAAGACTTCGATGTAAAAATATGCATAAATGTTTAACCTTGTCTAATAAGTGTATTCATTTGAGATGTTGTGATTCTATGGCTTTGGATTCTATCGCGCGTAGTCTAGGGTTTTGTGTGATTCGACTCCGTAGTCCTGGCGAGAGCTGGGCAGGCAGTCCGCCAAACCCTTTGGTTCGCCTTAGGGGAAGGTGGGGCTGTCACAGATCAAGCCTCAAAGGGAGGATTGGGCCTCGATTAAGTAGCTCTTCTTGAGCTTAACTTCGGCCATGTGGGCCTTAGGTCCATTAGTACTTTAGTTAGTCATTAAGTTAATTAATTAGTAGGTTAGCTTTCGGTCAAGAGAGACCCAATGGGCTGGTCGAATTTCCTTAATATTTTCCAAGTTCTATTAGGGTTAGACAAGGCTATAAATAGCCCCAAGTCATTGTTTACATTCAGTTTTGCGATATTTTTAATAAAATTCCAGAATTTTGTCTTCCATTAAGGCAAATTCCTTTAGCTTGTGAAAGCTAGTTTGAACACCCTAGCGTGGTTCCTAGGTTGTTTCTCAACTTATCAATCAAGCAAACACACTTGATTGTGGCGTCCTCTACCGTTGAATCCGCTCTTGAGTGGTCCAAGTTTGGGCTCCGTTCATTGCCAACGTGTCCTCTACGATCTAATCTTTGCTTCCACGTTCGCATCAGTATCATATGTCTCCCACACTCTACTAACTCCTTAATCTACGGATAATGTATTTGCATGCTTTGTTGTCAAATGAACCTCCTCCCTTCTCCTTGAATATACTGACTTTGAAGAGGTAGGTTGGACGTTGGGGGTGGAATTGTGTAGAACCCCTCCTCTTGACATCCTTATTCACCATTCGGTCAAGGCGTCGATGAAGAGGCTCGAAAGCTTCATCCAAACTCTGCTTGAATTCTTCCATCATGGCCTCCATGTGTAGTTTTAAGTCCATGGTTTGTTCTCCAACTCCACTTGACATGCTTAGATAAACCTGCAAATAAACACCTCTCTTTCTGTTGTTTTTGTTGTTTTTTTTTGGTACAATGTATAGGTCACTCACGTTCGTGTTTTTTTCGTCGTTTTTGTTGTTTTTGCTCCGATACCAACTGATACGGTCCTCGATCAACGCGTTCGAGACACGTAGCACGTTTGCCCAAGGATCTAGCGAGGTTGTCCAACGCTTGGATTGCGGAACCTAGAATCAATACGGACGACACGAATTGATTAAAGGTGGTAGAACGACGACTCCAATCGAGGTGAATACTCAAGTGTATCACTCTCTAATAGTCTCACCAAACAATTCCTTGACTTGCTAGTTGCTCGGGTTGAACAAGTTAGGTGCCACCGTAAGGTTCGTTCTTGACTAGTCAATAAGTGACACAAGATAGTAGCAATGGATGGAGGTGAATGAAGACCTAGACGTGACCTAAAACTCAGATTAGGACTAACAATAACTAACGACTCAAAAAGAAAGCAAGACAAGTGACTTCAAGGCTGAAATTTTGAAAATCCTAGAAAACTCTACCCGAAGGGCAAAATTTCTGGAATTTGTCGAGCTGCTGAAACTCGGTCTTTTGGTCAGGTTTTTTGGGTATTTTGGGTGCTGTTTTGGTGTATAGGTCAGCCCTTAAATTGCAGTCCAATCGGATCACAAAGTGATGCTCAACCGATTCAAAATTGCGAGCTGGTTTGGCGTAGCAAGGTGTAGCGGTTCGCTTTTGGATTTTGGAAACGGAATTGGGTGTAAGGTGGGCTGTTTTAGGTCGGTTGGAGGGGAACTTGGGCCTTTGGCTGATGGGTTCTTGGCTGCTATTAATCCCAACAGAATTAGGATTAGTTGGAGTCAAGGTGGGACTTGGTGCACAATTAGGAAACTAGAGCTAATATCTTTCTTCCCTTTTTTTTCTTTCCTTTTTTCGTTTCTTTTCTTTCTTTCTTTTGTTTCTTTTGTGGCTCAACAGATTATTTTAAGCACGTAATTCCAGTCCCAAAAATTTCCTTGAATTCGGTTCAAGCTTCAAGATTCGCCAAGACAAGATTGAAGATTGTTTCAAGTATCAAGAACCCCACAATTTGGTTTCAAGAATCTCCCCAAATCAACCTTTGGTGGTTCAAGAACTTCAAGAAATTCGTTCAAGAAGCTCAAGAACTTCCCCAAATATGTTTTGGTATTCAGGTTTTGCAAGAAACAGCACAAAAGTTCAAGAAATAAGGAGGTTCGGTGTGACAGCCCTACCTCTCCCTAGGACGAACCCTAGGGTATCAGCGGACTGCCTGCCCAGCTCTCGCCAGGACTACTAATCGATCATACACGATAAACCAAGTGCAAAAGACCCCTCATTAGGGCTAAAACATTCATATTAAACATATAATATCATTTACACCAGAACCACCAGGTACATATACATGTTGCCACAATATACAACCCAAAAGGATCATTCAAGTGAAGTACAATTAGGGTCTCTAACACCCGAGGAACATAACAAAACAAAACTAGTAGCTAGCTCAACTAGCTTTACAAAACTCATGATTTTTCCCCAAAAGCATCCCTGTAAGGAAAACAAAAGTAACGGAACGGGATGAGCTTACGCTCAATGAGGTACCCAAAATACATGCTATCATGAACCATGAAGATTTTCTTTCATTTACTCAAGTAGACATGGCAATTAAGAAATGAATAAACATCTTAGACAGGAAGGATACAGGTGGCTCTCGGGAGCCAAGTTCCCATTGCAGTACTTGATCCAAACTCGTTGACCCTCCGTCAACGTTTAATGAAACAAACAGGTCCGTAGATCCCTCTTAGAATGCCAAATCCCGATCACCAAACATACCCCTTACCGGGCCCGAACACCTCAACAGTAACGGTGGTTGGTAATACTCGAGTATACCGGAAATCCAGAGTCTCCAATACCCATAGATTCCCCAGGAACAGGCACCCATGGTTCGTTACTTTTCTCGACCGAGCCCTTGCTGGCTCGAATCAAGTAACTACCCATGAGGTTGAGCTCAGACTTAACAGGCACAGGAAGGTCGTTGGATACGCGTCCAAACGACATCATGTCAAGTATAAGTGACAGATTCAAGTGTGCAGGATTCATATTAGACACAGGTAAAAGATTCAAGTAGATACAGGAAACAAGTCACACAGGCCAGAGAACGAGTGTGATAAAGTACACCCTCGTCTCATACTGAATAAACAAATGATATAGTCATTCAAGTCACAATTTGCAAGCATATATGCCAAGTTAGACAAAAATCGAGGGGAGTGGTACACTCACCAATTCAAGTGCAGATACTTCAAAAGTTTTCCCCAAAATGACTTTAATCGCCCAGAAACCCCAAAAGCACAAGTGAGGCTCGACTACAAGTCGTATGCCTATCCAAATGAACTATGAATGCAAGGTTGCAAAAGCGTGATTTCGGAACGAAAAGGTAACAGGAGGACCTAGGGGCTTGAATGACCTAAAAGCCGTTCGTCTACTAAGAATCAACTCAAACTTGAAGGAACCAAGCGGCCTAGAAAATTGGGCAGCATGCCCTTTGTGTTTACCAAGTTTCCAGCCATTTATGGCTTCCTTATTTTCCTTAATTCAGCCCCACAATACACACAAGTAAGGTTACCACAATAGCCCTTCCATAGGCTCCAAAATCATCCAAGTACAACACAAGTGCAAAAGTACCATTGAAAATCAGTTTTGAAGAAAAAAACTAAACGGCAGATTTGGCATCTCGTAGCATTTTAGTCATAACCAGAGTTATGGTTATCGAATCGGGGTAAAACTTGTACCATTTCGAAGCTAAGACAGAGGGGAACAACTTTTATGAAGGCCACTTAACCTAATTTATAGTTTATCTAAGTCGAATTTGCCAATCACAGATCCAAAAGTTTATGATCCGTCTGGTTGTCAGCACTGACTTTAACCGGCAATAACGCAGGCTACACAACTCCCTTTGGGGTGTTTTCAGAGGCTTTGGAAAGCTAAACTATAGGGCTACACGTTTTTGTTTTGGCCAAAAGCTAATTGGATACGAATCAGGGTGAAAAATGCAGCCCAAACTGGTGAATTCACAAAACTGTTTACGAATTGCAGCTTGTGGCAGTCAGGGTATTTCGGTCATTTCACAGGTTTCGGTGCTCCGATTGAGCTGAAATTTTACCAGTGGTTAGCTAACTCAAATACCTACAACGTTCATGTTTTGATCAAGGGCTGATTCGGTCTCTCTCAAGGTCGATCATACAGTACAAAAACAGGGCAGATTACTACCATATAGAAACCCTAAGCTGGAATTTTCCGCAATTCACCACAATTAACGTATAATAACTCCAAATTACACCATATTAAGCCATCAATCCAAGCCAACTATGATTATCATATGCAATCAGAAAAATTCCCAAGAAAATAATAAATTCACCAAACTTCACTTTAATCCACAAAATCATCCATAAAACAAGTTCCTTAGCCATTATAAGCCACTAATTTGCAATTATTATGGACAAAAGTTGAGTTCCAAGCAAAAATACCTTAACCTCAAGAAAGATAGCAACTTAGGGCTTTCCTTTGCAAAATCACTCCACAAACACCTTCAATCTCACTTAATAAGTGATTTCTACGGAGGAATTCGGAATTTAATCGGTTGATTTTCAAGATTTGGACAAGAAATGGAAGGAAAAGTTGAAGCTTTCTTCCCTATTTTCTCTCTAGGATTTTCGGCCAAGAAGATGCTTAATTGAAGATGTTTTTGTTCAATTTTTGCTTTTGGTAAAGTTGTAAGAAAGTTAGGTAAAACTTGGCCCAATAAGAATGCGACACGTGTCACCTTTTTTGATCTTTTCCTTATCCTTTAACTCACTAATGACCAAGCATCTAACCAACCTCTAGTTATCTCTTAGCACTCAGTAATTTAATGCCTTTCTACAAAACTTAACCTAATTGGCCGAATTTCTCTCACTTAACGCACTAGCGGGTCCCACATCCGCTATTCGCTCCAAATTTCTCGTGAACTCACTTATACTAGAAAATGACTTAAAAACTATATTTACTTGTAAAATATATGTAAAATAAATATAATAAAGAAAATATAGAAAACATGTGCACGAAAATCGGTAAAACCCTAAAACCGGATTTTTCTTCCTCGAGTTCTCACATTCGGCAGCCTCCCAAGGAAAATTTTCCAGCAACGACTCAAGAACAATGAGGTATGTGAAACTTCTTTTTTTTTGTGACTTTTTGCTAGGTTGTTTTCACGCCCCAAGCAACACAATAACCAACCAGAATTAGACCACAATCTAGACAAACTAACAGTAAATATTGGATGAAAACAATCTGGGTAGATTACAACACAAGGAACAAACCTACTTGATATGCGGCAATAAGAGCAAAAACCCTAGCCGTCGCAAAATTTTTTTTTTCTCTAAACCAACACAAGACTTCAAGAACAATATAACAAGACACCAAAATAAGAAAGAAACACAAGTTATGCAAAGCAAAAAAAAAAAAATTCGGATGAACAGTGTCGCTACAGTACCGCGTGAACAGTACGATGCTACAGTACTTTTTTTTTTTTGGGACTCTCAACGATGTCAAGACTCAAAAACAAGAAAAAGGGATATACATGATACCTCAACCTAGCTCTGATACCAGATGATGTGAGCGCGAAAGCTATCTTAGGATCTTAGAGGACACGTTGGATAATGGATGGAATTGAACCCAAACTTGGACCACTCAAGAGGGATTCAACGGTAGAGGACGCCACAATCAAGGATGAGTGCTTGATTGATAAGTCGATAAACAACCTAGGAACCACGCTAGGATGTTCAACTTAGCTTTCACAAGCTAAAGGAATTTGCCTTAATGGGAGACGAAATTCTGGAATTTTATTACTAATATCGCAAAAAACTGAATGTAAACAATGACTTGGTGCTATTTATAGCCTTGTCTAACCCTAATAGAACTTGGAAAATATTAAGGAAATTCGGCCAGCCCATTGGGTAACCGAATGGCCGAAAGCTAACCTACTAATTAATTAACTTAATGACTAACTAAAGTACTATTGGACCGAAGGCCCACATGGCCGAAGCTAAGCTCAAGAAGAGCTACTTAATCGAGGCCCAATCCTCCCTTTGAGGCTTGATCACTTGCGCCTTCAATTGTAAGCAATATCTTGGTAGTCTTGCAAGGATCCTCCAAGTCAATTCCTTCAATGCTTGAGCTTGGTTTCTCTTGAGCTTATACGGCATGAACTAAGGCTTGAAGTGACTCTTTGAACCTCTTAACTTGTGCACGTGTAACAGGCCTATGTGAACACCATGGCCAGCTTGCTTATTCGCATCAATAGCTCATCAAAACTAGTGTGCAATTCCTCCATTTGTTGCTCACTAATTCGTCTGAGCTCATTTTTCATGGCCGTGAACATCAATAAGTAGTCATTGGTTGGTTGATCTTGCTCCATGTCTTGTTTCGGCCCTGTAAATGTTAGTGAACAAGGAAATAATACAAATATAACCTCACTTCACTCCCTTAGCGTTTCACTCACTCTCGGGTTTTTCACTCAAAGCACTCTAATGATCTTACCAATTACCTTTACCTGTTGGATTAGGTAGTTGAGAAATGCCGCTCAAGTCCAATGAATGTGACCAACTTTTTCCACAAGAGTATCCAAGAATTAAGATACAAATGGAAGGCAAAATAGGACACAAAAGCACGGTTTTTTGGACGTGTACTAGCGGCGGACAGAAATGGAATGATGCGCTCGTGTGAACAAAGAATTAAGTGAAACCCTAGTTTCCTAAAATGTAGGAGTGTGTCCAAGTGAAAATAAAAGAGTTATCCAAGTTGTCTACTTAGTTTCCTAAGTGAATTTGGAAAACAAGTTAGCTTTGGAAACCCTTTGAGAAAACCCCTTTCCTCTCTTGAACAACTTTAGAAATTTCGCCAAATCCGAGTCCAAGAAGAGTTACAAATCAGATTCGGTCTCCTTGCTCACAAACCCTTACTAAAGTCGGTTGGCAGAAAGCTTATAAAGCTACACCACGCAACCCGAACTCACACACAAACACAAGACCAATTCGGCCCAAGCAAGGTAGCCCCGGTTCTCTCTTTTCCCTCTTCTTTTGTCAAGGCAGTTTCGGTTCTTGGTGCAAACAATGGATTCTCAACAAGAAGTTGCAAACAATCCTCCTCAAGCTCCCAAGAAATTCACCCCAAAACCAAGGAAACCCTTCACCACCGCAAGGGAGTACAAAAAGATGTTTACGCGAAAGGTGAAGCAAGTTCCCAAGAAACAAGAAGTTCAAGAACACCAAGAAGTGGTGGATCAAAACTGTTGAGTGCTTTTTTTGTGTAATTTTCTGTTTTGGGTTTGGATCAAGATGTAATGAAACTGATTTGGCAATAAAAGTGTGGTTCCCTTCTTGTTTTTCTTGCTACCCTAGTCTCGTTCTTTCTTTTCTTTTGTTTTTTTCCGTTTCTGTTTTTTTTAACTCACACGAACAACAAGAGTCCTTGACCGAATGGAATTAAATTTCCAGATTTGGTCAGCCCCTCAATTCGCACCAATGCACAACCACAATCCCTTCAAGAACTAGCAAGATACTTTCAAGAAATTCAAGAACTTCAAGATAGTCATCAAGAACTTCAAGAAACCCTAAAATCTTGTAGATTCTCTCAAGATTCACAAACACTAACAAAGTTAACCACAAATCAGTTTTGAAAATTAAGTGAAACAACTTGGAAGACTCAAAACAAACTTGGACAGATTTGTGCTAACAAAACCCTAGCGACATATGAAACCCTAGCCGCCACGAAGCTTATTTCGTGCTGCTCAAACAATGATGAACTGACAATACAACTTTGAAGACTCAAAACAGAATTTTGTATGCTCCAAGTGCGCAACAACCACGGATAGACTTGTGGAACAACTTCTGCCAGAATTGACAGCACTACAAGCGCATGCAAGACGGACAGAATTTGACCACTAGGAACTAACTTCGGACAAACCACTTATCAAGAAAGATTGCGGGCAGATTGCAACACAAACAAATAACACTACGGCTGGATTTTCAAGACGCGACAATGGACACAACGTGCGGACAGTTTTGCAAGCAACTAACGGCTCAACAAACACGATGCGGACAGATTTGAGTATATATTTTTTTGAACAAGGCAGCGGAAATAACACAAAACCCTAACGACACAACTACGAAAAACAAGGATATAACGAAAGATACCTCCACTTAAACTCTGAAGCCAACTGATACGCTCCTCGATCAACACGTTCGATACACGTAGCACGTTTGCCCAAGGATCTAGCGAGATTGTCCAACGCTTGGATTGCGGAATCTAAAACCAAGACGGACGACACGACTTGATTGAAGATGGTAGAACGACGACTCCAATCGAGGTGATTACTCAAGTGGATAGGTCGGTAGAACAATCAAGGTCAAGCGCGAGATTGCTCAAGAACCCCTGCCAAAAAACAAGTAAAGGATCGAATGCTCTCAACAATTGAAGAGAAACAAAACAGAATTTTCTTATCAAAATTGCGTAACCCTTTAACCGTACAAAGTGTGCCTTTATATAGGCTAAGGGGCTAATAAAAACCTAAGGGAAATAGGGTTGGGGGGTTCGGCCACTCCTTGGACAAGGTGGGCCGACCCACGTCTCGATGCAACTAGCTAATCTAACTCTAAGCAATAGAAACCTAGCACTACGACCTAAGGCCTAGTCGGCCATCCCACTTGGAGGCCCAATTGATTCTTCATGGGCTTGGATCATCGTATAGATAACTTGATTATCCCCTTCCAAGCCTTCAATGTCTCTATGGACTCCTTGTTGGTCTTGAACATTTCGCACAAGGGCTTGGAGTGGCTCCTTGAAGCGCTTGGCCCGTGCACGTGTGACTGGGCCCAATGGAACTCGAACTGGGTCATTACTTGGGCTAAGGTCCGTGCACACATCACCCTGAAGTGCAAAAGTGGTTGGAAAAAGTCAAAAAAGGAGAAAAATCGAATTTTAACTTGGGAGTGAATGGTGTATTGAGGTTTCGTAATCGGATAGTAGTGCCAGAGGATGAAGGGGTTAAGAAGGAAATTTTGGAAGAACCTCATCGATCTAAGTACACGGTACATCCTGGAGGGAATAAAATGTACCAAGACTTGAAGAGTTTGTACTGGTGAGAGAACATGAAGAAGGAAATTGCTCAATTTGTCCAGACCTGTTTAATTTGTCAATAGGTTAAAGCCGAACATTAGAAACCATCATGATACGAACGCGGAATCTATCTTAGGATCTTAGAGGACACGTTGGGTAATGGATGGAATTGAACCCAAACTTGGACCACTCAAGAACAGATTCAACGGTAGAGGACGCCACAATCAAGTGTGTTGGCTTGATTGATAAGTCAATAAACAACCTAGGATCAACTCTAGGATGTTCAAACTAGCTTTCACAAGCTAAAGGAATTTGCTACAAGAATGGACGAAATTCTGGAATTTTATTAAAAATATCGCAAAACTCCATGTAAACAATGACTTGGGGCTATTTATAGCCTTGTCTAACCCTAATAGAACTTGGAAAATATTAAGGAAATTCGGCCAGCCCATTGGGTCTCTCTTGGCCGAAAGCTAAACTACTAACTAATTAACTTAATGACTAACTAAAGTACTATTGGACCTAAGGCCCACATGGCCGAAGCTAAGCTCAAGAAGAGCTACTTAATCGAGGCCCAATCCTCCCTTTGAGGCTTGATCACTTGCACCTTCAATTGTAAGCAATATCTTGGTAGTCTTGCAAGGATCCTCCAAGTCAATTCCTTCAATGCTTGAGCTTGGTTTCTCTTGAGCTTATACGGCATGAACTAAGGCTTGAAGTGACTCTTTGAACCTCTTAACTTGTGCACGTGTAACGGGCCTATGTGAACACCACGGCCAGCTTGCTCATTCGCATCACATCAGGTCTTTTGCAACCTTTAGAAATACCCGAGTGGAAATGGGAAAATATCACCATGGATTTTGTATCTGGATTACCTAGGACACAAAGGGGTCATTTGGATAATAGTGGATAGGTTGACCAAATTGACTCACTTTCTGCCGATTAGTATGAAATACCCGTTGGAGAAGTTAGCTCAGTTTATACTTAGATGAGATTATAAGGCTACACGGGATACCTGTAAGTTAGCTCAGTTATACTTAGGTTTGTCTTGCGGTTCTGGCAAAAGATGCAAGAAGTGTTGGGGACTAAATTGAATTTTAGCACTACTTACCATCCCCAGACAGATGGATAGTTGGAGAGGACGATTCAGACGCTCGAGAACATGTTAAGAACTTGTACTTTGGATTTTGGGGAGAGTTGGAGTAAGTATTTGACTTTGGTGGAATTTGCCTACAATAATAGTTTCCATTCTTCTATTCAAATGGCGCCGTACGAAGCACTTTGGTCGGAAGTATAGATCTCCGATTTGTTGGGATGAAGTAGGTGAACGAAAAATTTTGGACCCGACTACAGTGCCTTGGATTGAGGAGGCGAATGAAAAAGTGAAGTCGATACGCTAGAGGATTCAAACCGCACAAAGTCGTCAAAAGAATTATGCAGATAACCGAAGGAAGGACTTAGAATTTGTGGTTGGAGATCAAGTTTTTCTTAAGATTACTCCTCTGAAAGCGAGTTTGATGGCAGGAAGAGGAAAGAAGTTACAACCGAGATTTGTAGGACCTTATAAGATTATCCAACGTGTAGGAAGTGTGGCCTATAAGTTGGAATTGCCACCAAGTTTATCTCGGATCCACAATGTTTTCCACGTATCGATGCTTAAGAAATATGTGAGAGCCCGTAAATTTTCTTTATTTTAGGTATTAATTTATTTCTTTGCACCTGTTTTCCATATTTTCTTTATTCGATAAATTTTCTAGACATTTTTATGAGTAAATAGGGTTTTAAAAATGTTTTCCTAGTATAAGTCAGTTTATGAGATTTTCGGAGTAAATAGTGGACGTGGGACCCGCTAGTGCGTTAAGTGAGAGAAATTCGGCCAATTAGGTTAAGTTGTGCAGTAAGGCATTAAATTACTGAGTGTTAAGAGATAACTGGAGATTAGTTAGGTATTTAATCATTGGAAGCTAAAGGATAAGGAGAAATCCAAAAAGGCGACACGTGGCGCGATCCTATTGGGCCAACACTTGGCCTAACTTTCTACAACTTTACCAAAAGCAAAAATTTGACCAAATCATCTTCATTTTACAAGCTTCTTGGCCAAAATTCCTCTAGAGAGAAAAGCAAAGAAAGCTTCAACTTCTACTTCAATTTCTTGTCCCAAATCTTGAAAATTAACCGATAGAAATCCGATTTGCTCCGTAGAAATCGCATACTAAGGAAGAAACAAAGGTGTTTGTGGAGTGATTTGGCAAATCAAAGCTCTAAGAGGCTACCTTTCTTGGTGTTTGAGGTATATTGCTTAGAACTTCAATTTTGTCCATAATAATTGTAAATTAGTGGCTTATATCGGTTAAGGAGCTTAGTTTATGGATGATTTTGTGAATTAAAGTGAAGTTTGGTGAATTTATCATTTTCTTGGGAATTTTCTGTTTTCATATGATGACTAAGGTTGGCTTGGATTGGTGGCTTAGTATGGTATGGAATTGAAGTTATTGTGCATTAATTGTGGTTAATTGCGGAAATTTCAGCTTATGTGGGAAAATTCCAGATTAGGGTTCTTATATTGCCCTGTTCTGACCAGTTCTGTTCGTCCAGGATGGAGGCCGAATTGGCCTTAGCTCAAAACATGAAAGTTGTAGAGAAGTAAGTATAGATTATGCCTGTAAAATTTCAGCTCAATCGGAGCTCGGTAACCTGTGAAATGACTATTTTACCCCTGCTTCCCTGTTTCTGTCCGGAAATGATAATCAGCCTCTGTAATTGGCTCGTTTGACTGGGAAGATGAATGAATTAACTTTTGATACCTTCTTAAGAATTGTAGAATTGTATCTTATCTTTCTAATGGCTTTGGAATCAACTGAATCGGAGTTGTGTAGCCTGAGTTATTGCTGGTTAAAGTCAGTGCTGATAACTAGACTGATCTTAAACTTTTGGATCTGTGTTTGGTAAATTCGACTTAGATAAACTATAAATTAGGTTAAGTGGCCTTCATAAAAGTTGTTCCCCTCTGTCTTAGCTTCGAAATGGTGTAAGGTTCACCCCGATTTGATAACCATAGCTTCGGTTATGACTAAAATGCTATGAGATGCCAAATCTGCCATTTAGCTTTTGTCTTCAAAATTGATATTTGCTTGTACTATTGCACTTGTGTTGTACTTGGATGACTTTGGAGCCTATGGAAGGGCTATTGTGGTAACTTTACTTGTGTGTATTGTGGGGCTGAATTAGGGAAAATAAGGAAGCCGTAAATGGCTGGAAATTTGGTAAACACAAAGGGCACGCTGCCCAACTTTCTAGGCCGCTTGGTTCCTTCAACTTGAGTTGATTCTTAGTAGATGAACGGCTTTTAGGTCATTCAAGCCCCTAGGTCCTCCTGTTACCTTTTCGTTCCGAAATCACCCTTTTGCAACTTTGCCTTCATAGTTCATTTGGGTAGGCATACGACTCATAGTCGAGCCTCACTTGTGCGTTTCATTTACTAGAATTTGGGATGTGAAAACCTTAATTGCTACTTCGGTTATTTTAGGGTTTCTTGGTGATTAAAGTCATTTTGGGGGAAAAACTTTGAAGTATCTGCACTTGAACTGGTGAGTGTACCACTCCCCTCACTTGTTGCCTAACTTTGTATATGTACTTGCAAATTGTAACTTGAATGACTGTATCATCTGTTTGTCCGGTATGAGACGAGGTGTACTTTATCACACTCGTTCTCTGGCCTGTGTGACTTGTTTCCTGTATATGTACTTGACTCTGTTACTTGTGTCTACTATGGATCTCATGTACACTTGAATCTGTTATTTATACTTGATATGATGTCGTTTGGACACGTATCCAACGACCTTCCTGTGCCTGTTAACTCTGAGCTTCAACCTCATGGGTAGTTACTTGATTCGAGCCAGCAAGGGCTTGGTCGAGGAAAATTAACGAACCATGGGTGCCTGTTCTTTGGAAATCTTTGGGTATTGAGACTCTGGATTTCCGGTATACTCGAGTATTACCATCTCTATTCCTGTTCGGCGTTCGGGCCCGGTAAGGGGTATGTTTGGTGATCGGGATTTGGCGTTTAAGAGGGATCTACGGACATGTTTATTTCATTAGACGTTGACGGAGGGTCAACGAGTTTGGATCAAGTACTGAAATGGGAATTTGGCTCCTGAGAGCCACCTGTATCCTTTCCAGTTGAGATAATTGTTCATTTCCTTATATGTGCCTTAAACGTGAAATGCCATGATCCATGACTACTTGTATTCTTGGTACATCATTGAGCGCAAGCTCACCCCGTTCCCGTTATCTTTGTTTTCTTACAGGGACCAACTTCGAAATCATGATTTTTGAAGAAAAAGGGGCGAGCTATTGTATATGTATTTTGTTAAGCTCTTTTGCAACTGAAACCCTAATTGTATTTTGACCGATATGGATACCCTGGCTTGTATTTTAGTTACTTTGTTCAAGACTTTGATGTAAAAATATGTATAAGTGTAATCATTTGAGATGTTGTGATTCTATGGCTTTGGATTCTATCGCGCGTAGTCTAGGGTTTTGGGTGTTTCAACTCCGTAGTCCTGGCGTGAGCTGGGCAGGCGGTCCGCCAAACCCTTTGGTTCGCCTTAGGGGAAGGTGGGGCTGTCACAAAATATCATCCAGATCTATCTCACGTTCTGCAACCGGAGAATATTGAAATTGATGAGGCACTGACCTATGAGGAGAAACCGATCAAGCTTCTAGATCGTAAGGTGAAAGAATTGAGAAACAAGCGGATTCCATTGGTGAAAGTTCTTTTGGAGGAACCACGGACTGGAGGAGGCAATCTGGGAAGTTGAAGAAGAAATTCGAGGAAAATATCCAGACCTGTTCTCCAAATCAAGGTATAATTTCGAGAACGAAATTCTCTTAAGGGGGAGAGGATGTGAGGACTTCATGTTTTTTATTTCCTAAAATAGTTATTTTTATAGTTATTTACCCCAGTATTAGTTACTTATATTATCGTTACAAGAATTTCTGATGTGTGCACGGACCTTAACCCAAGTAATGACCCAGTTCGAGTGCCATTGGGCCCGGTCACACGTGCACGGGCCCAAAGCGCTTCAAGGAGTCACACCAAGCCCTAGTACGAAGTGTGCAAGGACCAACAAGGAGTCCATAGAGACATTGAAGGCTTTGGAAGTGGATAATCAGTGATCTATCGATGATTCAAGCCCATGAAGAATCAAGTGGGCCCTCCTAGTAGGTTGGCCGACTAGGTCTTAGACCTTAGTACTAGGTTTTTACTTGTTTAGAGTTGGATTAGTTGGTCGCAAAGAGTCATGGGCCAGCCCATCTTGCCTTATAGTGGCCGAATCCCCTTCCCTTTTCCTTAGGGTTTTATTAGCCCCTAGCCTATATAAAGGCTCACTTTGTACGGTTTAAGGTTACGTAATTTTGATAATAAAGTTCTAGTTGTTTCTCTTCAATTGTAGAGAACATTTGCTCCTTTACTTGCTTTGGCAAGGGTTCTTGAGCAATCTTGTGCTTGTCCATGATTGTTCCACCGACCTATCCACTTGGGTAATCACCTCGATTGGAGTCGTCGTTCTACTACCTTTAACCATTTCGTGTTGTCCGTTTTGGTTCTAGGTTTCCGCAATCGAAGCGTTGGACAACCTCGCTAGATCCTGGGCAAACATGCTACGTGTCTCGAAATGCGTTGATCGAGGACCGTATCAATTGGCTTCAGAGCTTAGGTGGAGGTATCTTTTCGTTATATCCTTGTTTTCGTAGTTGTTGTCATTAGGGTTTTTGGTATTTCCGCTGCATTACTCCAAAAAAAAAGAAAAAAAAAATGGTACTGTTCATCGATACTGTTCCCCGTCACTGTTCATCCGAACACAAAAATCTGTTTTGGGTGTTTGTCTTTTGTGTTTTCTGTCCAATTTCGTTTCTTGGATCTTGTGTTTGGGTGGTTACAGTTTAAAAACAAGAAAACAAACAAAAAAAAATTGCGACAGCTAGGGTTTGCTTGTGCGCCAGGGTTTCTTGTTGCAAATCTGTCCAAGGCTGTTTTGGAGTCTTCCAAGTTGTTTACTTGATTTTCAAATCTGATCTTTGGTTAACTTTGTTGGTATTTGTGAATCTTGAAGAGAACCTACAAGATTTAAGGGTTTCTTGAATTTCTTGTTTGCTATCTTGAAGTTCTTGAAGTTCTTGATAAATTATCTTGGAAAATCTTAGAGTTCTTGAACGTTGATTGTGAGGAAAAAAAAAAACAGAAACGAAAAAAAAGAAAGAAAGAGGAATCGGGTAGAGGCAAGAGAGAGACCAACAAGAAAAGGGAAACCTTGATTCTTTTATTGCCAAATCTGTTTGGTTACATCTTGTACCAAATTCAAAACAGAAAATTACACAAAGAAAGCAATCAAAAGTTTGGATCCACCACTTCTTGAAGTTCTGGAATTTCTTGATTCTTGGGAACCTCGTTTCAACCTTTCGAATAAACATCTTTTTGTATTCCCTTGCGGTGGTGAAGGGCTTCCTTGGTTTGGGAGTAAATTTCTTGGGAAAATCTTGCGTAAACCCGTTGGGGGGGGCTTGAGTAAGATTGCTTGCATCCACTTGTTTAGACTCCATAGCCGAAACTGCTTGAGCATTAAAATCAAAAAAAAAATCCAAATTGTTCTTGGTTGTTGTGTGTGTGCAAGTGTTGGATTGGGTGGAGGGCTTTAATCAAGCCAACCTCCACCGACTTGGGGGAGAAAAATTTTGGGGAGAGAACCGAAATTTGCTAAGGGGAATCCTTCTTGGATTGGGATTTGGGAAGTTTCTAAAGGTGTTCAAGAAAGGAAAGGTTTTTCTAAAAGGCTAACTTGTTTTTCCAAAGTCAATTAGGGAAACTAAGTAAAGCACTTGGATAACTCTTTTGTCTTCACTTGGGTACCCTCCTACATTTTCGGAACACCTTCCCTACATTTTAGGAACACACTCCTACATTTTAGGAGCTAGAGTTTTCGTTGATTCCTTTCACACTAGCGCACCTTCCTTTCTGTACGAGCTAGAAAGCTTCCAAAACCGTCCATTCTTGGTCTCCTTTTTTGCACCCGCATTGTGTCTTGCTTCTTGATTACTTTGTGGATAGTTTGGTGACAATTCTTGGATTTTGTACGGCATTTCTCAACTACTCAAACCGACAGGTAAGGGAATTTTGGGTAAGTTTATTTGGGTGCTTTGAGTGATCACGGAGTGATGAGCACATACACGTGAGCTTGTGTGTCGTGAGGAATCTCTTTTTTCGTTGCTAACTTTTGCAGGTTCCCTCATACATCATGGCGAGTATAAGAACGCATAAAAGCTAACTCACAACATTGTCTTCCTGATCCTAAGGGAGTCAAAGAAGTGGTATTACGTGGCGTAGATGAGCAATTGGACATTGTCAAATCTCAGTTGCTTGGTTGGTTTTATACTCGTTATTGGTGTCAAAGATAAATCTATAGCTTGGCCATTGATGGGAGTTGTGAAGTCAGCCTTGCAAGTGCTATCATGGTTGAGAATTAAATCTTCCAACCATTGATCATCTTCAACGTACAAGTTTGATGAGTACTCATGGTGATGTTTGGGTTACTAAGCACAAACTTGTACCTATTCAAATCGGCAAATATGTGGACGAGGTGTTGTGTGATGTAGTCCCAATTCAAGTGACACACGTGTTGTTTGGGCATAGCATGGATGTCGAGGCGAGAAGTTAAATATGACGGACATACTATAAGTATTTCTTCTTATTTAATGGTCGTCGTTTTGTACTTGTATCACTTACTTTGACCAGCTGTGTATTGATCTAGCATACATGAAAAGTGAGTTTTGAGCGTTATAGAATGGAGAAAAAACTAGATGAGGGAATTGTTGCCTGAAGAGGTAAAATTCAAGAGATTGAAAGCATGAGATAAAAGGGTCAGCTGTTGAACTAGAAAAAGATATGGAAAAATCTGATGAAATGGGTGGTAAAAAGGAAGAGAAGAGAGAAAGTGGACCTGATTTTGAGCAAGAATGTGAGGGCCTATTATCTTCCTAACGAACTTACCCTTTTGCTTTGTTTAGTATCTCTTCTTTTGTGCAGATTACACAAAGTCAAATAGAGCTGGTCATGGCACGTTCCATTCCGAAGTCACTTGGACACTTTGCGAGTTTCCATGGAGTTTGTCTCCTAGGAGCTAAAATCTCTTTGGTATCAATCCATGGAACAATGTCCATTCAAACCTGTCCGGCGCCATTGGAGGATTCATTCGAGCTCATCGTAAAAGGAATTCCAGATCTACTTCTTGTCCTTTAACCTATGGTTCGTTCATCATTTTTGCCCTATGTTGAGCATGTTACTAGCCCTAACTCTTGTTGTTCTTATGTAGATCTTGATGAGAAAGGACTAGCATAGAATCTCAAGTTGCATCAATTGGTGGAAGGAATATTGAAGTGTCAAAGGGAGTTTTCACATTTAAATCTTGCTCTATACACTTTCTCACCATTTAGTTAATAATTGTCCCATTATTTCTTTATCCAATTTCTGAATTGTTTCAAGTCGAAGGTTATTTTGTGTTTGTAGGTTGTAAAGCTGTCCAAAATTTCCCAACTATGACTAAAGAGTTGCAACCTGATGTCATGCTTGTTCCAGCTGCATGTTGCGAAGAAGGGCCAAACTATACCACCTTGTACAACCCGATTCAGGATTTCTCTAGCTTCAATGGGCATCATTATGAAGATCCTTATCTTGTGCACGTGACTGGTAAGCTATTGCATAATTTTATACCTATGACTACTCACTATGTGATTACTTGTGTAGGTAACATCATGACAGTCCATGCTCGAAGGCTAATTAGAGAGTTTTGGGTTGCAACCTGGAATTTTCGCAAGCCTTATACACGTTCTTTCCTACCTTGGCGAATGTCCTTGTTTGAGAGCCCCTTGAGGTTGGCCAAATGGCATTTAACTTGGCTCGTGACCCTTCATTTCTTTCCAACATGGTTGTCCGCTAAGCGTACCTTCGATTTGTGGCCAAATCGCTTTCAAGAGGAGGGGAATGATGCAAACATAAAGATCTTCCTCCAAACTATTGAGTCAAATAAAGAGTGGCTGCAATTTGTTTCCCGTTCCGGGTGCTCCACCGTGTCAACAACAATGCTTACAAATTGGAGTTATTTGGGGGAGTGCAATGTTAGCACGACTTTCAATGTCGCGGACTTGAGCCCGTCCCGTGACGAGGAGGATCTAGATTTGAGGACAAATTCTTCCCAAGTGGAGGGGACTGATGTGTGCACGGACCTTAATCCAAGTAATGACCCAGTTCGAGTGCCATTGGGCCCGGTCACACGTGCACGGGCCAAGGCTTCAAGGAGTCACACCAAGCTCTAGTGCGAAGTGTGCAAAACCAACAAGGAGTCCATAGAGATATTGAAGGCTTGGAAGTGGATAATCAAGTGATCTATACGATGATCCAAACTCATGAAGAATTAAGTGGGCCTCCTAGTAGGTTGGCCGACTAGGCCTTAGACCTTAGTACTAGGTTTTTACTTGTTTAGAGTTGGATTAGTTGGTCGCAAAGAGTCATGGGCCGGCCCATCTTGCCTTATAGTGGCCGAATCCCCCCCTTTTCCTTAGGGTTTTATTAGCCCCTAGCGTATATAAAGGCTCACTTTGTACGGTTTAAGGTTACGTAATTTTGATAATAAAGTTCTAGTTTGTTTCTCTTCAATTGTAGAGAGCATTCGCTCCTTTACTTGCTTTGGCAAGGGTTCTTGAGCAATCTTGTGCTTGTCCATGATTGTTCCACCGACCTATCCACTTGGGTAATCACCTCGATTGGAGTCGTCGTTCTACTACCTTTAACCACTTCGTGTCGTCCGTTTTGGTTCTAGGTTCCGCAATCCAAGCGTTGGACAACCTCGCTAGATCCTTGGGCAAACGTGCTACGTGTCTCGAAACGCGTTGATCGAGGACCGTATCAATTTCTTTTAAGTTTCGCTTTATCACGCGCGAATTGGAAGTTCGCGTAGATCAAGCGGGAATGGCTAAGTGGAGATTTAAGAAACTAATACTTGTTGATCTTAGTCTCTAGCTTTTGATATTTACAAAACAAATGGATAATACTAATATCTCTTCAAGATATACTTTCAGTTATGAAGCAAATCAAATTCAAAGATCAAGTGCAATTGAAAGAAACAAAGGTTGCTGAAAGCTATCGGACGCTTGTGAAGACAGGATCGGACGTCCGATAATTATTGCGCAACTTCGACGCATGAAGAACTCCATCACCGGACGTCCGAAGGAAATAAGACATTCCCCTAGCTCACTGACCTCGATCGGACGCAAGCATCGGACGTCCGATAGGATCCTTCAAACTCGACGAAAGCTGTCGGACGTTCACAAAGACAATACTGGACGTCCGATAAAATTAAGATATTCCTTCTAACTCATTGTCTGCTTTCGGACGCAAGCACCGGACGTCCCGATAGAATTGAAGAAGATTTTCAAACTCACTGCCTGCTGTCAGACGCATGCTTCGGATGTACCGGACGTCCGATACTCTCAATGGCTAGTTGACTCTTCAGCTACTTTCTATCCGTTAGAAGCATTAATGAAGCACTTTCTTGGTCTCCTATAAATAGAGCATGGTCAGAAACTTCAAATAACTTTTGCACACTAAAGATACAAAAGATATAGAGTTGTTTTAGTGAGAAAACACTCTCCAAGGAAGATTTGTAGTCTTGGTGGTGTGAAGTTCATTGTAAGCTTTTCATTTGTGAGTGAATACTTCAATAGTGTAACTCTGTGAGGGTTGTCCTGAGGGACAATAAAACTTCCTAACTTGACCAAGTGGAGATTGGGGCAAGGAGGAAGTAAGCCTTCCTTTGTACACAAGATTGGTTGTATTTCATCAATTTGAAGAAACTTGTTTGAATTGATCTACAAGTTCAAGAGGAACTTGGTAGTCAATTGGTTTGCAATTCTTCCCTTCTTATTTATTTATTGTTATCTTGTGATCTTTAAATTGCTTATATCTTCTACTTCTTTCAAGTGATATTGTTCATTCATTGATTGATTCATTGTGTGATCACTTAGAAAAGAGGATAAATTTCATATGAGCAAAAAGTGCCCATAATTTGATTAGTTTTATAATCAACCTAATTCACCCCCCTCTTAGATTGTCTTCGGGCCTTACAATTGGTATCAGAGCTTGGTCTCCTAGAGATTAAGCTCATGATACGGTTCTCGATCAACACGTTTCGAGACACGTAGCACGTTTGCCCAAGGATCTAGCGAGGTTGTCCAACGCTTGGATTGCGGAGCCTAAAACCAAACGGACGACACGATTTGATTAAAGGCGGTAGAACGACGACTCCAAATTGAGGTGAATACTCAAGTGGATAGGTCGGTAGAACAATCATGGGCAAGCGCAAGATTGCTCAATAACCCTTGCCAAAGCAAGTAAAGGATTCGAATCTCTCAATGGAAGAGAAAACAAAACTAATTGTTTATTATCAAAATTGCGTAACCCCTTTGACCGTACAAAGTGAGCCTTTATATAGGCTAAGGGACTAGGTCAAGGGACTAATGAAACCCTAATAAAGCAAACAAGGGGGTCGGCCACTCCATGGACAAGATGGGCCGGCCCATGACCTAATTTAATAAGCTAATCCAACTCTAACAAGATGAAAACCTGGGACTAAGGCCTAGGGCCTAATCGACCAACCCACTTGGAGGCCACTTGATTCTTCATGGGCTTGGATCATTGTGTAGATGACTTGAGTATCCCCTTCCAAGCCTTCAATGTCTCTATGGACTCCTTGTTGGTCTTGCACACTTCGCACTAGGGCTTGGAGTGACTCCTTGAAGCGCTTGGCCGTGCACGTGTGACTGGGCCAAATGGTACTCGAACTGGGTCATTACTTGGGCTAAGGTCCGTGCATGGGCCCAAATGGTACTCGAACTGGGTCATTACTTGGTTAAGGTCCGTGCACACATCAGTCCCCTCCACTTGAGAAGGATTTGTCCTCAAATCTGGATCCTCCCGTCAAGGAATGGACTCAAATCCGCGACATTGAAAGTCGTGCTAACATTGCACTCCCCCAGGTAACCCCAATTTGTAAGCATTGTTGTTGACACAATGGAGCACTCGGAACGGGAAACAAATTGCAGCCACTCTTCATTTGACTCAATAGTTTGGAGGATGATCTTTATGTTTGCATCATTCCCCTCCTCTTGAAAGCGATTTGGCCACAAATCGACGGTACGCTTAGCGGAGAACCACGTTGGAAAGAAATGAAGGGTCACAGCCAAGTTAAATGTCGTTTGGCCAGCCTCAAGGGGCTCTCAAACAAGGACATTCGCCAAGGTAGGAAAGAACGTGTATAAGGCTTACGAAAATTCCAGGTTGCAACCCAAAACTCTCTAATTAGCCTTCGAGCATGGACTGGCATGATGTTACCTACACAATAAATCACATAGTGAGTAGTCATAGGTATAAAATTATGCAATAGCTTACCAGTCATGTGCACAAGATAAGGATCTTCATAATGATGCCCATTGAAGCTAAGAAATCCTGAATTTGGTTGTTCAAGGGGGTATGAGTCTTCCCTGGTTGTCGCTGATTTGGCACGACTTGCCTATCTGGAGGTGGAACATTGAACCAATCGGATTGCACTTCCTTAGAAGCTCGAACCAGCGAGGTAAGACCAACATTCGGATCTTGATTGACACATTTGTGGGCATCACCCGGCATAAGTGGCAACAGTGAAGTGAAACGCACTCCATACGAATTGCATGAATTTGCACAAGTTGGAGTTGGTAAAGTAAGCTTGTGGTGACCAGCTTTTGGACATGTGAGGAAGCACGAACGTGCACCACTTTTATCAGGAATAAGCACGAAATCGGGTTGCAAGTCTTTAATCATAGTTGGGAGATTTTGGACAGCGTTACAACCTACAAGCACAAAATAACCTTCAACTTGAAACAATTCAGAAATAGGGTAAAGAACTAATGGGACATTATTAGTTAGATGGTAAGAAGGTGTAGAACAAGATTTAAATGAGAAAACTCCCTTTGACACTTCAATATTCCTTCCACCAATTGATTCAACTCGAGATTCCAGTGCTAGTCCTTTACACTTCTCATCAACACCTACATAAGAGCAACAAGAGTTAGTGCTAGTAACATGCTCAAAATAAGGCAAAGGCGATGAATGAACCATAGGTAGAGAACAAGAAGTAGAATCTGGAATTTCCCTTTTAAGATGAGCTCGAATGAGTCCTCCAATGGCGCGGACAGGTTTGAATGGACATTGTTCCATGAATTGATACCAAAGAGATTTAGTTCCTAGAAGACAAACTCCATGGAAACTCGCAAAGTGTCCAAGTGACTTGGGAATGGAACATGTCATAACCAACTCTACTTGACTTTGTTTAATCTGCACAAAAGAAGAGGTACTAAACAAAACACATGTTAGCTTGTTAGCAAACAAAACGTCCACCCTTTCAACTTTTGTGAACATGGCCAACTCCTCCTCTTTACTCGTCAATAAGGCCAAATTATTCTTGCCTTGTCCCACTCCATTCTTCTCGGACCATTGTTCATTCATTGCACTTGAGTTTGGATTTTCATTGTCTAGCTCATGTTCATGGCTCGGCTGCAACTCATTCATATATGGCTCTTCAATCAACGAGGGACTAGGGTGAATTTTTCCTTTATTACCACCGGTTGACACATGATTAAGTTGCTCCAAGTGGGAATCCAGCACTTGGCTAAGTCTTTCCATCATAGAATCAATCAATGCTTTAGTCCGACTACGGAATTCATCCTTTGTTTCACGAAGCTTTGACTCAATTCGAAAATTCTCAAACTCCTTCTCTCGATTGTCAAGACACTTGTTAGATGAATCTCGTTTGCTTGAGGTTGACCTCAATTTAGATGCTCTGCGCAAACTTCTTTGCTCCTTCTCATACTCATCACAATCTCGTTTATACCTTTCATATACACGCGAAGGACGGTAATGTTCCATCTCCTCCCGGAGTGAACGAAACTCATGTTGTGAACTAGATTGCATGGAACTAGAGTACTTGGGAGTAGTCCGCTTGGAACCCCTCCTCTTGAAAGGTTCATCCTCCAAGAATTCCTGATTGTATGAGCAAGATGCAACTCCATGGGGCATGATTATGTGACCTGCCCCAAATGGTTAGCAAGAATAAAAGAGATTCCTCACGACACACAGCTCAACGTGTATGTGCTCATCACTCGTGTATCTACCAAAGGCACTCAAATAAGCTTACCAAAATTCCTTACTTGCTAGTTTGGAGTAGTTGAGAAATGCCGCGCAAAATCCAAAAAATTGTCACCAAACTCCACAAAAGTAATCAAGAAGCAAAACGCAATGTTGGTGCAAAAAGGAAACAACAATGGACGGTTTTGGAAGCTTTCTAGACTCGTACAGAAATGGAAGGTGAAAGGAATCACGAAAATCCTATCTCCTAAAATGTACGAGTGTGTTCCTAAAACGTAGGAAGGTGTTTCGAAAATGTAGGAGGGTGGCCCAAGTGAAGACAAAAGAGTTATCCCAAGTGCTTTACTTAGTTTCCTAATTGATCTTGAAAAAACAAGTTAGTTTTGGGAAACCCTTTTAGAAAAACCTTTTGTTGAAACAACTTTAATAACTTCCAAATTCTATTCCAAGTAGTATGGCGGCAAAGTCAGAATTTTTCCCCACACAAATTCGGTTGCTATTTTTTTTTTCCTCTTTGTTTTCTTGCCAACCGATTCTTTTTTTCCTCTCTCTTTTTTTTTCGGATGAACAGTACTTCTACAGTACGATGAACGGTACCAACGTGAACAGTACCCTCGAATTTTTTTTTTTATCTATAACAACAAACACAACACAAGCTTGGCGAATGGAATAATATTCCAGATTTGTTTTGCCTAATGAAACACACAAGAAACCTTCAAGATCCTCAGGATCCTTCAAGAACTCCCAAGCAAAGTTATCAAGACTTCAAGAACCTCAAGATTGTGGTCAAGAAATTCAAGAAACTCAATATTCTTGGAGGTTCTCTTCAAGATTCACAATACCAACCAAGTTAACCACAAATCAGATTTGGAAAACAAAGTAAACAACTTGGAAGACTCAAAGAAAGCTTGGACAGATTTGCGCAAAGAAAAAAACCCTAGCGCACAAGAACCCTAGCCGCAAACGAAACCCTAGCCGTCGCAACTTTTTTTTTGTTTTTCTTGTTTTTAACCCAAACACAAGATTCAAGAACGAAATTTGGACAGAAGGCACGAAAAGACAACACCCAAACAGATTTGTGTTCGGATGAACAGTACCTGGGATGAACAGTGCCGATGGAACAGTGACGGTGAACAATACTCGATGAACAGTGCGTGAACAGTATCCCCGATGAACAGTGCCGATTCTTTTTTTTTTGTGTAACAAGGCAGCGGACAACAACGAATTCTAGACGACACAAAGAGGAGAAAAAAAAATAAGGATATAACGAAAGATACCTCCACCTAAGCTCTGAAACCAACTGATACGGTTTCTCGATCAACCCGTTTCGACAACGTAGCACGTTTGCCCAAGGATCAGCGAGGTTGTTCAATGCTTGGATTGCGGAGCCTAAAACCAAAACGGATGACACGATTTGATTAAAGACGGTAGAACGACGACTCCAAATTGAGGTGAATACTCAAGTGAATAGGTCGGTAGAACAATCATGGGCAAGCGCAAGATGCTCATAACCCTTGCCAAAGCAAGTAAAGGATTCGAATCTCTCAATGGAAGAGAAAACAAAACTAATTGTTTATTTATCAAAATTGCGTAACCCCTTTGACCATACAAAGTGAGCCTTATATAGGCTAGGGACTAGGTCAAGGACTAATGAAACCCTAATAAAGTAAACAAGGGGGTCGGCCACTCCATGGACAGAATGGGCCGGCCCATGACCTAATTTAATAAGCTATCCAACTCTAACAAGATGAAAAACCTGGGATAAGGCCTAGAGCCTAATCGACCAACCCACTTGGAGGTCCACTTGATTCTTCATGGCTTGGATCATTGTGTAGGATTCTTGAGTACCCGCCTCCAAGACTCAATGTCTCTATGGACTCCTTGTTGGGCTGCACACTTCGGCACTAGGGTTTGGAGTGACTCCTTGAAGCGCTTGGCTCGTGCACGTGTGACTGGGGCCAAATGGTACTCGAACTGGTCATTACTTAGGTTAGATGGTCCGTGCACACATCAGCCAAGTGACTTAGGAGTAAAGATGACAACCAACAATGCCGTGGTTTTTGAAGGACAATCTGTAATTAGACCTCCAATGTTTAATGGTCAAATTATGTGAGTTGGAAAGAAATAATGATTATTTTCTTACAATCGATTGATATTGAATTGTGGTTTAATTGTTAATGAAGGTCCATATGATGCCTCTATAGGTAGATGAAAACACCCATAGACCTAGACCAAAAACAAGATATGAATTGACTGCAGAGGATAGAATTCATTCTCACCTTGAATGCAAAAGTTATGAATGTGTTATATAGTACTTTTAAACCCTTGACTTTAGAGTCAAGGGTTGTAAGTCAACTAAAGAAATTTGGGACAAGCTGAGAGAAATTCATGAAGGTAGTGAGAATGTTAGAGAACAAAAGAAATCTATCTTAGTTACTAAATATGAGTCGTTTAAGATGGAACCTCATGAAAATATTGATAAAATGTGTTGTAAGATTAAATGATCTTATTAAGGATCTAGAGGTGCTAGAAAGGAATACTCCTTGAGAGAGAAAAAATAGAAAAATCTTGGAATGCCTTGTCCAAAAGATTGGAAGAGTAAGGTGACCGCTATTGAAAGAGGCTAAAGATTTGAATTCTATGCCTATTGAATCTCTAATTCATTCTCTAACTCTTATGAGATGAAACTTAAGACTAAGGTACAAAGAAAAAGAAGATGCAAAGGTAAGAAGGAGCATTGTTCTCTAAAAGCATCTCAAGATGAAGATGATCTGTTTCAATTGGATGGAGAAGATTTGGATGTTGATGACAATGATCTTGTTCTCATCACACAAAGTTTCAAGAGAATCCTCAACAAAAGGAGATTTAGAAGATGATGATCTAGCAATTCTGATTCTAATCAATTCAACAATGTAAGAAATAGAGGAAAGCATGAGGCCAACAAAAAACAAGGTGACAAATGCTATGAATGCGGCCAACTTGGACACTACATGAGTGAGTGTCCAATGAAGAAGAGGAAAGCTGAAAGAAAACCAAGATTCAACAACTTCCAATTCGCATGGAATGAGTGCAACTCCGATGGTGAAATTGAAGAGGAAGAAGAATCTGCTCAATTGGCTTTTATGGCCATTGAAGATAATGAGGTAACGACTTCTAACCCTCAATTTGAAAGTGATGATGAAACTGATGATGATCTTGAATCTTTCATTAAAAAGTTGCATGATAGCTTGAAAGAATCTTATGTTAGAAACAAGGAATTAAAACACAAAATTAGTTTTCTTCTTCAGCATAATACATGTCTTTTTCAAGAAAATAAAAAAACTGAAACTGAAATGATTGCTTGTATGAGATAATTCTTATAATTACTAACACTTGGAAGAGACTTTGATCGTACAAAATGAGTTTGATAGAAAAACAAGGCTTTGTGAATGTTCAAAAAAAGGAGTAAGGTGATTTGAAAAGAAGAATGGATAATTTAAATGAGTTGCTCCAACATAAAAAACAAAACTGTTTTCAAGGAAAATGGAACAAAACTCATTTTGGCACTCAATGAGAAGAATTAAATTCTGGTGGCAAATGAATTTTGTAAGATTTATTAAACCTGGTTTTGCAAATAACTCGTTTGGTTATGTGTAATTTTTGGTTGTCAAAAAAGGTCACAAGTAGAAAAGCAATTGCTATGTGAGAAAGAACATGAGAAGAGGCATGAAATGCATGTGAATACGCTCCTCGATCAACTCGTTTTCGAGACAACGTAGCAGTTGCCCAAGGATCGTAGCGAGGTTGTCCAACGGTTGGATTGCGGAACCTATAATCAAAACGGACAACACGAATTGATTTAAGGTTTGGTAGAACGACGACTCCAACCGAGGTGATTACTCAAGTGGATAGGTCGGTGGAACAATCAAGACAAGCACAAGATTGCTCAAAAACCCTTGGCCAAAAGCAAGTAAAGGATTCGAATCCTCTCAATGGAAGAGAAACAAACTAAGTATTTATTATCAAAATTGCGTAGCCCTTTAACCGTACACAAGTGAGCCTTTATATAGGCTAAGGGAATAATGAAACCCTAAGAAAAGTAAGCAAGGGGGTTCAGCACTCCTTGGACAAGGTGGGACGACGGCCCCATGCTCAACTCAACAATCTAAACCAACTCTAACACAATGAAAACCTAGTACTAAGGCTAGGGCCCTAGTCGGCCAAACCCACTTGGAGGCCCACTTGATTCTTCATCGGGCTTGGATCATTGTGTAGATGACTTGATTATCCGCCCTTCCAAGCCCTCAATGTCCCTATGGACTCCTTGTTGGTCTTGGACGTTTCGCACAAGAGCTTAGAGTGACTCCTTGAAGCGCTTGGCCGTGCATGTGTGACTGGGCCCAATGGAAGCTTCGAACTGGATTATTACTTGGGCTAAGGTCTGTGCACACATCAGTCCCCTCCATTGAGAAGGATTTGTCCTCAAATTTGGATGGAGATGAATGATACTAACAAGAGTTGTTATATGAAACCACAAATCTAACGCCACACACACATATTGGTCCTCTTAGATTGAATGATACTTGCATACGTCATGAGTATTATAGATTTGGTGACACATGTCTCTTGGTGGGTTTGAAATGTTCACAGCCAGCCAAGAAAGACTCATGGCTTTACTCCAAATGACTTCCTTGAAGATAAAAATGTAGCTTTGGTTTCCATGATACAATGTAGAATGTATGGTCATTGGTAGCAAGGTTACATCTTCTTGGATCCTCCAAAATGCAACTGATAGAATGGAGAGCACTTTGAACACGTTCAACTTCATTCGAGAGGTAAACTTCATTGAAAATTCTGATATTCACCAATGGACTTAGGGGTGGCACATGCCATGATCACCTCAATCTCTCTTTGCTTAACCTATGACAAAGCAACTACACTCGAAGGCAATGCTTGTCGAGTTCATCCAGCATGCAAGAGCACATGTTCACAGAGCACAAGTAACAAAGGCTGATTAGATGGTAATCTTTCCTAATGTCGTAGCCTTTATGATCATGTTTTGTTTTCTAGTGTTTGACGTAACTAACGCTTGTTCATTTGTAACACTAGTGACAACATTCTTCCCTTGGGCCGATTGCTCAAACGTAGAGGTCGAACAATTTCCAGATTCGGTCCCTTTTTGTTTTCCTCTTTGTCGTCTAAGTCACATTCTCTTTGCAATTTAAATTGGTCCTCGTAACTTTGTGAAGGTGTGAGTGGGGTTAAGACGCATTCTTTTATCATTGTGCAAAAGAGTATATTTGTTATACCCTACCATTAAAAGTAACATGCTTATCAAATTGCCATGGGCCTTCCTAATATCACATGAGTAGCATGCTGATGTGTGCACGAACATTGGAGGCTTGGAAGTTGCTAATCAAGGCCATCTACACATTGATCCAAGTCAAATGAAGCTACCTGGGCTGAGCACTAAGAATGTTAATGTTAGCAGTGGTCATTAGTGAGTCATTAGTTGTTAGTGGTTTGCTAGTCGTGTTTTAATTAAAAGTTAGTTAGTTATTGGAGTAAAATATTTGGCCCACCCATGTTCAAGAGTGGACCGAATCTCTTTTCTAGTTTAAGTAGATGGGCCGCGTTAGGCTCCTAGGGTTTCACTAGTCCCTTTGCCTATATAAAGGCTCACTTTGTACGGTTAAGGGGTTACGCAATTTTCTTAATAAAACACTTAGTTTTGTTTCTCTTCCATTGAGAGATTCGAATCCTTTACTTGCTTTTGGCAAGGGTTTTTGAGCAATTTTGTGCTTGTCCTTGGTTGTTCCACCCGACCTATCCATTTGAGTAAACACCTCGATTGGAGTCGTCATTCTACCACCCTTTGTGACGGCCCCACTCCTCCTAAGGCGAACCAAAGGGTCCGGCGGACCGCCTACCCAGCTCTCGCCAGGACTCAGATCAAATCATTCATAAACCTTACCAAACGGTCCCAAAGAATTTCAGGAAAATGAATCATCAGAAAGCGCAAAGGGCCGTGGCCACGTCATAATCTCGACCAAATTTTTTCTTCCTCGTTCAAGCTTCACACTCGCTCGATACCCCCAAATGGATACAAGAAAGTTTACATAACCATAGAAACGTACAATCTCAAACGAATACGCTTGAAACACTTGATTACACACTTATATGCATATATACATCAGAATCTTCAGCAAGTTAACTTGAAATACAAGCCATAGTAACCATACGTATACAAAATACAATTAAGGTTTCAGTTACAGAGGAGCATGATCAAAAGAATGTCTACACTAGCTCGATTCTTTCTTCAAAAATCATAGCTCTCAAAATATTGAACCCTGTAAGGAAACAAAGATAACGGGAACGGGGTGAGCTTACGCTCAATGAGGTACCACAAGTACAAGTAGTCAAGAATCATGGCATTTCACTTTAAAGGAACATATACACATCATATAAGGAAATGAACAAACACTTCAGATAGAAAGGATACAGGTGGGCTCTCAACGAGCCAATTCCCGTTGCAATACTTGAATCCCAACTCGTTGACCGGCTTCGTCCAACGTTCGAATGAAAACAAACATGACGCGTAGACCCCACTTGAACATTAAATTCTGTCCACCGAACATACCTCTGCCGGGCCCGAACATCACACACAGAATCAGAGGTTGGTTAATACTCGAGTATAACCGCAAAATCCTGAAGTCTCCATTACCCAAAGATTTCCCAGAAACAGACTTACCATGCTCGTTATCTAATTGACCAGGCCCTTGCCGGCTCGACTCGAATAACTAGCCACAGGATTTAAGCTTCAGAGGTCAACAAGAAGGGTTCGTTGGATTAACAAGCCTTCCAAACGACGTCAGAACAGACACAAATAACAGATTCAATTTCATACAGTAAATGATCACACAGGCAAGAGAACGAGTGTGATAAAGTACACCCTCGTCTCATTCAGAATAAACAGAGTTCATAGTCATTCAAGTCACAGATTTCAAGTACAAATAAACCAGTTAAGCAACAAATCAGGGGAGTGGTACACTCACCAGTTCAAGCAAAAATAACTTCAAACGTTTCCTCCCAAAGGATGGCTTTGGTCACCGTCACGTCCTAATAACAACCAAGGTAAAACAATTATAGTTTCCCCATCCACAAACCCAAGAAACGGAATGCACAAATGAGACTCGACTACAAGTCGTAGGCCGAGTCAAGTTAACTACTAGGGCAAAGAAATAACAATGTGGCTTTGGAGTAAAAAGGTAGCGGTTGGTCTTAAAACATGAACAACCCTAGACCCCTTCATTTCTAGTCAAAATCAACCCAACCTCAAAGGAGTCAAGTAGCCCTAAAATTTTGGACAGCATGCCCCTTGTATTTCGCTATTTTCCAGCCATTTATGGCTTCATTATTTTTCTCAATTCAGCCCCAAAATCACACACAAATAATCTTACCACAATAGCCTTTCACTTGGCTCAATGTCATTCAATTACAAAATAATGCTAGCAATGCGACCGGAACTAATGTTCAAGACAAATAACAAAATAACACGTTTGACATCTCTTGGTGTTTCGGTCACAACCAAAGCTACGCTTATCGGATTGGGGTACACTTTATACCGTTTCGAAGCTAAGACAGAGTACTACATTTCCTATGAAGACATAAACACCCAATTCGTTCATTTTCAAGGTCAAAATATGCAATCTCAGAGAAAACAGAACACTGTCCACAAAACAGTACATTTGGCAGTCAAGGGTATTTTTGTCATTTCACATGTACCATGCTCCGATTGATTTGAAATTTTGTAGGCAGCTAGTTAACACCATTTCCTACAACTTTTATGTTTTGACCTAATCCTGATTCGGCCTCTAACATGGACGAATTAAACAGGTCAGAACAGGGCAGTTTCAACCTTAAAGCTGGAAATTTTCTTTAGGCAAGTCCATCTAGCACATAATACACTAATTTATCACATAACAAAACTATCAAACCATGGCCAATCATTAATCATCACATGAGGGCAGAAAATTCACCATAAAAACTGAAATTTATCATAACACTACTTCAACCCATGAAATTTCTCACAAAACTACATATTTAACAACTCTAATCCACCAATTTACAATTATTAAGAGCAAAGAGGAATTTCTAGACAAGTTACCTTGGAACCTTAAGAAAGATGGTAGCTTAGGGTTTCCTCTTCCAAAATCACTCCACCAAAAGCTCTAAACCTTCTTAGTGAGTAACTTTTATGGAGTAGTTTGAAATTTTAACGGTTGGAACTCAAGATTTGAGGAAGAAATTGAAGATGCAAGATGAAGTTTTCTCTCTTTTTTCCTCTCCCTATTTTCGGCCAAGAAGACAAGAAAGTGAAGGAAACTTTGGTCAAATTTTGAGTTTTAGTAAAGGTAAGAAACTTGGGTCAAAGTTGGGTAGATTTCCGACAAGTGTCGCCGTAGGATCAAAGCTCAATTTTTTTCTTTTCCTCTCTTTTATTAGTCAATAATTTCGGCTGATTAGAGGAGATATTTAAGGCTGATTTTGTTCAATTAATAACAAGGAGATTAAGGTAATAAAGTAGTGTTCAAGTGGTGCACTCAATCGGTAGCGAACGGTACCCGTCGGTTCAAACCGATTTTCCTTAAATCGCGCGTACTAGGGTTTTAACTTATGATTCACTAACTTATTATTATCACTTCTAATCACACACTTTCTCTTATCTAAAACTCACTCTTAATCACCAAATTGAGTACACACTCCACACCGATTAATCACACTACCAAAAGACGTAAAAACCCTAGTTTACCTTAACGATGAAAGTAAAGGAAAAACCCTTGGTTCTATGATTAATTGTAACTAAGGAGGAAGTGAATGAGTAGTAAAGCTATTGTAAAATAATGGATTCCAAATAAAAGAGAATTTTTAAGAAAATATGAGGAATTTTACAAGTCCTCAAGATCACACTACCAAAATGCACACAAAAACACACACCAAAACCCTAGTATGCACAAAAACCCTAACTTATACCCTTCCTTTAGAAAAATTATAACTTGAGTTATAAATATAAAAATTTATAGAACTGGGCTTGTTAAAAACTAGACTTCAAATACTAAGAATCTTTAGAAGACACCTCAAAGAGATTTAATTCATAAATTAGTCCAAATTGAGCCATAAGCTACAACATTCCTATTTTTACTTGTGCAGGGCAGAATTTCAGTCAACTTTGCCAATTTCCTAGAATTCATAGACATTGATTCAAACTCTAAATTTTACACCGTAGGAAGCCCTCTGAGTCTAGTTTCAAACGCAACAAACGGAACTCAATTCCGACTTCCCTATACGAAGTTATAGCCAATTTCCCAAAGTTGCGCAGAGCCTCCTGCGAAAATTCTAGATTTTCTAACAACTTGAGATTATGAAACTTTTCTTAACAAAATTCACTCCCTTGACTCAAATTCAACCATTAAAGCAACCAAGAATCAAAGGTAAGTGAGTTCACATAAGGGTTATAAAGAAAAGTAAAATTTCAGGGTCTCACACTCTCTCCCCCTTAAAGAAATTTCGTCCTCGAAATTTTCTTACCACCAGGATCTATCCAAATCTCAATTAAACGGTGAAATACGGGAATCATACCTTCTACGTCCTCAAACGAGTCAAGGACACGATGTTGCTCTAGGGAATACACCCGAGCCGGTACTTTCGATCCAGTCCCTTCTCTTTTCGATTGTCCAAGGTTAGTCTTGGTTGGTTGCTGGGTCCCTTTCCCTTCTCGCAATCGAACTGGGCAGTCAGCAATCCGATGATCGGCACTCCCACAGCGCAGGCATTTTCCTTCTTTCTTCCAGCAATTGTTCTCCGTGTGATTTGGCCCCCCGCAAAATTCGCAGGGACCACGAGATATAGAAGACGAGCCTCCCCGTGAGGCACCACTCTGTTCTCGCCCAACCTGGCCACCTCTGGCCTGGGCGCCCCTTGACTCCCTGGGAAGTTTTACTCTCCAGTTCCTCTTCCAGACTTAAAAGGGTACTTTCATCCTCTTGTCCCGAAGTACTTCCAGGCCATCCCCGTTTCTTCGCTTGGAAGGTTCTAACTTGAAATCTCGCATTTTCAACTCGTAGGGCTTTCTCTACTGCATTACTAAATGTATTGATCTAGGTTACGGCTAAATCCTTTTGAATCTCAACGTTCAATCCCTGAATAAATCGTCGTATCCTCCTCTGCTCAGTCACAATAAGTTCGGGAGCAAACTTAGACAACCTAGTAAAGTGACTTTCGTATTCTGCCACGGTTTGAGCTCCCTGACGAAGTCTAATGAACTCATCCTCTTTTTGCTCTTGAACCAGAGGAGGAAAATACTTGGCATTGAACTCTCTCATGAAATTGACCCAAGTCCTTGGTGTTTGCTCTCTTCCCACTTCATTCTAATCACATTCCACCAAGAACGGGCTGCTCCCTCCAACTGGAAGACACAAATGTTACCTGTCTCTCTTCAGTATAATGCAGAGCAGCGAAAATGTCAATCATCTTCTCCAACCACTTCTCGGCCACATCTGGGTCTGGTCCTCCAATAAATTGTGGTGGAGAGAACTTTTGAAATCGTTCAGGCCCTATCCTCAACCTGTACATGGTTCCAAGGTTTCCAAGTTGCGGAATAGGGTTTTGGCCTTGACGCTCCACTACATGGGCCAACAGATCGGTCATACGCTGAATAGCGGCGGCCACTTGAACATTAGGGTCAACCCCCGGTCCAGGATTCTGTTCAGGTACCGGTTCACGGTTACCCCTCTTCATTCACGGGTTGGCTAGATCCGCGCCTACGGCCTCGTCCACTACGGAGTACCCTCCATTCGATTTAACCAATCTAAGGTCGAAGCACGAAGATAATATGGAAAGAGAGATAAATGCCATGGACAAGTTACAACAATACACACAAGTCAAAAATCAAACAGTTAACACAGTTTTTAACATATATATCACACAGTAACAGTCAGATACAAACAAAAGTAATTCCATGAAAGTAGGGGGTCAATTTCAAAAGTACAATATACAAACTAGGCCAGAAGTACAAAAGCATCTGAACTTTCCTAGCTGCCCCTCACATGGAATCAAACTTGGGCTTACAGGACGGTCTAAACCTAGTTTCCCAATCGACGTTAACGAACTCTCCCTCATGGGTAGAACTAGATGCGTCTCCCTCCCTAGGAGCTCCGTCCGTAACCAACAAGAATAACGCAGTTTATATCGTAGATAGGGTTAATTATACTTAATGATACCTTAACACATCACACGAAGTTCTGTAGAATCAAAGTTGATACGGTTCTCGATCAACACGTTTCGAGACACGTAGCACGTTTGCCCAAGGATCTAGCGAGGTTGTCCAACGCTTGGATTGCGTAACCTAGAACCAACACGGACGACACGAATTGATTAAAGATAGTAGAACGACGACTCCAATCAAGGTGATTACTCAAGTGGATAGGTCGATGGAACAATCAAGGACAAGCACAAGATTGCTCAAAACCCTTGTCAAAGCAAGTAAAGGATTTGAATCTCTCAATGGAAGAGAAAAACAAAACTAAGTGTTTATTATCAAAATTGCGTAACCCTTTGACCGTACAAGGTGAGCCTTTATATAGGCTAAGGGGCTAGGTCAAGGGACTAACGAAACCCTAATAAAGCAAGCAAGCGGGTCGGGCACTCCATGGACAAGATTGGGCCGGCCCATGACCTAATTTAATAAGATAATCCAACTCTAACAAGATGAAACCTGGTACTAAGGCCTAGGGCCTAATCGACCAATCCACTTGGAGGCCCACTTGATTCTTCATGGGCTTGGATCATTGTGTAGATGACTTGAGTATCCCCTTCCAAGCCTTCAATGTCTCTATGGACTCCTTGTTGGTCTTGCACACTTCGCACTAGGGCTTGGAGTGACTCCTTGAAGTGCTTGGCCCGCATACTTGTGACTGGGCCTAATGGTACTCGAACTGGGTCATTACTTGGGCTAAGGTCCGTGCATGGGCCCAAATGGTACTCGAACTGGGTCATTACTTAGGTTAAGATCCGTGCACACATCAGTCCCCTCCACTTGAGAAGGATTTGTCCTCAAATCTGGATCCTCCCCGTCAAGGAATGGACTCAAATCCGCGACATTGAAAGTCGTGCTAACATTGCACTCCCCCAGGTAACCCCAATTTGTAAGCATTGTTGTTGACACAATGGAGCACTCGGAACGGGAAACAAATTGCAGCCACTCTTCATTTGACTCAATAGTTTGGAGGATGATTTTTATGTTTGCATCATTCCCCTCCTTGTGAAAGCGATTTGGCCACAAATCGACGGTATGGTTAGCGGACAACCACGTTGGAAAGAAATGAAGGGTCACGAGCCAAGTTAAATGCCGTTTGGCCAGCCTCAAGGGGCTCTCAAACAAGGACATTCGCCAAGGTAGGAAAGAACGTGTATAAGGCTTACGAAAATTCCAGGTTGCAACCCAAAACTCTCTAATTAGCCTTCGAGCATGGACTGGCATGATGTTACCTACACAATAAATCACATAGTGAGTAGTCATAAGTATAAAATTATGCAATAGCTTACCAGTCATGTGCACAAGATAAGGATCTTCATAATGATGCCCATTGAAGCTAAAGAAATCCTGAATTTGGTTGTTCGAGGGGGTATGAGTCTTCCCTGGTTGTCGCTGATTTGGCACGACTTGCATATCTAGAGGTGGAACATTGAACCAATCGGATTGCACTTCCTTAGAAGCTCGAACCAGCGAGGTAAGACCAACATTCGGATCTTGATTGACACATTTGTGGGCATCACCCGGCATAAGTGGCAACAGTGAAGTGAAACGCACTCCATACGAATTGCATGAATTTGCACAAGTTGGAGTTGGTAAAGTAAGCTTGTGGTGACTAGCTTTTGGACATGTGAGGAAGTACGAACGTGCACCACTTTTATCAGGAATAAGCATGAAATCGGGTTGCAAGTCTTTAATCATAGTTGGGAGATTTTGGACAGCGTTACAACCTACAAGCACAAAATAACCTTCAACTTGAAACAATTCGGAAATAGGGTAAAGAACTAATGGGACATTATTAGTTAGATGGTAAGAAGGTGTAGAACAAGATTTAAATGAGAAAACTCCCTTTGACACTTCAATATTCCTTCCACCAATTGATTCAACTCGAGATTCCAGTGCTAGTCCTTTACACTTCTCATCAACACCTACATAAGAGCAACAAGAGTTAGTGCTAGTAACATGCTCAAAATAAGGCAAAGGCGGAGGAAGTGAATGAGTAGTAAAGCTATTGTAAAATAATGGATTCCAAATAAAAGAGAATTTTTAAGAAAATATGAGGAATTTTACAAGTCCTCAAGATCACACTACCAAAATGCACACAAAAACACACACAAAAACCCTAGTATGCACAAAAATCCTAACTTATACCCTTCCTTTATAGAAATTATAACTTGAGTTATAACTATCAAAAATTTATAGAACTGGTCTTGTTAAAAACTAGACTTCAAATACTAAGAATCTTTAGAAGACACCTCAAAGAGATTTAATTCATAAATTAGTCCAAATTGAGCCATAAGCTACTACAACATTCCTATTTTTACTTGTGCAGGGCAGAATTTCAGTCAAATTTTCCAATTTCCTAGAATTCATACACATTGATTCAAACTCTACATTTTACACCGTAGGAAGCCCTCTGAGTCTAGTTTCAAACGCAACAAACGGAACTCAATTCCGACTTCCCTATACGAAGTTATAGCCAATTTCCCAAAGTTGCGCAGAGCCTCCTGCGAAAATTCTAGATTTTCTAACAACTTGAGATTATGAAACTTTTCTTAACAAAATTCACTCCCTTGACTCCAAATTCAACCATTAAAGCAACCAAGAATCAAAGGTAAGTGAGTTCACATAAGAGTTATAAAGAAAAGTAAAATTTCAGGGTCTCACACTCTCCCCCCTTAAAAAAATTTCGTCCTCGAAATTTTCTTACCACCAGGATCTATCCAAATCTCAATTCAACGGTGAAATACGGGAATCATACCTTCTACGTCCTCAAATGAGTCAAGGACACGATGTTGTTCTAGGGAATACACCCGAGCCGGTACTTTCGATCCAGTCCCTTCTCTTTTCGATTGTCCAAGGTTAGTCTTGGTTGGTTGCTGGGTCCCTTTCCCTTCTCGCAATCGAACTGGGCAGTCAGCAATCCGATGATCGGCACTCCTACAGCGCAGGCATTTTCCTTCTTTCTTCCAACAATTGTTCTCCGTGTGATTTGGCCTCCCGTAAAATTCGCAGGGACCACGAGATGTAGAAGACGAGCCTCCCCGTGAGGCACCACTCTGTTCTCGCCCAACCTGGCCACCTCTGGCCTGGGTGCCCCTTGACTCCCTGGGAAGTTTTACTCCTCCAGTTCCCCTTCCAGACTCAAAGAGGGGTACTTTCATCCTCTTGTCCCGAAGTACTTCCAGGCCATCCCCGTTTCTTCGCTTGGAAGGTTCTAACTTGAAATCTTGCATTTTCCACTCATAGGGCTTTCTCTACAGCATTACTAAATGTATTGATCTGGGCTACGGCTAAATCCTTTTGAATCTCAACGTTCAACCCCTGAATAAATCGCCGTATCCTCCTCTGCTGAGTCACAATAAGTTCGGGAGCGAACTTAGACAACCTAGTAAAGTGGCTCTCGTATTCTGCCACGGTTTGAGCTCCCTGACGAAGTCTAATGAACTCATCCTCCTTTTGCTCTTGAACCAGAGGAGGAAAATACTTGGCATTGAACTCTCTCATGAAATTGACCCAAGTCCTTGGTGTTTGCTCTCTCTCCCACTTCATTCTAATCACATTCCACCAAGAACGGGCTGCTCCCTCCAACCGGAAGACAGCAAATGTTACCTGTCTCTCTTCAGTATAATGCAGAGCAGCGAAAATGTCAATCATCTTCTCCAACCATTTCTCGCCCACATCTGGGTCTGGTCCTCCAATAAATTGTGATGGAGAGAACTTTTGAAATCGTTCAAGGGCCCTATCCTCACCCTCTACATGGTTTCCAAGGTTTCCAAGTTGCGGAATAGGGTTTTGGCCTTGACGCTCCACTACATGGGCCAACAGATCGGTTATACGCTGAATAGCGGTGGCCACCTGAACATTAGGGTCAACCCCCGGTCCAGGATTCTGTTCAGGTACCGGTTCACGGTTACCCTCTTCATTCACGGGTTGGCTAGATCCGCGCCCACGGCCTCGTCCACTACGAGTACCCTCCATTCGATTTAACCAATCTAAGGTCGAAGCACGAAGATAATATGAAAGAGAGATAAATGCATGGACAAGTTACAACAATACACACAAGTCAAAAATCAAACAGTTAACACAGTTTTAACATATATATCACACAGTAACAGTCAGATACAAACAAAAGTAATTCCATGAAAGTAGGGGGTCATTCAAAAGTACAATATACAAACTAGGCCAGAAGTACAAAAGCATCTGAACTTTCCTAGCTGCCCCTCACATGGAATCAAACTTGGCTTACAGGAGGTCTAACCTAGTTCCCAATCGAGTTAACGAACTCTCCCTCATGGGTAGAACTAGATGCGTCTCCCTCCCTAGGAGCTCCGTCCGTAACCAACAAGAATAACGCAGTTTATATCGTAGATAGGGTTAATCATACTTAATGATACCTTAACACATCACACGAAGTTCTGTAGAATCAAAGTTCTAGCTCGCCCAAGTCATTTCTAACCTAGGCTCTCATCTATTTAGTATTCCGACACAAGAATCCAAAATAAGATAATTCACAACTCGAGTTGGCCACTCCCAAGAGTAAATCATCTACATTTGAGTTTCCTACCTGACATACATATCTATTATCTCCAAGTACCATGATAAAGGTTTGAAACCTATAACATTTCACGATCCATAGCTTATGCTCAAAAGAGCACTTTGTCCTTTACGCTCATTCACGATATCAGGACCATAACATCACTCGGCTCAAGCTCACTCCGCGCAGAGACCACGCGAATCAGCTCTGATACCATCTGTGACGGCCCCACCTCCTCCTAAGGCGAACCAAAGGGTCGGCGGACTGCCTGCCCAGCTCTTGCCAGGACTACAGATCAAATCATTCATAAACCTTACCAAGCGGTCCAAAGAATTTCGGGAAAATGAATCATCGGAAAGCGCAAAGGACCGTGGCCACGTCATAATCCGACCAAATTTTTCTTCGTCGTTCAAGCTTCACACTCGCTCGATATCCCCAATGGATACAAGAAAGTTTACATAACCATAGAAACGTACAATATCAAACGAATACGCTTGAAACACTTGATTACACACTTATATGCATATATACATCAGAGTCTTCAGCAAGTTAACTTGAAATACAAGCCATAGTAACCATACGTATACAAAATACAATTACACACTTGGATGGTAAGAAACGTCCTGAGTTTGTTAAGCAACTGCATGAGAAAGTCAGGGCCAACATTGAGAGGAGAACTGCTCAATATGTCAAGCAAGCTAACAAAGGTCCCCACAAGTTGATTTTTGCACCTGGCGATTGGGTGTGGTTGCACATGCGCAAGGAACGTTTTCTTGTTCAAGGGAGAAACAAATTACACCCACGTGGTGATGGACCGTTTCAAGTGTTGGAGCGCATCAATGACAATGCTTACAAACTTGACCTTCCTGGTGAGTATGGAGTGAGTGCTATGTTTAATGTTTCTGACTTGGCTCCTTTTGATACAGGTGATGCTTTTGATTTGAGGGCAAATCCTTCTCAAGCGGAGGGGAATGATAGCATCATGGAGCATGGGCACGCTAACGGTGGCACGGGTGATCGAGGAGCTATGGATCGCGTGCAAGCTCTAAGCGGATCCATCACTAGGGCGCGCGCAAAGAGACTTCGTGAGCAACTCAATGTACTTGTTCAGGCCATACACAAGTCCTTTGAAGGATTCATACACTCTAGTGAAAGGGATCGAGGTCCGGTATTGAGCATTGAAGCTATACCCGAGGTTTAGGGTTTTCACCAAACCCTAGTTGTCCATTTTAGTAGTTCATTTATTTCCACAATAGTTTGATTAGCTTGAATAATTGGCTAAGTGCATGTTGCACATAGAATCGCCAAGGGTAGGATTGCTATTTTGTTCTTCATTATTTGTTAAGGTGGGCTGCCTAGGAAGGAAAGCCGCATGAGGCCCTATCCGCCGAGGGTTGAGCCCGTAGCTTCCGTTTCCGTTTCCGTCACTTATTAGAGCCCATATCAGCCGCACCTTTAGTTCCTTTTCCTTACTAGATTGGGGTTTTTACTTGTAGCCTATATAAGGCACCATATTACATCAATGAGGGTAGACACTTTTATCATAAAAATACGTGAGATAATTTTCTCTATAGCTTTCGAGCATCCCTTGAACAACTAGAGTTATACTCTAGTGTTCTTGTTCGGCTTATCAATTCAAGAATCGCACTTGAATTGTGGCACCTTCTACACTTGCCTGAGGTTTGCTAATTCGTTTGATTACGGGTTGAGATAGTATCAACAGGTTCGTAGTCAGGGGGATTAGATGGGTCGTAGGGTTTCCTCTGCTATCGTTTCTTGCGTCCGAAGTCAAATCCAACAAGCGATCTTGGGCCACGAATCTTCTTCACCAACGAGATTCGTATCATATGTAATTGTAATCGAATTGCAGCAAAATCAAGGAAACATGGGATAAGGGTACATAGGTATAGGAGAAATGAAACAGGCCTGCAATACTAGTACCTTAAACATTCACGATGACTACAAACTTGGCCATCATCTATGGAAACCCTAGCCAAACATTTACTAGATTAGTCCATGATAGCATTCCTCAATCCAATCTCCTCGATCGGTTCAATTCGTAGGTCAAATGTTAGAATCTTCCGCACCTTGATCTTTGCCATCAAAACTTACCTCAAGTGCAATCAAGATACCGACCCTTATTCTAGTGCTCTCGACTTTTTGGCACTTGGGTACAAGAATCCAAACAAGATAATTCACAACTCGAACCCGTGGGTCCCAAGAGTAAATCACCTATATTAGAGATTCCTACCTGACGTACATATCTATTTTCCCCAAGTATCATGATAAAGATTTTATGCCTATACCAGTCATGATTCATAGCTTACGCTTAAGAAGAGTACCGAGTCCTTTACACATATTCACATAATCGGGACCATAACACCACTTGGCTCCAAGCTCACCCAGCGTAGAGACCATGCGAAACGGCTCTAATATCACCTGTGATAGCCTCATCTTTCCCTAGGTCATACCCAAGGGTTTGGCGGACCGCCTACCCAACTCTCGCCAGGACTCACTCACGAATCTCATAAAATAATAAGAATTCCTAAACTCCAATAGTATTAACAGCAAAACGAGTATCAAAACTTCATGGTTAAACATTACAGACCATCCAATGTTCCAAATTATCCCTACTTATATACATACAATTGAACGAATAAACTCTAAGTCATTTAATCAAATCACCAAGCACAATTAGGATGGTAAGTTACTTAAAGCTAGACGTCAACTCTCGAACCGTCTATTTTCCCCGCTTCCCCTGTTGCCAATGCCTGTTAAGGAAAACAAACTAAAAGGAATGAGTTAGAAGCCCAGTGAGGTTCCAAGTAAACAGGCAAGTAAACTAGCAGACGTGATATCATTAAGTCATACCCAAATAGAGCAAGACATAATGCATAATAAAGCAGGTAACCAGATAGATCATGCAATGGTATACAGTAAAGAACACGTTCATGGCAAAGGATATAGGCTGCTCTCAGGAGCAGGTTCCACAGCAGCTTATCCAGGGTCCGTTGACTCTCCATCAACCATGAAATTATAATGTCCGTAGATCATCACTAAACGTCAATCTCCATCCACCGATCATCCCCCTACCGGACCCAAACGTCAAAGAAGTATCCAAGATTCGTCGATCTCCTAGACCAAGCCCTTGCCGGCTCGACTCGATCAACTAGCCTTGGGTTGGGCTTATAGTCCCAGATATTCAGGTATTCAAGATCTGACTTATAGCCCCAAGTATTCAAGTATTCAAGAGTGGAGTCGTTGGCTGTCATCCAACGTTCACACAAGTAATGATTGGAGGCATTAGTTATCACTTAACGCTCCGTATTCAAAAATGTCACAAGTTTAAGTTATGAATTCTAGTCAGGAGTAAACAGGCTAGGAACTTCGTCCTTTACCCAAGGTTGCCCAGCTTACCGACCGCTCTGAGACTGGTCTCAAGCAAGAGGTCTAACGAGAGCTCAATTCAGCCGTTACCGACCTACATTCACGCATACGCATGAGTAACCCAAGTTTTCACTTACCCGACGTCTCGGATAAGGGTCCAAGGGCCCAGTTCAACCGCTGCAAGAAGAATTCAACCGATCTACAATCATGCACATATACATGCAAGTCCGCACACAGGATCAATTGTTTCAAGTTCATGGAGGTCGAGGGCGAAAAGGGACATACTCGCCTATGAAATGACCAAGTCACAAGTAATGCCCAACATGTCACATTTTCAAGCATTTCAAGTATTTCCAGTCAAGATACAGGTCATATGCAAATCAAGTTACTTGTACATGCATAAATGAGATATCAAGAGTTTAGTTAAGTTAGGTCAAGTGCGATAAGTACACACTCGCCTATGAAATGACAAATCACGTGTCGAGCAATTTCTAGCAACAATGAGTATGGAACATGTAGTTGGAACACTCATCAGTAATCAAGTAACCAAGACAAGAGAAAGCTTTCACAAGTTCTCCTTTCACAAGAGAAAGGTTTCTCTCGAATTCCTCTTGAATATCTGAGACATGCACAATCAACGATTACTTAATAATCGTTCAACCAAGGCCAAACAATTTCCCCTCAACCCTTCACTCAAGCATGCTAAATTTCTTGTCAAGTTAAGAGAGAAACTCTCTTCACTTAACCACTAAGATAACACTCAAGGGAAGATTCAAAAGTGCTCCTATTGTAAGTCAAAACGTGGCAAGAGTTTTAGATTCAAAAGTTAGCTAAACCGCTCAAGAGTTTAACAAAGCACACGTGGGAGAGAAATCCACTTTCACTTCTTTAACCCCTAATCTTTTGCCCAAGTTTTGATATATATAAATGAGCGTTCAAATTTACTAAGACTTATGAAGTCCAAACTTCACCAAACCACCATTCATTTCTTAGCAAAAACACCAACAAATCCTCCAAGTTTTGAACATCATGCAAGTGAAATTTTTCCACAAAACTCTTGGCATGGCGCTCCACTTTTCACCCTTTTTAATTCAAACTTGCTGTTCCTTTTAAAAGCACATTCGAGGTCAATTGATTAGCAAGCTATGTTGAGCAAAATTTCACTTTAAAATTAGAGGAAACGAGACAAATTCCAATCCAAGATTGGGCCAAAACCTTCCAAGTTTTGTTTGTCATTTTATAAGAAAAATTTCAGTTTTTGTAATGCTTTTTGAAAAGTCATAACTTGAGTTTCGTAAGTCTAAAAATCATAAATCTTATATCATTAGAAAATAGACTCAAAAGTCTGCAACTCTCCAAAGGACACCTTCATAAAATTCAGCCCATAACTTAGTCAAATCTCAGAGCCTCAATTCACTGCTCACCTGAGTGTAAAAACAGGACAGTCTTGGATTTTAGCCCACTTGGAAATTTTACTGATATTTATAGAAAGTGAACCAAACCATGAATTTTACACGGTTAAAAGAGCTTTGACTCTAGTTTCAAATGCAACAAACATGACTCAATTCGGATTTTTCTAAACCAAGATATAACAGATTTCCCAAGGCTGTTCAGAGTCTCCTGCGAGAAAAATTTTCAGCAACACTTGACTCAACCTTCCCACATAAGCGCATGATTTTTGGTTCAAATCCAACTCACAATCAAAGTTTAATGTCTAGCAAAGTTTGTGGAGTAAGATTTCCCCCAAAAGTTTTGAAAAATAAGGGCTAATAGCACTCAAAAGTTTCGGCCAACAAGAAGCTTTCAAAACAGAAATTTTCCTCAAGTCATCTACCTAAATCAAGGTTTCAAAGAAACCCATCATCAAACCATCAAAGATCCAATCCACCACAATTAAAGACCACAAGTTATAGGTTATAAAAGAAACTAGTTCTAGACTATAAGGCTCGCCAAAATGTACAAATATCCAGTCCATATATCATCATACCAAGGTTGGGAAAATGCAAACCCTAAGCTGAAATTCATGGTCACAAGCTGAAATTTCTTTAATGAAGCTAAAAGAACATATAAAAGCTATCAAATTCACATGGCAAACCTACTAGATCATGGCCAAGCTCAAAGCATCATATCAAAGCTGAAATTTCACCATCAAAGCTGAAATTTTCAATCACCACTTAAACCATGAAATTTCCCATGAAAACCACCAAAATCAAGCCCTAAATCCACTCATATACAAGTCTTAAAAGAAAAGAGGGCTTCTTGATATAGTTACCTTAAAATCCTATGAAGATATGGAAACCACGAGCTTCTTTCTCCAAAATATTTCCACCAAAGCCCTTAATCCTCCCTAGATGTCACCTTTATGGAGTAATTCAAAAGATTAAGGTGAAAACTCAAGATTCAAGCAAGAATTAGAGGTTGAAGATGAAGTTTCTCTTTCCTTTTTTTCTCTCAAAGGTTCGGCCAAGTGAGGGAAGAAGATGATAGGTTTTTGGTCAAATTTTGTTTTAAGTAAGGGCTAAGAAAGGTTGTAGTCAAAGTCAATGCTCCAAGGATTTAGTGACAAATGGCCTTCCAAGATTAATCCTCATCTCTTTGGCTTCCAATCATTAAAATATCTAGCCAACCACTAATTATCCCATAACACCTTATAAAATAATATCCCTTTGTACAAAACTTTTTTAATTTTCAAAAATTTATCGCACGCACCTCACTAGTGGGTCTTACTTCCATAATACATTACGAACTTAATATGTACTAACTTATACAAGGAAAATGATTTAAAAACTTGACTCACTTATAAAAATATCTAGGAAATTATGGCAATAAATTAAAGTAAAGAAAATGCATTCAAAGAAATAAAATAAAAATATAAAATAATGTTTTGGGTCCTCACAATTTCATTAGACTACGTCAGGGAGTCTTAAGTGTATCTCAATATGAAACCCAGTTCACCAAATTATCCAAATTTGCTTCTAAATTAGTAGCAACGGAGCAAAGGAGGGTGAGGTGGTTTGTACAAGGGTTGAATGTAGAAATACAAGAAATTCATGGTCACAAGCTGAAATTTCTTTAATGAAGCTAAAAGAACATATAAAAGCTATCAAATTCACATGGCAAACCTACTAGATCATGGCCAAGCTCAAAGCATCATATCAAAGCTGAAATTTCACCATCAAAGCTGAAATTTTCAAATCTCCACTTAAACCATGAAATTTCCCATGAAAACCACCAAAATCAAGCCCTAAATCCACTCATATACAAGTCTTAAAAGAAAAGAGGGCTTCTTGATATAGTTACCTTAAAATCCTATGAAGATATGGAAACCACGAGCTTCTTTCTCCAAAATATTTCCACCAAAGCCCTTAATCCTCCCTAGATGTCACCTTTATGGAGTAATTCAAAAGATTAAGGTGAAAACTCAAGATTCAAGCAAGAATTAGAGGTTGAAGATGAAGTTTCTCTTTCCTTTTTTTCTCTCAAAGGTTCGGCCAAGTGAGGGAAGAAGATGATAGGTTTTTTGGTCAAATTTTGTTTTAAGTAAGGGCTAAGAAAGGTTGTAGTCAAAGTCAATGCTCCAAGGATTTAGTGACAAATGGCCTTCCAAGATTAATCCTCATCTCTTTGGCTTCCAATCATTAAAATATCTAGCCAACCACTAATTATCCCATAACACCTTATAAAATAATATCCCTTTGTACAAAACTTTTTTAATTTTCAAAAATTTATCGCACGCACCTCACTAGTGGGTCTTACTTCCATAATACATTACGAACTTAATATGTACTAACTTATACAAGGAAAATGATTTAAAAACTTGACTCACTTATAAAAATATCTAGGAAATTATGGCAATAAATTAAAGTAAAGAAAATGCATTCAAAGAAATAAAATAAAATATAAAATAATGTTTTGGGTCCTCACAATTTCATTAGACTACGTCAGGGAGTCTTAAGTGTATCTCAATATGAAACCCAGTTCACCAAATTATCCAAATTTGCTTCTAAATTAGTAGCAACGGAGCAAAGGAGGGTGAGGTGGTTTGTACAAGGGTTGAATGTAGAAATACAAGAGGCTTTGGCGGCGGCATAAATTAATACTTCCACGGTGGTTCTTGAGAAAGCCAGAGGATCAAGATTGTATGGGTGCAAGTGAAGGCTTTTCATGCAAGAAAGAGAGGTATATCTAGTGGAGACAAAGGGCAGGGACAAGGTGATCGAGGAATGCCACCCCCTAAGGTGGGTCGAGGAGCTGGTGGTGGGAGAATTTCGGAGACATCTAGGGGAGTTACTCCGAGAGGAGCCCCAGGTGGAAGAGGACAATTGAGAGGTGGATATTGTGGAAAGTCCAATCATACTGAAGATGATTATTAGCGGAAGGCACGGAAGTTTTTACGGTGTGGTAGTGCCGAGCACCAACTCGCAACCTGCCCACTCACCAGTGATACTCAGCAGGCCAATAGGTCAAACCCTAGACTGACCAATGTAGGAGGGAATAGACCCAGAGTGCCTGCCAGAGTATGTGCTTTGGATCAGCAGCAAGTGCCTAGCCCATCTGAGGTGGTAGAAGGAACGATTCTATTTTCCATCGTTTGGGCAAGATTTTGATAGACCCTGGTGCAACACATTCTTTTGTCAACCCTATTTTTATATGTGAAATTGACGTGAAAGCCGAGAGGCTACCATATGATTTAGAAGTGAGAACGCCTATGAGTGACCAATCTTTACTTACTAACAGGGTGTATAGAAACTGTGAAATTTGGGTCGATGAGTGAAAATTGGTAGTAGACCTTATAAGTCTGGCTATTAAGGGGTATGACGTTATTATAGGAATGGATTAATTAACTCGTTATCATGCTCGGTTGGATTGTAGAATGTAAGTGATTGAGTTTTGTATACCGGGTGAAGCAACCCTAAAACTAGATGTGAGAGGTATTTTAGCACCATCTGTTCTTATTTCGGGAATTCAAGTTAGGAAATTGTTGAGTAATGAGGCACAAGTGTATCTAACCTTTCTAGTCAACACCCCAGGAGAAAAGATTAAATTAGAGGACATACCGGTGATAAACGAATATCCAAATGTATTCCCTGATGAACTGGTGTCATTGCCTCCTGAGAGAGAAATAGAGTTTAAGATTGATCTAACACCTGGAACCACTCCTATCTCAAAAATCCCTTATCGGATGGCGCCCGCTAAGGTTAAGGAATTGAAATTGCAATTGTAAGACTTATTAGAACGGGGATTTATACATGAGAGTGAGTCACTTTGGGGCGTTCCGGTACTTTTTGTTAAGAAGAGGACGGGAGTTTACGATTGTGTATTGATTATCGGGGGTTGAATGTGGTGACCATTAAGAATAAATATCCTTTGCCTCATATTGACGAACTATTTGGGCAGTTACAAGGGGCTGTGGTATTTTCTAAGTTGGATTTTAGACAAGAATATTATCAATTAAGAATTAAGAAGGAAGATGTGCCAAAAACTACTTTTAACACTCGATATGGGCATTATGAGTTTGCGGTGATGTCTTTTGGATTAACTAATATTCCAACAACATTTATGGATTTAATGCATCGGGTGTTTAAACCCTATTTGGACTAATTTGTAGTGGTATTTATTGATGATATTTTGGTGTGCTCTAAAACTAAGGAGGAACACGAGCGACATTTGAAAATGGTATTATAAACCCTAAGAGAGTATCAGTTATTTGCCAAATTTAGCAAGTGCGAGTTCTGGTTGGAGAAAGTATCGTTCCTAGGCCATATAATCTCAAAAGACAGACTCACTGTGGATCCAACTAAAGTTGAAGCCGTGGCCAAGTGGAAGCAGCCGGAGAATCCTATTGAAGTTCGTAGTTTCTTAGGCCTAGCAGGGTACTACCGTCAGTTTATAAAGGATTTCTCAAGAATTTCAGGACCTTTATTGAATTTGACAAGGAAACAAGGAAAATATATTTGGAACGTTAAATGTGAAACCAGTTTCCAAGAGCTTAAGATGCGATTGATTATGGCACCAGTGTTAACTTTGGAAAATGGGAAGAATAGTTATACGGTATATTCGGATGTTTCGAGAAAAGGATTGGGGTGTGTCTTAATACAAAATAGGAATGTAATTGTCTATACTTCTCGGAAGTTAAAGTCTCATGAGAAGAATTATCCAACCCATGATTTAGAACTCACTGCCATTGTGTTTGCTTTGAAGAAATGGCGGCATTACTTGTATGGGGTGAATTTTGAAGTGTATGCGGACCATAAAAGTTTTAAGTATTTATTCTCTCCGAAGGAATTAAACTTGAGGCAACTTCGGTAAATAGAGTTCTTAGAAGATTATGACTGTACCATTAATTACCATCCGGAAAAAGTCAATGTAGTGGTAGATGCCTTAAATCGGAAAACTCAGTTAACAGGTTTGATGATAAGAGAGTGGAACTTATTAGAAAATGTTAGTGAATGGAAACCCTCGTCTTGAACCACAGAAAGTTATCTTCGGAAATACTGTGGTGAAATCAACATTGTTGGATGGAATTATGGAGGGTCAAAAGAAAGAACCAACGGTACAAAAGTGGATGGAGAGAGTGAAAAGGAAGAATTACTCGACTTCAATCTAAGTCCCGATGGAATTCTAAGGTTTCAAAATCGCATTGTTGTACCAAAAGATAAAGAAATGGATATTTTAGAAGAATCTCATCGTTCTAGGTACACTGTGCATCCAGGTAGTGGTAAGATGTATCAAGATCTCAAAAGTTTATATTGGTAGAACAACATGAAATCGGAGATTGCTCAATTTGTTCAAAGATGTCTTACGTGTCAGCAAATGACGACCGAGCATAAAAAACCGTCAAATTTATTACAGGCTCTAGAGATACCTGAATGGAAGTGTGAACACATAACGATGAATTTTGTGTTAGGCTTGCCACGAACTCAAAAGGGTCATGATGCAGTTAATATGAAATATTCTTTTGAGAAACTTGTCAAACTTTATATGGATGAGATTGTAAGATTGTGACGCCCCCACTTCTCCCAAGGGCGAACCCAAGGTTATCCGCGGAACGCCTGCCCAACTCTCGCCAGGACTCGATACAATTTCAATTCAAACTTAAGATAAACAACTAAAGAATGACAGTCGAAGTAAGAAAAGTCACTTCCTTAAAAGAAACTTTCAAGTGTTACAACTCAAGTTCTCAAAAGTACATCACTTTCCCAAAATACAGACTCCCAAAAGTAGTCTAATCCATTACATTAATATTCTAATCAAAAGGGCCATCAAGTCGACCTCTCCATAATTCCTTCCATTTCGGCTCCTGTTAAGGAAAACAAATCTACGGGGTGAGCGAATGCTCGTGAGGCCAAGAAAACATGCAAAACACGTAATTTAAATAACAATATCATTTAAGCGAGAAATAAAGTTGTAACATTCAAGCAATTTACAATTTTCAATTAAACACCTTTACTGAGGATACATGAGCTCTCAAGAGCTAATTCCTACTTGCTTCACCAAAGTTCAATCCAAAACTTTCTCATGATGACATTCCGTCACCCGTGTAGGTAATTAAGTCGGTGGAACTTCACTTATTCCATTTATGGTTCTGAGTCGACATGAGAGGTACCTCCCACCCAAATTGGTGTGGTACATGCTATCGCTCAGGGAATCGATTATGTGTTTGTGGTTCTGAGTTGACATGAGAGGTACCTCCCACCCGAATCGGTGTGGTACATACTATCGCTCAGTGGTCATGAGACATCGCTCCAATCGACTTATACTTTATTTATGACTCTGAGTCGACATGAGAGGTACCTCCCACCCGAATCGGTGTGGTACATACTATCGCTCAGTGGTCGACGAGACATCGCTCCAATCGACTTAGAATGGTTTATGGTTCTGAGACGACATGAGAGGTACCTCCCACCCGGATCGGTGTGGTACATACTACCGCTTAGGGAACCGACTACAATTGTTTATGGTTCTCAGTCGACATGAGAGGTACCTCCCACCCGAATCGGTGTGGTACATGCTATCGCTTAGAGAACTGATCAATTATTTAGGGTTTTGAGTCGACATGAGAGGTACCTCCCACCGAATCGGTGTGGTATATGCTATCGTTCAAAGACTCGATTATACGATTACAATTATAATAGTCGATGACATTCAATCCAATCAACAAATACCGTTATAAGCCGATGAGCGCACTCCAATCGGCAGTCATACAGTTCAATTATGAGTCGAGGAGATTCACTCCAATCGACTTCAAAACCAAGTTCAATGCAAAAAAAGTTCGAGTAATCACATAACAAGTTGAGTAGCATGTTAGGTAAAGGAGAGCTAGTGCGATTAAGTACACACTCGTCTCATCAAGTAATATTCATGTATTTAAGCAAAATAAATCAAGTAGAAGCAGCAAACCATGTACTTGACACTCACCGAAAGTCAAGGCAAAGAGGAGCAAATCGAGAAGTCAGACGAGCTCTTCAACGTTCTCGTGACCACCTAGACATGCACATTCATGATTACCTAGGTACTCGGCCAAGGTTAATAAGAAAACATTTTCTCGCTCCCCACTCTCAAGGTCATAGTTCAAGTCAAGTTAAAGGAGTCTTTCTCGTTAAATCATTGAAATAACGCTCAAAGAGCTCACAAGTCGTTTTCGAGTTAGTCTTGGTAAATAATCTCAATCCAAAAGAAAATACCAATTTTACTTTCAGCACGAAAATCGAGAAAAAGGTAGATGGTTTTCATTCCTCAAAACTTCTAATCTCACATCCGAACTTAAAAATACAAAGAGCGTTCACATTTTCAAACTAATGTAGTCAAAACTCATTCAAAACTTCCCTAATTTCATTGTAAATGTCAAAGCCAAAGGTTCCAAGTTTTGAGTAGAAAACTAGTGAAATTCTCCAAAATCACTCAAGTTAAGATGCTCCATTTTTAAAGCTTAAACTCATGGAAATCGAGGGCATAAAAATGAGGTTGAAATCCATCTCTCAAGTATAAAATAAGGTGCCATTAACCAAGGAAGTTGAACAACCAAGAAAATACTTCAAAGAGGGGTTTAATCATTTAGAAATCAAGATTTAAAACAAAGGTTTAAAGTTCTAAGAACCTTGTATCTAACCATGAAATTAGTTCTAAAACGGATCAACCATCTCAAAGGAAGGTTAAAAGTGCTTAAGAGATACTTTGTTTAAAACCAGAAAATTTCGCGCTTGGTGCGACACTATTTGGAAAAATCATATCTCGAGTTCCATAAGTCCAAAAATTAGAAACTTTATACCGTTGGAAACTAGACTCAAAGTACTAAAAGTTCTTAGAAGACACTTTTCCATATTCCAAATGGAAGATATTCAAAATTCAGCTCAAAGTTGCTATTTTAGGCTTACCAAGACAGTTTTGGGTTGGTTTTTGGCCAACTTTGGAAATTCGGAAAAATTCACAGATTGCGAGCTAGCCTCTGAAATTTGGAATCAATTATTACAAACAAAGTTTAAAACACAACAAACGGAACAAGAATCGGAGTTTTGAGCGCCAAGATATAGCAGCTCAAAGTGCTGAAAAAGTGAGACCGTTTAGATAATTTCCAGGTTTAAACCACGAACTTTGGGACTTTGGTTGAGTATCGAAATGGACTCGGAATGACACAAAATTTGGTAGTATTACACTAACATATAAGGGATATTCCTCTGTAAATTTCATGCAAAAATTCACACGGGAAGTCGGTTAAAAAAACTAAAGTCCCACGAATTTCCAAGGCAAATCTGTCTTTGTATGCAAATTTTCCTTTTCTAAATATTCGGCCAATGAAAACATCTCAAATATGGTTCATTTATGTAGACAATGTCTAAGAACATCCAAGATGTGTTTGGTAGGTGGTTAACACCAAGAATTTCGAAACAACAAGTCCCAATCAAGGTTAAGGCATCAACTAGCCAAAAAGAGGGTTTTCAATCCCTGAGTCAGTTTCGAACTTCGGCTACAACTCACTCAATTCAACTTGGAATTGAGCGTAGTTGGTGGCGTTGAAACTAGATTCATAAATCTACAATTTCTTAGAAGAAATTGTTTTCAAAATCTGTCCACAACTAGCTCATATTTGAGCATCAAGTCGCAACTCAAAACAGGGCTTCCAGTACAGACGAGAAACAGAACAGGCAACTTTACAAGGTTGGTACGGCTAGCTCAGATGGAATCAGGATGGGAATTTTGTACCATTGGAAAACTGGGAATGTCTAGTTTCTATGCCACAAACGGCACTCGATTTGGACATCGGAATAAAACGTTATGACCGAAACAAAAACACTGCCAGAGTACACTGGACACCCTTGTGAGAACCCGAAAATTTTCACATTTTCAAGTATTATTTTATTTCCTTGGCCTATATTTTATACTGTCCTTTGAAAATATTAAATGTTTTGTACATTTTACAAGTAAGTACAATTTTTAAATCATTTTGCTAGTACAAGTTAGTGTACGTACTTGAAGTGCATTTGTTCGATGTGGGGCCCGCTAGTGCGATATAATTTTTCCGATTAGGTGATGAAATACTAAGTGATATTATTCTACATGGTGTTAGAAGATAATTAGAGGTTAGTTAGCTACTTGAATCATTGGAGGAGAATAGATAAGTTTAGAAACTTCAAGAGGCCACATGTCATGTTTGATTGGAAGTTGGACTTTGACCAAGAAGATTAACTTCTTCAAACCAAAAATTTGACCAATTTCCTCCATTTTTTCCTTGCCTTGGCCGAATTTCATGGAGAGAAAAACAAGGAGAACCTCTTCAATTCTAGCTTCTAATCCTTGGCCCAAATCTTGAGTTTTAACCGAACCAAATTGAAACTATTCCATACAAGTGCTAGCTAAGGGAAATTGAAGGCCTTGGTGGAGTTGTTTTGGGAGGAGGAAGTCTAAGCTACCAACTTTCTTTGAGGTTTGAAGGTAAGGATTGCTAAGAACATCCTTTTTGTTTCCAATAGTTGCAAATTAGTGGCCTATGGTGGCTTGCTAACATGATTAATGGATGATTTTGTGGATTAATGGAGAGTTGGTTAGATTTCTGATTTATTGTGAATTTTCTGCCCTAATCTGATCAGTGTTGTTCGGCCATGATGGAAGCCGAATTGGCCTTAGCTCAAAACATGAAAGTTGTAGAGAATTGAGTGTAGATCATGCCTGTAAAATTTCAGCTCAATCTGAGCACTGTAACCTGTGAAATGACTATTTTACCCCTGCTGCCCTGTTTCTGTCCGAGAATGATAATCAGCCCACTGTAATTGGCTCTTTTGGCTGGGAAGATGAATGAATTAGCTTTTGATGCCTTCTTAAGAATTGTAGCCTTGTATCTTAGCTTTCATATGGCTTTGGAATCAACTGAATTGGAGTTGTGTGTGCTGAGTTATGATGGAATATTTGGGCCTGGTTTTGGATGGCTGTAAAGCTTCAATTGGTTGCATTTTAAGGGTGTTTGATAGCTTATGGTTTGTATATGAAATTGTGATTGAATGGTATGATTTGGTGGTTGGGTTGTAGCATGGAAAGTAAGGAAAAACAAGGGGAAATGCTGTCCGTTTATTTTCTTGAACTTGAGTGAATGGAAATGAGGTTTGAAAGGTGATTTTGGAATGCGATTGAACTTCCTTGCTTAGACCATTCTTAGTTCCACTTGAGTAGTGTTATGTGAGCCATTTCACTTGCAATTGTACATTTCCATTTGTACCATAATGTTTGGTTCCAATTGTCGAGTTTTCGAACTTCAAATACGTGTTCATTTTCGTTCCGAAACAAAAGGAGTGGCCTAGGGTTTCTCGGCCACAAAACCTAATTTTAACGCGCAAGGTTTTAAAGTGTGAATTCAAGGTATTTAATTACCTTTCTCATATGATTTTAAACCAAGATACTTGTTATACATTAATTCTTTGCAAATGTGTTAGTTTTGAGCCAAAAACACGTTTTACGAAAAATGAGGAAAAACTACTGTTCATTATCCGGCCGTGTAGCCGGCCAAGTTCTGGCCAGATTCTGACAGTGGCAACTGTTTCAAATTTTTCCGATTTAATTTTCTAAAACCTTTTGAGCTTAGTTTTATGTTTGGTTTGGAAAACCTTTAGTTACTCATTTCCTTTGATCAAAATGTACCCTTTTCACTTCAAGAAAATCATACTTTACCCCTTGTACTCGTTTTATTCGAATTTTCTTTGATTCACTGGACATTTTGATGGTTGAGCCATAATGTATTTCTCATGATTGTTTTAGGGTTTCTTGGTGACCAAGGTTGATATCCGGAGGGATACTTTGGACGTAATTTTGCTTAATTAGGTGAGTGTTCTATATACGTTTGTTTCTAATGACTATGTGATTGTGGACTATTTGGATTGTTGCTTGTTATGTGATTGAGGTACGCTATATTTCCATTGACTACGTGACTTGTTATAGTTCGTTTGAACTCTTAAATGTTTCAATGAATACTCAAAACGACTTTTCTAGGCGAGTGTGTACTTTATCGCACTCGACCTAAAATGAACGTGAAATTTTCAATGATTGAATGATTGAACGTTACTTGTGCATGAATGTAAGCCTTCGGGCTGAACTGGGCCCTTGCCCTTGGTTATTGGTCGACTCGAGCCAGAAGCGGACTCGTCGGGCGATTAGTGACCCTGGGTGAATGAATGTTTGGTATACTCGAGTATGACCATGAGTTTGGGAAGGGACTGGCCAGTGCGCTGGCCAGAATGGGGAAGAACGAAATGAACGAATGAATGGCAAGAATGACGGAGGGGTTTTCAAAGTCAAATGAAATTTTCTAAATGATTGAAGGAATGGATGGTCGATGAACGAACGAACGAACGAATGACTCACGTATCCTTTTAATGAATGTGTTACTCTTGCTTTATATCGTAAATGTTATTGGATTACTTGTTATTACGTGCTAATGCCTTGTTTTAATTGCTTAGTTGAGTATATAGAACCTCGCTGGGCTTTTAGCTCATTCCACGTCTTTTGTTTTCCTTAACAGGGGTTGCGAGCAAGGGCGAGAGACCTGTATAGTATAGTTTAGCCTTCTGTATTGTTTTGGCTTTTGATCTCGTTCTAGTGCTTGATTAGGGTTGGAATGTACTAAGAATTTAAAGCTTGTGTATACATTTGGGACTATGTAATTGGTTGAGTTTGGGATAAATGTAAGTATATGTTCAAGTCTGGGTTTCGTTTCCGCTTATTCTCGAGGCTTTATTTTACTTTCTTTGTTGTGAGTGAACGAGTCCTGGCGAGAGCTGGGCAGGCGGTCCGCCGAACCCTTTGGTTCGCCTTAAGGTAAGGTGGGGCTGTCACAACCCTTTTCCAATTTTGCTAGAATTTCGAAATCGCAACATTTAACCATCCAAATCACGTAATTTTTTGATGAAACTTTCTACACAACATATTTACATCAAAAACAAGTCAATAGAACCACAAAAAAATGCACTAAGGTGCACGGACATAGCAAGGGCAGAATTGTCCCTTTTTGCTCAACTCACTCCTTTGAGTTTTCCTTCAACAACACAACTTATTTCCACTAGATTAAACACTAATCCAACATAAACAACATCAAATATCATCAAATCAGTCCACCAAGCCATTTTGGGATTTCATAGAGCCCACACACCAAATTTCCAACATAAATAAAGCTACCCACATGAATATATGAGCTTATAAGTGCAATATAACTTCCATAAGTCAAGATTTGAGAGGTTGATCATCACTTACTTTCTTAGATGATCAAGGCAGAAATTTCGGTCCTTTTAGCCCAAGAAAAATCATGAGATGAAGCTCCTCTCCTAGCTTGAGTTGCTCTCCAAGTGATTTGCAAAGTGTGTGTAAATTTTGAGGAGAAAAGGTGCAAGATTTGAAGTGGAATGATGATGGGTTTTGTTCTTCTTTTTTTCTTGGTGAAGCTCGGCTGCTAAGAGGAAGAAAGGAAGTGATGTTGCTGATGAAGAAGCTTCCTTGTGAAGCTTATAAGTTTGTGGACAAGAATTGCTCCAAAAGTCAACTAAGAATAGTGTGTGTACGCGCGCGTTTCGTGCTCGATTCCTTTCGAGTTTGTTTCACTTATGCACTAAACCTCTAATGCACTTCCATTCATACTATTATTATTCACTCTTAATGGTCTAAAAATAAGGGTCTAAAGTCCCTCAATTAAACGTGCGTGTGAAAACGCGTAATTCCGATTTGTGCGCGATAAAGTGAAATTTCTAAGAAATTTTTATAACGATAGTGTCACTAACTAATACTTGAGTATTTAAACATAAAAATACCTATTTTAAAACTAATGTACAAGTCTCAAATTTTCCAAATTTATTGTATCCCCGATTCGATTATTGACTCCAATCGCGTATTCACTATTCTCACTTATCTAACCTTCCAAAAATTAATTTTCGTAACAAGTCATTTTAAAAATACATGTAAGCCAAAGTTCCATGTGATTGGGTCTAAAAAGGTTGAAATAAATTATTCGGAGAAAACGGGTGGATAAATATTTAAATAAGCCAGTAAAATAAGATAAAATAAGTAAATTTTTGGGTCCTCACAAAGATTGCACGGGATAACCAGTGAGTATAGTATCCGATAGAGATTCTAGATTTGTATCTCAATTTTGGCAGAGTTACAAGAGGCTTTAGGGACTAAGCTGAACTATAGCACAACCTATCTGTTAATCTTGGTCCCTAGCTTTTGATATTTACAGAACAATTGGATGATACTAATATCCCTTCAAGAAATATTTTCAGTCATGAAGCAGATATGATTCAAGATCAAGTGTAATTGAAAGAGACAAAAGTAGTTGAAAGTTGTCGGACGCTTGTGAAAACAGGACTGGACGTCCGATAAAATGCGCAGCACTTTGGATGCATGAAGAACTCCATCACCAAATGTCCGAAAGAATTAAGACATTCCACCCAGCTCATTGACCTCTTTCGGACGCATACATCAGAAATACTGGACGTTTGATAAACTATACAGCACTTCGGACGCAAAGCATTAGACGTACCGGACGTCCGAAAGAATTGAAGAAGATTTCTCAATTTCACCATCTGTTTTCGGACGGCAAGCATCAGAGACAACGGACGTCCAAAAGAATTGAAGAAAATCTCTCAAGCTCACTGCTTGCTGTCGGACGCAAGAAACGGGAGTACCGGATGTCCGATACTTCCCAACGGCTAGTTGACTCTTCAGTTGCCTTCTATCCGTTGGAAGCATTAATAAAGCACTTTTTTGGTCTCATATAAATAGAACATGGTCAGAAACTTCAAACAATTTTTGCACACTGAATATATAAAAGATATAGAGTACTTTTAGTGAGAAAACTGTGAGAACCCTCACTTGAAACCCTAATTTTTTCCTAAATACATGCTTTATTCTAAGATCTAGATCACTTATTATGTACCCTTGCATGACATTTCCCATGTATTGCAACATTTTTCATACATTCCATTCATTCCTTTTTACTTGAAGAAAAACATTTACTTGAGTTGATTTCAATAATCCACCAATTATTTGTTCCAAGTGGCTTTGATTTGGATTGAGGACTTTAAATGATAAGTGAGGGGTGTTAATTAAGTATTGGTACACTTGGTTGGGTGGAATTAGCATTAGTCAAAAGATTAAGAGAGATTATGGACAAGAATTGAGCCATGTGGCAAAACCCTAACCAAGCTTTTGTTTGACCAAGTGGTTAGTTAACTTTTTAAAACACTTTGGCCCTCTTATAAACCCCCTTATGGCCCGAAATTCTGGACAAGAAAAAAGAAGAGAGAGAGCTCCAAAATTTCAGCTTTCAAACACTAGCAACTTAGAGCAAAACAAATCCAAGAGAAAGATTGCATCTTGGTGGAAGTTTTCCTTCTAATCTTGGTGTTAGATTCAAGCTTTCAAGGGTTCATTTGGTTGGTTGATTTAGTGGTCCAAGCTCCTTATAAGAAAGGTAAACCAATCCTTAAATCTTGGTTTTATGGTGTTTAGCATGTACTTGAAGTTTTAATTGCAAACTACAAGTTGTTTGGTTGAGATTTGGAGTTAATCTCTTGAAGTAGCTGAAATTTTTCCAGCTTGATTCCAGTTTTTGTACCTACTTCAACTGCATGTTCGGACCATGATAAATGCCAAACTAGCTTTTGCACAAAACATGAAAGTTGTATAGAATTGGGTGTAGAATATGCCTGAAAATGTTCAGCTCAATCGGAGCAAGATAGCTTGTGAAATGACCAAAATTGCCCCCCGATGTCCTGTTTCTGTCCGAACTGATATTTTGCCTCTGTAATTGGTCATTTTGACCAGGAAGACAACTGATTTAGCTTTTGATGCCTTCTTAACAATTGTAGCCTTGCAATCTTAGCTTTCAAATGGCTTTGGAATCACCTGAATTCGGAGCTGTGTGAGTTGAGATATGATTGAATAAATCAAGTACTGCTAGTCGAAGTTCACAGTGAGCTGCGAACTGGAAACATCTGAGACTGTTTGGGTAAATTGACTAAGTTAGGTTGAGAACTGGATTGCGATGTCTTCATAAGAATTGTAGAGCTCTGTCTTAGTTTCGAAACGGTATAAGGTTTGCCCTAATTCAATAAACATAACTCCAGTTATGACCAAAATACTATGGGATGTCAAATCTGCCATTGTATGCCTGCCAAGTGTTTGATGAAAAGTATGCACACCAAGTGTTTGATGAAATGTTTACCCTTTGTTCATGGTTGTTTATGATGGACTTACATGTTTTAAACCTCTTTTAAGTTAGATCTATGCTTGACATGTGATTCAAGTGAGATCATTAGAAGATAAAGGTTGGTGACATGATTGGGGAAAACTGTGGACTGTTTTTGTGCCATGGCTGACCGGCCTTTGAAGGAAGAGTTTCTCCTTGATTTTTGTGTTTAATTACCCTTAAGGCATGCCTAAACAACTTGGTTAGAGAATGTTAAGTTCATGTGTGAATTGAAATGAATTTGGAACAAGCAAAATGGGCTAGAAGGACCATTAGTGGACTGGTTTGGGTTTTGCTAGATGACTAGCTTATTATGGAACCCTTGTGCATGTTTATGTGTTGTATTTTGAGCTCAAATGATACCAAATGATTTAAGCCCTGTATATGATTAGTAGAGGACTGAGTTGGGTGAATTTGAACCAAAACAAATGAGGTTAGCATGAGGAATTGGTGTGCACAAGTAAGAGTTTGAGACTGATCCAGGTTGGCAAAATCAGCCAACTTTCCTGAGCTACTGTTTCTTCTAGGAGCCGAACTAGAAAGTGTGTGAGATACCGTTGGAAAGCCCTTCGAGTCTAGTTTCCAACGCCGCTGACGGCACCTAATTCCGACCTTCCTACAGTGAGTTATAGCCGTTTTACCGGGACTGCACGGGCACGACTGATCACCCGCGAGAAACTTTTAAGGCTTGAATGAAACTTTCTTTTTAACCAACTCTCTTACACTTGTTAAACTTGTTTATTCATGAACTTTTACTGCATTTTGGGCCTAAAGCTTAGGGTGAATTGAGTAGATTTAATCACTCACTTAGTCACCTAATGAGCTCATTTTTGACTTGAAATTAAACCTAGTTTATTAACGATTTCACTCGTTACCCTAGGAGGGGAAAACGACGGTGAACGTAATCGCATGACTTGACGTTGACTGCTACTTGCTTACAGGTGAGTGTTCCACTACCTGCTACCTGCTTATATGAAATAACTGAATACTTGAATTACTACTGTTTGAGCCAAACCATGTTTTATAAAAATGGAGGCGAGCGTGTACTTTATCGCACTCGACCTCCCTCATTTTCCACTGTGGCTCTGTATACTGCAATCATGAGTTATGAATTCTCTATATGTGTGACTGCACTTGAGTTGCTTGGGTGATACCCATCAACTACTGCTACTGTTTGGTACTTGAGTTGCTTGGGTGATACCCATCAACTACTGCTACTGTTTGGTACTTGAGTTGCTTGGGTGATACCCCATCAACTACTGCTACTGTTTGGGTACCCAACCTCATAGGTGAGTCGGTTGGATCGAGCCAGCAAGGGCTTGGTCGAGACGGCCGATAAATTGGGGACTGTTTACTGATCACTGGAAACCGGTATACTCGAGTATTACCTAACTACTGTTTATGGAGTGCGGGCCCGGTAGGGGGTTGATCGGTGGACGGAGATTGGAGAAAGTGGTGTTCTACGGACTGTATATTCTATGAATGCAAACGTTGACGGAGAGTCAACGGACCCTGGTATGATCAAGCTGAAGGGAGTTTGGCTTTTGGAAGCCACCCGTATCCTTAATTGAACTGTGATTAAATTGTTCTTGTACTACACGGTTTACTTGATTATTTATGTCTTATTTGGCTATGTGCTTACTTGTTTTACTTGGAACCTCACTGGGCTATAGCTCACCCCACTCCCTTTGTTTTCCTTAACAGATCTGGGACGAACTTTTGCTCAAGAGCTTTCTTAGTTGTATTCTATTTGAACTTGTAACCTTTTGTTTAAGAGAATTCTACTCGCGACTCTTGTAAGTTCGAATCTCTAAGTTCGACTCGTGTATGTAATTGTAGTATGGAGTAGTAAGTGAGACTTTTAGTAGATTTCTAAGTTCGGACAGTTGGCTTGCCGATTATTTACTTTCTAGGGTTTGTACCGTTTGTTTTGAAGTTATTCCACTGGATGTTTTGAGTTACTAGTTCTTTGATCGACCGAGCCCGGCGAGAGTTGGGCAGGCAGTCCGCTGATACCCTAGGGTTCGCCCTAGGGAGAGGTGGGGCTGTCACAAAAACACTCTCCAAAGAAGATTTATAGTTTTGGTGGTGTGAAGTTCATTGTAACCTTTTCATTTGTGAGTGAATACTTCTATAGTGTAGCTCTGTGAGGGTTGTCCTGAGAGATAGTAAAACATTCTAACTTGACCGAGTGGAGTTTGGGGCAAAAGAGGAAGTGAACCTTCCTTTGTACACAAGATTGGTTGTATTTCATCAACTTGAAAAAACTTGTTTGAATTGATCTACAAGCTCAAGAGGAGTTTTGGTAGTCAATTGGTTTGCAATTCTTCCATTCTTATTTACTTATTGTTATCTTCTGATCTTTAAATTGGCTTATATCTTCTACTTCTCTCAAGTGATTTTGTTCATTCATTGATTGATCATTGTGTGATCATTTAGAAAAGAGGGTAAATTTCATATTGAGCAAAAAGGTGTCTCATAACCTGATTAGTTTTTAAATTACGTAATTCACTCCCCTCTTAGGTTGTCTTTGATTCTAAAATTGGTATCAGAGTTTGGTCTCCTAGAGATTAAGCCTCAAGCGGCTTAGGAGTAAAGATGACAACCAACAATGCCATATTTTTTGAAGGATAATCTGTGATTAGACCTCCAATGTTTAATGGGTCAAATTATGTGAATTGGAAAGAAAGAATTATTTAAGATGGAATCTCATGAAAATATTGATAAAATATATTGTAGATTCAATGATCTAATTAAGGATTTAGAGGTACTAGAAAAGGAATACTCTTTAGGAGAGAAAAATAAAAAAATCTTGAATGCCTTGTCCAAAGATTGAGAAAGCAAGGTGACTGCTATTGAGGAAGCTCAAGATTTGAACTCTATGCCTATTGAATCTCTTATCAATTCTCTAACCTCTTATGAGCTGAATCTTAAGACTAAGGTACAAGAGGAAGAGGATGCAAAGGTGAGAAGGATCATTGCTCTAAAAAGCATCTCAAGATGAAAATGACTCGACTTCTTTGGATGGAGAAGATGTGGAAGTTGATGACAATGATCTTGCTCTCATCATAAGAAGTTTCAAAAGAATCCTCAACAAAAGAAGATTCAGAAAAGGAGAACCTAACAATTCATATCCAAATCAGTTAAATAATACATGAATCAAAGGGAAGCAAGAGGCCAATAAAAAGCAAGGTTACAAATGTTTTTGAATGCGGCCAACTTGGACACTACATGAGTAAGTATCCAATGATGAAGAAGAAAGAAGAAAGAAAATCAAGATTCAACAACTTCCAATTCACATGGAATGAATACAACTCCGATAGTGAAATTGAAGAGGAAGAAGAATCTGCTCAATTGACTTTTATGACCATTGAAGATAATGAGGTAACGACTTCTAACCCTCAATTTAAAAGTGATGATGAAACTGATGATGATCTTGAATCTTTCATTAAAAAGTTGCATGATAGTTTGAAAGAATCTTATGTTAGAAACAAGGAATTAAAAACACAAAATTAGTTTTCTTTTTCAGGATAATACATGCCTTTTCAAGAAAACAAGAAGCTGAAACTGAAAATGATTTCTTGAAAAGAATGAGATTTATTTACAAAATAAGCTTGATAGAAAAATAAGGTTTTGTGAAACGTTCAAAAAGGAACAAAGTGATTTGAAAAGAAGAATAGATAATTTAAATGAGTTGCTCCAAAATAAAAAATAAGACTGTTTTCAAATGAATGAATTAAAAACTCATCTTGGAACTCATAAGAAGAAATTTAAATTCTGGTGCAAATGAATTTACTATTTATAAGAGAAGACAAGTAACATTTATTAAACCTGTTCATGTAAATAATTCTTTGATTATGTGTAATTTTTATTGTAAAAAAGGTCACATGAAAAGTGATTGTTATGTGAGGAAGAACATGAGAAGGGGCATGAAATGCATTTGGATAGTTAGACATAAAGCTAACTCTCAATGACCCAAAAATTAATGGGTACCATATATTAGTTCTTGAACTCTTGAGTAGGTGAACCTAGTGAACATCATAAGGAATCAAAGTGGTTCATAGACAGTGAATGTTCAAAATACATGACCAGTGATCCATCACAATTCATCAAGTTCAAATCAAAGTCTAGTGGCATAGTGACATTTGGAGATGACGTGTTTCTACTTCAAGGACTATTGGAGCTTTTACATCTTGATTTGTTTGGTCCTACACAAATTGCTAATTTGGGTGGTAAGAGATATTACTTAGTCATTATTGATGATTATTCTAGATACACTTGGGTGGTTTTCTTGCTCACAAAAATGATACTTTCAAAAATTTCGTTTCCCTATTTGTAAAAGTTCAAAATCTACTTGGTTTGAATATTGTTAAAATTAGAAGTGCCAATTATTCGGGATTTAAATGTTGTAACTTTATGAAATTTTGTGATTACACTTTAGGTACTCTAGGGTCATTTGCACTTCATATTAGGATGCATCTTTTGTATTTTCTCTTTTGATGTTTTCAAATGCTCTGTATGTGACAGCCCCACCTTCCCCTAAGGCGAACCAAAGGGGTTGGCGGACCGCCTGCCCAGCCCTCGCCAGGACTACGAAATCGAATCACACAAACCCTAGATTACGTGCGATCGAAACCAAAGAAAACCAACACTCGGAGACTACCACGCCGATTACACACAACTAAAATGTTTCGAATGATTACAAGTAGTATCTCAAACGAATACACCTAATATACATGCTTAAACACTTAAGTACATACATAGAAAGTTGTACAAGTCAAAATGTGATACTTGATAAAAGTAACTAGAGTTTTGATTACAAAAGAGCGTAACAAAATAACATTTACACTAGCTTGACACTTTCTTCAAAATCATGGTTCAAAAGTGTTGTTCCCTGTAAGGAAAACAAAGATAACGGGAAGGGGTGAGTTTACGCTCAATGAGGTACCAGAAGTACAAGTAGTCATGAATCATGACATTTCACGTATCAATCATGCAGTTATACACATCAGATAGGGAAATAAATAAACATTTCAAAGAGAAAGGATACAGGTGGCTCTCAGGAGCCAAAATGCCCAATTGCGATACTTGATCCAAACCCGTTGACTCTCCGTCAACATAGATAGAACCAACATGTCCGTAGACCCCACTTTACACCGAATTCCGTCCACCAAACATACCCCTTACCGGGCCCGAACACCTCAACCGAACAGAGGGTGGTAATACTCGAGTATACCGAAAATCCAGAGTCTTAATACCCAAAGATTTCTCAGAAACAGACTACTGTGGTTCGTTATCTAATCGACCAGGCCTTTACCGGCTCGACTCGAATAACTAGCCACAGGATTTGAGCTCAGAGGTAACAGAAAGGTCGTTGGATTTAATTTTCCAAACGACATCAACAAATACAGAAAACAGGTACAGATAACAGATACAGAGAACAAATACAGATTTATACAGTATACAGGAACTAGAATAACCAAGTGAGAGAAACGAGGGTGTACAAAAGTACACCCTCGTTTCATACGAAGCATACAAAAGTCACAGATAATCAAGTTGCAAGTACAGATGAATCAGATAAGCACCAATTTAAGGGGATGGTACACTCACAACAGATGCAGTGCCTTTACACGTTGGTTTTGGGTATTGCTCCGCTCTTGGAGTTCAAATCTGCGAGGAAATATTGTTTAAGAGCATTGAAAAGTAACTAAGGCTCGAAACTTAAACATTTCGTTTAACGAGAATCAAGTAATTGAGACTTATTTAGAGACTATTCGTAAAACCCTTGATCACTTTTCAAACGGTGAAATTTTGAAGCCATTATATGTGAAAAATGCCGTTTGGGTCAAAGAAATGAAAGAAACGTATTTCTATCAGTTGTAAATTCCAAGGGTACAAGTTTCGGCCGAAATTCAACTTATATATCTCCACAAAAGGAAACTCGAATAACCTAGACAAATCGAGTTAGACTCGTCCTCAAAACCGTACTCAAGACAAGTGTAATTCTACTTAACCCTTGAGTGCAAATTTGGGCAGCACGCCCTTTGTGTTTACCAAATTTCCAGCCATTTATGGCTTCATTCTTTTCCTTAATTCAGCCCCACAATACACACAAGTAAGGTTACCACAATAGCCCTTCCATTAGGCTCCAAAATCATCCAAGTACAACACAAGTGCAATAGTACAAGCAAATATCAATTTTGAAGACAAAAGCTAAATGGCAGATTTGGCATCTCGTAGTATTTTAGTCATAACCGGAGCTATGGTTATCGAATCGGGGTGAACCTTATAGCATTTCGAAGCTAAGACAGGGGGGAACAACTTTCATGAAGGCCACCTAACCTAATTTATAGTTTATCTAAGTCGAATTTGCCAATCACAGATATGATCAGTCTGGTTGTCAGCACTGACTTTAACTGGCAATAACTCAGGCTACACAACTCCGTTTGGGGTGTTTTCAGAGGCTTTGGAAAGCTAAAATATAGGGCTACAAGTTTTGGGTTTTGGCCAAAAGCTAATTGGATACGAATCAGGGTGAAAAATGCAGCCCAAACTGGTGAATTCACAAAACTGTTTACGAATTGCAGCTTGTGGCAGTCAGGGTATTTCGGTCATTTCACATCCTACCATTCTCCGATTGAGCTGAAATTTTACCAGTAGCTAGATAACTCAAATACCTACAACGTTCATGTTTTGAGGAAGGGCTGATTCGGTCTTCCTCAAGGACGAACATACAGTGTAAAAACAGGGCAGATTACTACCACATGTAACCCTAAGCTAGAATCTTGTGTACAAAGCTGAAATTTTCCGCAAGTAACCACAATTAACACACACTAGCTCCAATTCTATACCATATTAAGCCATCAATTCAAGCCAACTATGATCATCATATGAAAACAGAAAATTCCCAAGAAAATAAGAAATTCACCTAACTTCACTTTAATCCACAAAATCATCCATAAAACAAGCTCCTTAACCGATATAAGCCACTAATTCACCATTATTATGGACAAAAATGAAGTTCTAAGCAAAATACCTCAATCTTCAAGAAAGGTAGCAACTTAGAGCTCTCCTTTGCAAAATAACTCCACAAGCACCTTGAATCTTCCTTAATAAGCTATTTCTACGGAGGTTTTCGGAATTTTATCGGTTGGATTTCGAATTTTGGACAAGAATTGAAACAGAAGTTGAAGCTCACTCTCTCCTTTTTCTCTCAAGAATTTCGGCCACAATAGGTAAGAAATGAAGATGATTTTGGTCAAAATTAGCTTTTGGTAAAGTTAAGGAAAAGTTAGGCAAACTTGGCCCAATAAGAACGCGACACGTGGCACTTTTTGGATTTCTTTCTTATCCTTTAGCTCACTAATGATCAAATATCTAACCAACCTCTAATTATCTCTTAGCACTCAGTAATTTAATGCCTTTCTGCAAAACTTAACCTAATTGGCCGAATTTCTCTCACTTAACGCACTAGCGGGTCCCCACATCCGCTATTCGCTCCAAATTTCTCGTGAACTCACTTATACTAGAAAATGACTTAAAAACTATATTTACTTGTAAAATATATGTAAAATAAATATAATAAAGAAAATATAGAAAACGTGTGCACGAAAATCGGTAAACCCTAAAATCGGATTTTTCTTCCTCGAGTTCTCACACTGTACTAATGGATATTGGTTAACTTTGCTGGTTTTTAGTTATTTCTCTGTTTGTTACTTCTTTTGGTATAAATTCTCTGTCTTTTGGCTAATGATTGCTGAATGATTGGTATGTTGATGATTGGTGATTTCTGGTATCATTTCTCTATCTTTGTGTTATGCGATTGCATTTTTTATATGTTTGGTATATTGAATTGAATATTGGTTGACATTGATTGGTAGTGGTTGTTAAACTCATCTTATGATGACAAAAAGGGGGAGAAATGGATGTTGGGATGTTATGTAAATGGTTGTTGTGTAAGGAGTAGTTATTCTGAGGGGGAGTTATCCTGTCAACTTAAAAATTTTGGTTCTGGCACTTTAAAACTTTCGGATGCAATTAGTGAGGGGGAGTTTTGTCATCATCAAAAAAGAGGAGAATGTTTATCTTGGTCCCTAGCTTTTGATGTTTACAAAACAATTGGATGATACTAATATCCCTTCAAGAAATATTTTCAGTCATGAAGCAGATATGATTCAAGATCAAGTGTAATTGAAAGAGACAAAAGAAGCTGAAAGCTGTCGGACGCTTGTGAAGACAGGACCGGACTTCCGATAAAGTGCGCAGCACTTCGGACGCATGAAGAACTCCATCACCGGACGTCCGAAAGAATTAAGACATTCCCCTAGCTCACTGACCTCTTTCGGACGCATACATCAGAGATACCGGACGTCCCGATAACTATGCAGCACTTCGGACGCAAAGCATTAGAGGTACTGGATGTCCGAAAGAATTGAAGAAGATTTCTCAATTTCACCATCTACTTTCGGACGCAAGCATCAGAGACACCGGACGTCCGAAAGAATTGAAGAAAATCTCTCAAGCTTACTGCCTGCTGTCGGACGCAAGAAACGGGAGTACCGGACGTCCGATACTCCCAACGGCTAGTTGACTTTTCAGTTGCCTTCTATTCGTTGGAAGCATTATTGAAACACTTTCTTGGTCTCACATAAATAGAGCATGGTCAGAAACTTCAAACAATTTTTGTACACTGAAGATACAAAAGATATAGAGTAGTTTTAGTGAGAAAACACTCTCCAAAGAAGATTTGTAGTCTTGGCGGTGTGAAGTTCATTGTAAGATTTTCATTTGTGAGTGAATACTACAATAGTGTAGTTTTGTGAGGGTTGTCTTGAGGGATAGCAAAACTTCCTACCTTGACCGAGTGGAGCTTGGGGCAAGGAGGAAGTGAACCTTCCTTTGTACACAAGATTGGTTGTATTTCATCAACTTGAAGAAGCTTGTTTGAATTGATCTACAAGCTCAAGAGGAGCTTGATAGTCAATTGGTTTGCAATTCTTCCATTCTTATTTACTTATTGTTATCTTGTGATCTTTAAATTGCTTATATCTTCTACTTGTCTCAAGTAATTTTGTTCATTCATTGATTGATTCATTGTGCGATCATTTAGAAAATAGGGTAAATTTCATATTGAGCAAAAAGGTGTCTCATAACCTGATTAGTTTTTAATTACGTAATTCACCCCCCTCTTAGGTTGTCTTCGATCCTAACACTATCATCCTCAAACAGATGGTGTGACAATCCCACCTCCCCCTAGGGCGTACCCCAGGGTTTAGCGGACCGCCTGCGCAACTCTCGCCAAGACTCACTCACTCACTTCAAATAAAATAGTTTACAACCTCAAGAGTAAATGAAATAACGGTTCCTAAGTTTGGAACGTACATGTACATTTCTTTCTATTTCAAACATTCATACAATCCCAAATATAACAAAAGATATGAGTTCCAGATACATTCAACCCTAATCGAACACTAGCGCGAGTACAATCGTAAAATTTCAAAAACTAGACTATGCTAGCCTATACCAACCTCATGCCCTCGTTTGTACCCCCTGTAAGGAAAACAAATTTAACGGAATAGAGTGAACTAAACCTCAGTGAGATTTCAAATAGCAAGTTGACCATTATTTAAAACTTGAACTGTTAAAATGAGCGACTATAAATGTTCATAAAAAGAAACAATAACACGACAAGTAATAATCATTTCAAAGTATAAGGATATGGATGACTCTCAAGAGCCAAAATCCCGTTGCTTCACCAGAACTTGATCAAGTAGTAGTTGACACTCCGTCAACTTTCAAGTAAAGTAACCAGTCCAGTAGAGTACCACTTAACTAAAATCTCCGTCCACCATTCAAACCCCCTACCGGGCCCAAAATCCTCAATAAACACGGGTGGTAATATTGGAGCATACCGATTAGTCGAGGAGATAACACTCCACTCGACAAAACAAGAGACCCAGTGTTCATTATCTAATCGACCAAGCTCTTGCCGGCTCGACTTGAGTAACTAGCCACAGGGTTTCTGGAATTCCAGACAGGATGCAAATCATATGTATGTATATCAAGTCAATTACAACCAAGGAACAAGAATATATCACATTAGGGCAAGTGCGATAAAGTACGCCCTTGCCCGACGAAACCAATCAAATATCAATCATGTATTTGGAAGCACTCACCAAAGATTTAGTGCTTGTCAAAATCACGCTCAGGTACAACTCCTTGGTTGGAGTCGAAATCAACGATAAAATATCATTTAAGAGTTTAAATCCACTAGGATTCGAAACATAGGAGTTTCGCTTCAAGAAAACCAAGTAAATGAAACTTGTTTAAGTAGTAGTCATATGACTTCTCAAACTCGAGAAAATTCGTGCTCGCTCTTTTAGTTTCGATAAAGAACTGATTTATACTTTGGAAGTCACACTTGGTATGAAAAATCGAGAAAATCGTATTTTTAAGGGTCGTTACTTTCACTTTTTAAAGGGTACGAGTTTCGGCAAAATGTTCAGCTTATGTACCTCTTACTAAATAAAACTCAATTATCATAAACAATTGAAGTTCGCTTCAACCTCTAGTCGTCGTTCAAGTCTCAAGTTCACTCGCTTAACCCTTGAGCGAAAATTTGAGCAGCATGCCCTTTGTATTTAGCTATTTTCCATCCAAGTACAACTTGGATTCACAAGCCAATAACTTCCAAACCAACCACAAGTGATAAACAACAACATACATCTATTCAAGGCCTCAAAACCAACGAAACAAACCAAATACTATACTTATTCCTATGGATATCAAATGATGTGTTCACGGATGATGCTCAAGTGAGATTTCCATTAGGGCCAGTTACACGTGCACGAGTAAAGCAATTCAAAGCGTCTTTTCAAACCCTTGTTCGAAGTGTTCAAGATCAACAAGGGGTACATAGGAACATTGAAGGTTTGGAAGATGCTAATCGAGTTGTCTACACATTGATCCAAGCCAATGAGGCATCGGATGATGGCCATGCATGTCCTTAATGGTTGGTCCGATTGTTAGTAATGTTAGTTGTTTGGTTTGTTAGTTGGTTTTACAGAGTCATTAGTTGAATTGCTAGTCGTACTTTAATTAGTAGCTTCATTGGTTAAGGGAGTTCAATAAGTCGGCCCACTCTTGCTTAAGTGTGGTCCAAATTACCCATACTAGTCTAGGTTTCTAGCCTATAAAAAGGCTCCTTCTTGTACGGCAGAGCGATAGACATTATTGATAATAAAAGTCACTTTGTTTCTCTTCAATCCGAGAGTTACATTCTTACTTGCTAGGCAAGGGTTATTTGAGCAATCTCGCGTGACGTCCTTGGTTGTTCATCCAACCTATCTACTTGAGTAATCACCTCAATTAGAGTCGTTGTTCTACCACCTTCTATCAAGTTGAGTCGTCCATCTTGGTTCTAGGTTCCGCAATCCAAACTGTGATATACCGAATTTTAGGATATTGTTTTCAAAGAGGATGTTAAGGTTTATTATTTTGTTTTGTTTTAAAACCTTGTTTTGTTTTAAAAGACTAGAAACCTTAAATTTTAATCAAAAACCCTAGTTTTACTTGTGACAAAAAAGTTGTTGTTTAATTGAGTTTATGTATGACAATGCATGCTTTATGATAAGTAATTATAATAGGTGGGTGGTTAGTAGGCTCGTGAGGTGTAATTAAGCTTGATGGATTGTTGGATTACATTAAGTTAGTGATCTATGGAGTTGTAAAATCCCTCATATTTTTCTTACAAATTTCCTTTTAGTTGGAATCCATTACGTTAGGATAGCTTTACTACGCATTCGCTCCCTCAATAGCTGCAATCAATCATAGAATCAAGGGTTTTTCCTTTAGGTTCCTAGTTTGCGTACATTAGGGTTTTTGTGTATTTTGGTAGTGTGATTAATCGGTATAGACTGTGTACTAAATTTGGTGGTTAAGAGTGAGTTTTATATAAGAAAAAGTGTGTGATTAGAAGTGATAATAATAAGTGAGTGGATCATAAGTTAAAACCCTAGTACGTGCGAAATAAGGAAAAACGGGTTGAACCGATGTGTACCGTTCGTTACCGATTGAATACACCACTTGACCACCACCTTATTACCTTAATATCCTTGCTATTATTTCCTAAATATCAGCCCTAATTGGCCTTGAGGTGGCCGAAATTGTTGACCAAAAAAACAAAGGAAAAGAAGAAAATTTGAGATTTGATCTTAAGGTGACACTTGAAAGTCATCCACCCAACTTTGACCCAAATCAATTCCTCTCTTCATATCCTTCCTTGAGCTTCATTTCTCCCTCATTATCCTCCATGGTGGCCGAGAGTTTAAGAGAGAAAAGAGGGAAGAAACATTTCAATTCCAATCTTGATTTTTGGCCTTGTTTGAGTTGAATAAAAAATCTAAACCGATTAAACTTTCACTTGGGAACTTGGGAAGCTTTGTGTGGTAAAGTTTTGGAAGGAAAGGTTGTGGTTTTCTCTTGCAAGCATCCTTGGTGAGGTATTATGGTTTCCTTTCCTTTTTCTCTTCTTAATCTTGCTAAAGTTTGGATAGAAGCTCTTAATCTTGGTTTATGATGGTTAATTAGTGAGTTTTGCATGATATGGTGGAATGTTTAGTTAGGGTTTGATATTTTCAGTTGTGATTCTTGTTTTTATCTAGTATATGATGTTGATGAGCTTGGATAGGGACTTGGGATAGTGATTCAAGACATAAATGTGATTTTCAAGCATTGAATCATCAAATTCCAGAATTGTAGGCCAATCTGTCCTGTTTCTGACCTATATATTCGAGTATGATAGAGGCTGAAACAGGTCTAGGTCGAAACATGAAAGTTGTAGGGAATGGAGTAATATAGCGGCCTGTAAAATTCAGCTCAATCGGAGCACTGTAGCATGTGAAATGACTAGAATACCCCTGACTGCCAAATGCCCTATTTCGCGGGCAGTTTTGAGATTTCACATTTTTGGCTTCATTTTCATTTTGATCCGTATCAAATCAGCTTTTGGTCAAAACACACAAATTTTAGTTCTATGTTTCATCTTTCCAACGCATCTTTCCAACGCCTCAATCAGAATGTTGTAGCCTGAGTTATTGCCATTTGAATCCAGTTCTGACAATCAGACCAACAATGAAATTCTGGTTCTGTAATCTGCAAATTCGACCTAGATCAACTATGAACTGGGTTTATTTGTCTTCATGAAAGTTATAGCCCTTTGTCTTAGCTTCGAAATGCTACTTAGTACACCTTGATCCAATAACCACAGCTCCAGTTATGGTCAGAACTGTACAACCCATTTTCATACCATTTTCCGTCGCGCGCACCGTTTTCATTTCCGCGCGCACATGCATTTCTCGACCCTTTTTGCTGTTTTGGCCATTTTAGGCCATATTTCCATTATGATGGTTGTTTGACTGATAGTTAAGTATAATCTTTTATCACACGCAGTGACGACTGTGAGGATTCATGTTTTTTTTATTATTATTTATTTTATTTCTAAAATAGTTATTTTTATAAGTATTTACCCTAATATTAGTTACTTATATTATCGTTACAAGAATTTCTTTTAAGTTTCGCTTTATCGCGCGCGAATTGGAAGTTCGCGTATATCGGCTAAGTGGAGATTTAAGAAACTAATACTAGACTACTAAGAGTGAATAATTATAGTGTTAAAGGAATTACATTGGAGGTTTAATGCACAGGTGAAACAAATCCGAGAGAAAACGGACACGAAACACGCGTGCGCGAGTACTATTCATAGTTGACTTTTGTGCAAATTATAACCACAAAACACTTAAGCTTCCAAGGGAAGCTTCATTCATCAGCCATACTCTCTCTCTCCTCTCCTCAAGCTTGGCCGAACTCCACCAAGGAAGAAAACTTTCCACCATTCTTGCACCAATCTTCCTCCATTTCATCTCAAACTTTGCATCCAACTCACAAACCACTTGGGAAATCACTTAAACTAGAAGAAAGACTTCATCTTGGCAGTTTTCTTGGAGCTTTTGGTGCCAAAAATTTCTGGTTTCTCTCAAAGCTAGGAGGTAACCACCAACACCATCCAATCTTTCATTCTTGACTTTAATGGGTTTTATCCTTGGCTTTGAAGCTTGTAGCTTCATTATTGTTGTTATTACTTGGATTGGATTGGTTGAAGTGGGCTCTATGAATTCCTACCTTGGTTGTATGGGCTGATATGATGATATAATACTTGGTTTGAGTTGTTTAAGTGTTGTTTAAGATGATTATGGATAGAGAATCGAAGGAAAGATCGAAGGAAATTACGCAGGAATGCTGGCCGAAATCTGTTCTGTTTTGCCTTGTTTATATTTCAAATTTTTGATGCTCAAATGACTGTGAAACTGATGTATATATGTTTTATATGGTGTGTAGAAAGTGTCTATCAAAAATCATTTGAATGGAATTGAGCAAAATCTGAAATTTCGAAATGTGAAGAAACCTGGAAAATGTGTTCGGACAGCTTGAACAGTGTCTATTTGATCGAACATATCTTTTTGTACAGACGTCGAATTCAGGTTCTGTTTAAGGCAATTGAAACTAGAAAGTGGTAGCTTTCCAACGGAATAAAATTCACTTTCTGGTTCGAAATGAGTGAGCCGTAGTGAGTCGGCAAATTTTCTGCCCTGTTCTGTTGGCCTATCCGAGAGAAAGGTAGAAGCTTTATTTTGTGGCTCTATTTTCTCTCATGTATGAATTGATTTTGAAAACAATGTTTTCTGATGAAATGTAGCCTTATGATTCTAGTTTCCAACGGCACCAACCATTCTCAATTCCAAGTTGTATTGAGTGAGATATGGTTCTATTTCCAAACTGCGACAAAACTGGAAAACCCTTCTTTTTGTCTGGTCAATTGGTTTGGCTGCTTGTGAGATGTTTTGTTTTGAAATTTTGACGTCAACAAACTATCAATTGCTTATGAAATTTTTCTTGTAACTTGGTTTTAAAAATGAATCAAATTGGAGTTGATTTCATTGGGCAAAATGTTTGAAAAGGAAAGAAAACCAAAAAGATAGATTTGCTTTGGGAAAATTTCTTGAACTTTGGTAGTTTTGTTAACTACCTTCCCGTACGGGTTTTTGTGTGAAAATTGATAGTGAAGTATCCCTCATATGGAAGTTAAATTGTACCAAATTTGGTGTTATTCTAAGACTATTTCGATACCCAAATAATGTGCCAAAATTGTTCTTCAAATCTGGAAAATTTACTGAACTGTCTTCAATTTTGGCCAACTTTGGGCTGCTATATTTTGGCACTCAAAACTCCGAATTTAGTTTTGTTTGTTGTGTTTGAAACTTTGTTTAGAACTCTTATTTTAGTACAAATTTCAGAGGCTAGTTCACTTTCTGTGAATTTTTTCCGATTTTTCAAAGTTTACCGAAAAATATGATCGAAATTGTCTTGTATGCTCGAGTCAGCCATTTTGAATATTTGAATGTCTTCCGTTTAGAATCTTGAAAAGGTGTGTTCTGGGAACTTTTAGTACTTTGAACCAAGATTCCAACGGTATAAAGGTTTTCAATTTTGGACCTACTGAGTGGAATTTCTGATTTTTCTAAGTTTGACTTGCAAAACTGAAAATTTTCCGACTCTATGGGAAATGAGTTTTTGGAAACTCTTCCCTATCCTTCGATATTGGTTGACCATTTTAAACTTGATTTCATGAAGGAAATCAGTTTTCCTTATGTTATTAAACCCCACTTTTGAGTCTCGATTTACGAATAATTAAGGTTCTCTTTCATGATATTTTCTTAGTATTGTACAAGTGTACAATCTTTCTTGTTAACAAGGGGTTTATAAGTGATAGTGTGTGATAGTAAATTATTATTTGCTCAGGAGCTCAAGGGGACCTTCAAGAGGATCTCGAAGCGGACGCCTAAAAAGTTGTTTGAGCACTTACTCCCTATTTTGATTGGTGAGTGTCAAGTGCATGATTTGTTGCAATTATGTGAATTGCTTCTTATGGACTGAATGGTTTATGACTGTTGAGTCGAGTATGTACTTTATCGCACTCGTTCTCTTTTAACTGATTGAACAACTGAATTGAACTGCTTGTAACTGAACTGTATCTGAACTGCTTGCATGTCGTTGGAGTGAATCTCCTCGACTTATAACTGAACTGCTTGCATGTCATCCGAATGAATCTCCTCGACTTATAACTGAATTGCTCGCATGTCGTTGGAGTGAATCTCCTCGACTTATAACTGAACTGTGGGGACGCCCAAATCTCAATTAGCTGACCTTGCAACTCGAGCCAGCAAGGGCTTGGTCGAGGAGCTTGGTGAACCATGAGATAACTATAATCTTGATCTATTGAGAGATCTTGCTTGGCCTACTCGCGTAGTAGAGTCTTTTATTGATGTTCGGGCCCGGTGCGGTGTATGGTGGAGGGAATTGATGTTAAGTGGAGTTCTACGGACTTAAATGCAGACTCGATTAACGCGGAATTGATGTCATCGCGGGAAGGTTTTCGATCGAGGCTTGGCAAAGCAAGTGGAACTTAGCTCCTGAGAGCTCCTGTATCCTCATTGAATGTGTTAAATTGAAATTTGTGAATTGCTTGAATGTTACAGCTTTAATTCTTGCTTAAATTCCATTGCTACTTGAACTATGTGTGACAGCCCCACCTCCCCTAGGGCATACCCTAAAGGTTAGCGAACTGCCTGCCCAACTCTCGTCAGGACTACTAACGGTCACATACACGCAAATATAAATGTTTCGGAAGGTATACCAACAAGTAAGGGTGACAATGAACACGCAAAACGAAAACGGAAAAACGAAACGGAGATGAACAGTAATGTCACGTCACAATCCGGCCGGAATCTGGCCGGATACCCGGCCGGATTGGAGGCAGTAGCTACCTCAAATTTTTTTTTCAAATTCACCCCGAATCCGGCCGGATTCTGATGAACAATGTCCGGCCGGATTTTGCTTCTCTCCGCGTCTAACGTCCGAACTCGTCCGAACGTGTCCCAAACACAAATAAACTGTAAATAAGAATAAACAAGTACTTTTCCAAGAAAGTATATCATTTACACATGATAAAATATTTACACACACCCACTGTAGGGTTTTACAATTCAAAACGAAATGTCCAAATACAGCACATTAGGGTTTCTAACAGTCGAGGAGCTATACAAAGGTACAAAAGAATGCCTAACTAGCTCAACTCACATCTCAAAATCATGGTTTCCAAAATATACCCTGTAAGGAAAACAAAAGTAACGAGTGTGAGCTTTCGCCCAATGAGGTACTAATAAGGCATGCAATCAAAACGCACATATATAGCCATGCTCAATGATACACAAGGATTGTGATACCCCAACTTTTAGGATAATATTTTTATTTAGTCTCAACGAGGATATTACGGTTTCTTTATTTTATTTTTCTTTTAAGAAATTGTTTTATTTTAAAGCCTAGAAACCCTACTTGTACTCAAAATCCTAGTTTTACTTGTGACTAACCGGTTTTTATTAAATCTCTCACATTTTAATCGAAACCCTAATTTTAATCTTTGGAGTTGTAAAATCCCTTTTATTTTTCTTAAAATTCATTTTTATTTGGCATTTATTCCTTTAGAATAGCTTTTACTACTCATTTACGCCCTCAGTAGTTACAATCAACCATAGAATCAAGGGTTTTCCCTTTTAGGTTCCTAGTTCGGGTAAATTAGGGTTTTTGAATATTTTGGCCGCGTGATCACTTGGTGAGGTGTGTGTGCTAAATTTGGTGATTAAGAATGAGTTTTTAAATAAGAAAATGTGTGTGATTAGAAGTAATAATAATAAGTTAGTGAATTATAAGTTAAAACCCTAGTACGTGCGAAATAAGGAAAAACGGGTTGAACCGATGTGTACCGTTCGTTACCGATTGAGTGCACCACTTGAACATTACTTTATTACCTTAATCTCCTTGTTATTAATTGATTAAAATCAGCCCCAAAATATCTTCAAGACAGCTGAAATGTTTGACCAAGAAAAAGAGAGAAAAGAAAGCAAAAATGAGAATTATTCTTGTGGTACCACTTGTCGGATGCATAGGAAATTTTGACTAAGCATTTGTCTTTCCTTTATATCTTCTTCTTGGCTCCATTTTCTTCCATTTTCTTGAGCTTGGCTGAAATTTTAGGGGAGGGAAAACACAAGAGAGAAACCTTCAACTCCAACTTCAACTTGTGCTTGAATCTTGAGTTCCAATCAAAGTTTGTGCAAACTACTCCATAAAACTTGCTCACTAAAGAGTTTTAAAGGCTTTGGTGGAGTGATTTTGGAGAGGAAAGCTCTAAGCTACCATCTTTATTGAGGTTACAAGGTACTTTGGTAAGAAACTTCCCTCCACTTCATATATGTGTAAGCTAGTAGCTTAAAGTTGTAGTTTTGGTAGCTTTGTGAGGAAATTTCATGGGTTGAAGTAGTATTATGGTAAATTTCAGTTTTATGATGAATTCTCTGCTCTTATATGATACTTAGTGATTAGTCATGGTTTGATAGTTCAGCCATGTGTAATATTGAGGAATTATATGCTAGTTTGACTTACCTAAAGAAATTTCCAGCTTTAGCTTCAAATTCCCAGCATTGATAGTGATGAATCTGCTCTGTTCTGACCAGTTATATTCGTGTATGATGGAGGCCGAATTAGGCTTAGGCTAAAACATAAAAATTTTAGGGAATGGTGTTTTATAGCTTTCTGTAAAATTTCAGCTCAATCGGAGCACTCTATCATGTGAAATGACCGAAATACCCTTGACTGCCATAGGTAGAGTTTTGTGGACAGTTTTGACATTTCATCATTCTGGCCTCGTTTTTCCACCTTGATCCGTATGAAACTAGCTTTTGACCAAAACACAAAAGTTGTAGTACTATGTTTTATCTTTCCAGCGCATCTAAAAACGTCTCAATCGGACTTTTGTAGCCCGAGTTATTGCCAGTTCTGGTTCTGTAATTGGTAAATTTGACCTAGCTATACTATGAACGGGGCTGAGTTGTCTTCATCATAGTTGTATCCCTTTGGCTTAGCTTCGCAACGGTATAAATTTTACCCCAAACTGATAGGGCGTAGCTTTAGTTGTGACCGAAACGCCAAGAGACGCCAAATCTGCCATTTAGCTATTTGCCTTTAAACTTGATTTCCGATTGCCTTGTTACGATTTGTGTTGTAATTGGATTATTTTGAGCCCAGTTGAAGGGCTATTGTGGTACCCTTGCTTATGTGTGACATTGGAGCTGATTTGAGGAAAATAATGAAGCCATAAATGGCTGGAAAATAAGTAAACACAAGGGGCATGCCGCCCAAATTTTCACTCAAGGTACAAACCAGACTTTTGGAGTTCTGGTTCGGTAATCTGCAAATTTGACCTAGATCCACTGAAAACTGGGTTGAGTTGTCTTCATGAAAATTGTAACCCTTTGTCTTAGCTTCGAGACGCTACCTAGTACACCTTGATCCGATAACCACAGCTCGGGTTATAGTCGAAACCTTGCAACCCATTTTCATACCATTTTCATTTCCGCGCACGCGCACATGCATTTCTTGGCCGTTTTTGCCGTTTTTGGCCGTTTTGAGACCATATTTCCATTTGTGATGGTTGTTTGACTAATGGTTGCGTATAATCTTCTGTCACAGGCAGTGACGAACCGGACGGAGTCGGTGGACCCGTATAAAGTGCCTTGATTTGCGTGCTAACTATTTTGAGTGAGTAATTGGGTTGGTTTATATGATAAATTGTCAAAGTGCCTTGTATATGGTAAATGGGTACTTAGGCGAGGGTGTACTTTATCTCACTCGACCTAAACCCATCCTTTGTTTTTGATTTAATATGTGAGAATACATGCCTTGCATTAAGTATCACCCTTTTGCTGTGTGTTGTTGGGGGTGATTACATAACTTGAGTTGAACCCCTGGTGCTGTGTGCTGTTGGGGTGATTAAATGACATGAATACTTTGTTGAGAGATATCCTCTATTGAGAGACTGGATATCTCAGGGCTTGGTTCCAGCCCGGTTCCAAGGGTAGACGAACTATTCGAGCCAGCTGGGGCTTGGTCGAAGGTAGTTCCATGCTAACCTTGGGATTTCGTTCTTGTTAAAGCTTTGTTAAAGCTAAGTGATTTTGTTTTGCTCGAGCTGCTGTGTGCTGTTGACTGGCCAGCGGGGGTTGATAAGGTGAACGGGGAAGTAAGTGGAGTCTACGGACTATGAGTTTTGGTTGACGGAGTGTCAACAGGTGAACAAGCTCGGGGAATTGAATTGGCTTTGAAGCCATCCGTATCCTACTATTGTGATGTTACATTTCTGTCTATTGATGTGAAATATCTTAATTTACATGTTTATTTGGATGTGATTTTACGTTTTTACCCCTGATTATTCACTAAGCATATAGCTTACCCCATTCCATTTGTTTTCCTTAGCAGGGGCCGATGTGGGGAAAGCTCGGGAAAGTGTATAGACTTTTGGTTTATAGAATAATGAGTTTTGCCCTAGTACGTGTTATAAGTTGACCAGTAAGATGTATATATTTGTTGTGGTGGTTATAGTTAGCAATTTTTCCAGGGTTTACTTTTTGGTACTAATGGTTTGTATGGCTTGATGTAATAGTGATACAACTTTTGAAGGTGTAATAGTGTATATAGAACTTTCTTGTAGCGTGAAATCTATTTTCTCGTTTTAGAATATCGAGTCCTGGCGCGAGCTAGGCAGGCGATCTGCTAAACCCTTTGGTACGCCTCTGGGTACGGTGGGGTCGTCACAAGGATCACATCACACATGGAAAGAAACAGCAAGCCAAGTTCAACAATAGAAGGATACAGGTGGCTCTCGGGAGCCAATTTTCCCTTGCAACCCTTGATCACATTCCGTTGACTCTCCGTCAACGTTCAACGGACAAGTACGACCTTAGATCACCACTTTACTTCCATTACCTTCCACCGTACATTCCCCTACCGGGCCCGAACACCTCACAGTAATCAGGGGTAATACTCGAGTATACCACAAAGTCGAGGAGCTAAACGCTCCACTCGACACACAGTAACCTCATGGCTCGTTACCTAATCGATCGGCCCTTGCCGGCTCGACTCGATAAACGACCATAGAGGCTTGAGCTCAGTTATCACAGTGAGGTCGTAGGGCTCATGCCCAAACGACACCAAGCCAAGCATGAATCAAATTCACAGATATTCAATCAAATTCACAATTATCCAGTAATCAGTTATACAAGTAAGAGGACAAGAGCGATGAAGTACACTCTCGCCTCAATCACAGACACCACAGTTATTCAACCCAAGAATTCAAGTACTCAACCAATTAAACAACAAATCATACATAGTACACTCACCACTTCAAGTAAGCAAGTCACAAAGTTTCGCCAACGGTTGTCCGGAATCACCGGCACGACCTAGCAAGAAACAAGAAACTACAATTGAGACTCGAACACGAGTCGAATGCCTCTTACGTGAATTACTAAAGCAAAATTCAAATATAGCTCAAAAAATGGAAAATATTTCGATTTTAAGGTCAAAGGTGTAAAACAACCCCAAACTTCAACTTTTACTCAACCACAACTTAAAACGCACGAAACCCTAATTTTCCTCGATGCTCGGACAGCATTTCCCCTAAATTTCAGCTTTTCCATCCACAATCAAAACATCAATTTCCATCCCAAGTCAATCACAATGCCACAATCACTCATAGGCTACTCAATAACTTTCATTAGGGCCACAATACCCTTCATCCCAAGCCAATTGCAATCTCAATGATCAATTATAGAAAAGCCCCAAATTCAAAACCCTAAAAACTGAAATTTTCGTTCAAAACTGAAATTTTTCCGCAATTAGCCGCAATTCACATACAAGAGCTCCAATTGGCCCAATATTAAACCACCAATCCAAGGCTAACTAGTATTTATCATATAAAACAGAAAAATTCCCATAAAAATCAGAAATTCACTAAACTTTCAATTAAACCATCAAAGCATCCATAAATCTAGCTATTAAGCCACCATAGGCCACTAATTTACCATTAATAGGAACAAAAGTGAAGTTTCCAAGCAAAATACCTTAATCCCCCAAGAAGTTGTAGCTTAAGTGTTCCACCACCAAATAGCTCCACCAAGAGCTTCAAGTTTCCCTAGCAAGTGGTTTTTATGGAGGAATTTGAGATTTAAACGGTTAGTTGGCAAGATTGAGCAAGAAATGGAAGACCAAGATGAAGCTTTTCTCTCTTCTTTTCTCTCCACTAAGCTCGGCCAAGAGGATGAAGAATGAAGATGATTTTTGGTCAAAATTAACCTTTTGGTAAAGGTGAACAAAAGTTAGGCAAGTCTTCTCCAATCGGGTTGCGACACGTGTCGCCTTTTTATGTTTTAAGCTTATCCTCTTGCTCACTAGGGTTAATCCATCTAGGTAACCTCTAATCACTTCCTAACACCTAGTAATTAAATCCCTTTACGCAAAACTTGACCTAATTGGCCGAATTTCTCTCACTTAACGCACTAGCGGGTCCCACGTCCATTATTCACTCCAAAAATCTCGTAAAATTGACTTATACTAGAAAAATATTTTTAAAAACCTTATTCACTCATAAAAATATCTAGAAAAGTTATAAAATAAAGAAAATGGGGAAAAACGGGTACAAAAGAATAAAATAATATCTAAAATAAAGAAAATTTTCAGGGTTCTCACACTATGTGTTTTGCATGCTTCTTGGCCTCACGAGCATCCGCTCACCCCATTAGATTTGTTTTCCTTAACAGGAGCTAAACTGGAAGGGATTATGGAAAAGCCTACTTGATGGCTCTTTTGACTAGAATTTTGGAATGTATTTGTTTAGACATCCTTTGGGAAGTTGTATATTTTGGAAAGTGGATGTATTTTGAACTTGTGATGTAAGATTGAATATTTATGTATGGAAATGACTTCGTGCCTTTATTCCGACTTTCATTGTTAGTATTAGTCTTTAAGTTTTGGACTGGATTTGTACTGAGTCCTGGCGAGAGTTGGGCAGGCGTCCCGCGGATACCCTTTGGTTCGCCTTAGGGAGAAGTGGGGGCGTCACAGTTGGTATCAGAGCACTAGATTAGAGATCTATTTGGGAGATATATTAGAGACTTTACTTCTAAGAATAGGAATGAGATAACCTAGTATACCCTAAGTTATATTTGAACGAGTTAGTGACTCTAAGTTTCTAACCCGGAAATTGTGGTTGTTTTGTAGGGATGGAGAATGGTAATGGAGGACCTGCTGCTAATGGTAATGGTCATGCTAATGGCCACGCTAATGGCCACGTAGAGCCCCTTAGGTCTATTTACTATAGAGCACAAGGTGGAGGAGCTCGTGTGCGTTACTCGCCCTCTACTAGGTTTCCCAGATGTATCTGTAGGGCGACATACGCTTATCTGAATGACCTCGTATTTGCTCTTGATGATGAGCGTCGCTAGTTGGTGAATACCAACAGAGCTCTACTTCAGAAGGTGGAGGAGTTGAGCATTATGGTGAATGCTCAGAGTGCTAGGATTGCTGAGTTAGAGGAGACCGTAGTGGACGAAATGGCTAGGGCTGAGGCCGCCCGTGATGAGTTTCAGAGAGCTAGGGCTCGACTTACTAGGATAGGCGAGGAGGTCCGGGATCAGGCCGCTGGGATCCTAGCAGATACTACCATGCTGATTGACGAGTTGATGGACGTTGTTCAAAGTCCGGTTCAGGAGGAGGATCCGGAGGAGGACCCTGAGGAGGAGATTGCACCTGATAGGCCTACTGTAGACAAGACCTAGAGTGATAGACTTTTGACTTTTGTAGTTAGAAATAGCTGAGGTGATGCTAGTGCTAAGGCCATTGTATTTTACTTGATTGTGTGGCCTACTTTTAAGGCACTTGGCTTTACTTTAGTCGTACATGACTAAAAGTACTTTTGTGGCACCTGTGTGCTATATTTTGTAATACCCCATGACTTGCTAATTGTATGGACTTTAAAGTGCTAATATATGTAAATTATTATTATTTCAAGTGTTTTCATGATTGGCTCTTATTTTAAGTATTTCCTCATATAATTATTGTATTTCTTGCGCTAGGCATACCTAGAATTATGGATGGACGAAAGAGTGGTCGAGATCGTGGGCGATGGACTAGGCAACCCCAACCTCAAGGGGATGATCAGGGATCGGCAACTGGGCCGACCTAGGGACAAGAGAATCTAAAGGGTAACCAAGTGGCTACTGCCATTAATAGGATGACTGATATCTTGAACGGTTAGCTGAGAGACAGGATCCAGGGTCACTTAACCAATCCGGGGCCCAGGATAGAGGGGAAAATAGAGCTTTGGAGAGGTTTCTGAAGTTTAACCCGCCTAAGTTCACTGGAGAACCTAATCCTGAGGTAGCGGAGAACTGGTTGGAGAAGATGACCAACATATTCGCCGCCTTAGATTATACCGAAGATAGGCGAGTGAACTTTGTTGCGTTTCAATTTGAGGGAGTAGCTCATGCCTGGTGGGACATGATAAAGGGAAAGTAGGAGAGAGTGCAAATCCCCTGGAATTGGGAAAACTTTACAAGAGAGTTTAATGAGAAGTTTCTTTCGCCTCTGATCCAAGAGAAGCGGGAGAATGAGTTCTTCAAGTTAAGACAAGGAACTCTTAGTGTAGCCGAGTATGAAGGGAAGTTCACTAAACTTTCTAAGTACGCTCCCGAATTGGTGACTAATGAGCGGAAAAAGATAAGACGTTTTGTACAAGGGCTTAATGTGGAGATTCAGAAGGGCTTGGCTACAGCTCAAATCTCTACATTTACTGAAACTTTGGAGAAAGTACAAAGAGTTGAGAGCGCAAGAATGCAAGAATGCAAGTTAGGGATTTTCATTATAAGAAAAGGAATATTTCTAGTTATACTTCTAGTCAGGCTAGTAAAAGTACCCCACCTTCCAAGATGGAAAGAGGAATGGGAGGAGTAAGGACTGCAGGAGCTTCAAGGGGAGCTTTATCCAGAGGAGGTCGTAGTGGGCCGGTTCAAGTGAGAGGAGTGCCTTCTAGTGGTCCGGCCGTAACCCCTCAAGTCAAATATGGTTACTGTGGCAAATCAAATCACTCGGAAAATGATTGTTGGAGAAAGTCGGGAAAGTGTTTGTTCTGTGGTAGTGCCAAGCACCAACTCGTGAATTGTCCAAATAAGCTGAAGATAGGAGGTAGCATTCAAAAGCCAGAAAAGTCAATCTCTAAGCAGACTAGTGCTGGAGGGAGTCGACCAAAGGTACCTGTTAGGGTTTACGCATTGGACAACCAACAGATCCCGATGCTACTGAGGTGGTTGAAGGTACAATCCCTATTTTTCACCGTTTAGCTAAGGTTTTAATTGATTCGGGTGCAACACATTCTTTTGTAAACCCTAACTTCATGAGTGGAATAGATTTGAAGCCAATTAAGTTACCATATGATTTGGAGGTTAGAACGCCTACTGGGGATCAAAGTTTAATCGCTAACTTGATATATAAGGATTGCGAGATTTGGGTTGGTGAACGGAAATTACTGACCAATCAGATGGGTTTAGCGATTAAAGGGTATGATGTGATCCTAAGAATGGACTGGTTAGCCCGTTACAACGCTCAGTTGAACTGTAAGACAAAAACGGTAGAGTTGTGCATTCCAGAAGAGGCAACCCTGAAATTGGATGTAAGGGGTAGAATTAGTCTCATCTCCACTTATCTCAGGAATTCGAGTTAGGAAAATATTAAGTAAAGGAATTCAGGGATATTTGGCTTTTCTTATAAATACTCCTAGCGATAAAGTGAGATTAGAAGATATGCCTGTAATGAAGGAGTATCCGGATGTCTTCCCTGAAGAGTTAGAGTCTTTATTCCCGGAAAGGGAAATAACTTTTAAGATTGATGTGACTCCGGGAGTAGCGCACCTATCTCTAAGATGCCGTATAGGATGACTCCAGCTGAATTGAAAGAGTTGAAATTGCAGTTACAGGATTTACTAGAGCGGAGTTTTATAAAGGAGAGTGATTCACTGTGGGAAGCTCTGATCTTGTTTGTTAAGAGAAGGATGGGAGTTTAAGGCTGTGTATAGATTACCGAGGCTTGAACGATGTTACCATTAAGAATAAGTACCATTTGCCCCACATTGATGAATTGTTTGACCAATTGCAAGGGGCGGTAGTATTCTCGAAATTAGATCTGAGACAGGGTTACTATCAGTTAAGGATTTTGGAGAAGGATATACCTAAAATTGCTTTTAACTCGAGGTATGGACATTTCGAGTTCGCAGTAATGCCGTTTGGATTGACCAATGCACCCGCGAATTTTATGGATTAATGCATCGAGTCTTTAAACCTTATTTGGATCAGTTTTGTAGTGGTGTTCATCGATGATATACTGGTGTACTTTAAGACCTTGGAGGATCATGAGAAACATTTGAGAATTATTTTATAAACTTTGAGGGAACATCAGTTATATGCCAAGTTTAGCAAGTGTGAATTTTGATTGAAGGAAGTGACATTCTTAGGTCATATAATTTCTGAGGACGGGATTAAAGTGGATCCAGCCAAAATTGAAGCAGTCTCTAAATGGAAGCAACCGGAAAATCCTACTGAAGTTCGAAGTTTTATAGGGTTAGCAGGGTATTACTGGAGATTTATCAAGGATTTTTCTAGGATTGCTGGATTCATGACTGAGCTGACTAAGAAACTCGAAAGTAGACTCAGGGAAGGGACCCTGAAGTGCAAAAGTAGTTGGAAAAAGTCAAAAAGGGAGAAAAGTTGGATTTTAACTTAGGAGTGAATGGTATATTAAGGTTTCGGAATCGGATAGTAGTGCCAAAGGACAAAGGGTTTAAGAAGGAAATTTTGGAAGAAACACACCGATCTAAGTACACGGTACACCTTGGAGGGAATAAAATGTACCAAGACTTGAAGAGTTTGTACTGGTGGGAGAGCATGAAGAAGGAAATTGCTCAATTTGTCCAGAACTGTTTAATTTGCCAACAGGTTAAAGTCGAACATCAGAAACCCTCAGGTCTTTTGCAACCTTTAGAGATACCTGAGTGGAAATGGGAAAATATCACCATGGATTTTGTATCTGGATTACCTAGGATACAAAGGGGTCATGATGCCATTTGGGTAATAGTGGATAGATTGAACCAAATCGGTTCACTTTCTGCCGATTTAGTGCGAAGTACCCGTTGGAGAAGTTAGCTAAGTTATACCTAGATGAGATTATAAGGCTACACGGGATACCTGTAAGTATTGTGTTCGATCGAGACCCTAGGTTTGTCTCGCGGTTCTGGCAAAAGATACAAGAAGTGTTGGGGACTAAATTGAATTTTAGAACAACTTACCATCCCCAGATAGATGGATAGTTTGAGAGGACGATTCAGACGCTCGAGAACATGTTAGCGAGCCGCCTGCCCAACTCTCGCCAGGACTCACTCACTAGCTGGAGAAAATAACATACATCCATAGGAATAAATACCAAAACGAGAACGTGCACATTAATGCTCAAAGCCAGATACAAGGCCTCTACATACCATAATACTTTAAAGTGCTACAAGTCGAGTACAAACAACCCTAATCGGGTGTTAACGCGAGTACAACTTCAAAACTCAAAATTACTAGACTACACTAGTCGTTGCAACTCTTGCCTCACTCGTACCCCCTGTAAGGAAAACAAATGGCGTGGAATGAGCTAAAAGCCCAGTGAGGTTCCAAATATCAATTTAATCATCAAATAACGCATAAGCAGCGACAATAGTGAAATAGTGTTCAAGACAGGTCAAGAAGTGAGTAATCATACTTCATATAGCCAAATAATAACTATTCACATTTCACAATAAGGATACAGTTGCTCATGTATCGGCTTCACCATAGCTTGATCGATTGGTAGTTGACACTCCGTCAACTTTCAAATGAGGAAAACTAGTCCAGTAGAAACCACTTAACTCCAACCTCCGTCCACCGACCAACCACCTTACCGGGCCCGAACTCCACAATAAACACTGGTGGTAATACTCGAGTATACCGATTAGTTGAAGAGGTAACACTCCACTCGAACATCACTAACTACCCAGGGTTTGTTATCTAATCGACCAGGCCCTTGCCGGCTCGACTCGATTAACTAGCCACCGGGTTTCTGGAATTCCAGATAAATCACAATTCATATGCACGTATATCATTCAAATTGAAATCGGATCAAGAACAAGTCATATTAGGGCAAGTGCGATAAAGTACACGCTGCCCGATCAATCCACTCGTATAACATGGAAGCATCTCATTCAAGTATCAAATACAAGTGTCAAGTGCAATTAAATATTTGGAAGCACTCAACCAACAGATGCAGTGCCTTTACACGTTGGTTTTGGGTATTACTCCGCTCTTGGAGTTCAAATCTGCGAGAAAATATTGTTTAAGAGCATTGAAAAGTAACTAAGGCTCGAAACTTAAACATTTCGTTTAACGAGAATCAAGTAATTGAGACTTATTTAGAGACTATTCGTAAAACCCTTGATCACTTTTCAAACGGTGAAATTTTGAAGCCATTATATGTGAAAAATGCCGTTTGGGTCGAAGAAATGAAAGAAAACGTATTTCTATCAGTTGTAATTCCAAGGGTACAAGTTTCGGCCGAAATTCAACTTATATATCTCCACAAAAGGAAACTCGAATAACCTAGACAAATCAAGTTAGATTCGTCCTCAAAGTCTTACTCAAGATAAGCGTAACTCTACTTAAATCTCGCGTATAAATTTGGGCAGCACGCCCTTTGTGTTACCAAATTTCCAGCCATTTATGGCTTCCTTCTTTTCCTTAATTCAGCCCCACAATACACACAAGTAAGGTTACCACAATAGCCCTTCCATTAGGCTCCAAAATCATCCAAGTACAACACAAGTGCAATAGTACAAGCAAATATCAATTTTGAAGACAAAAGCTAAATGGCAGATTTGGCATCTCGTAGTATTTTAGTCATAACCGGAGCTATGGTTATCGAATCGGGATGAACTTATACCATTTCGAAGCTAAGACAGGGGGGAACAACTTTCATGAAGGCCACTTAACCTAATTTATAGTTTATCTAAGTCGAATTTGCCAATCACAGCTCCAAAAGTTCATGATCAGTCTGGTTGTCAGCACTGACTTTAACCGGCAATAACTCAGGCTACACAACTCCGTTTGGGGTGTTTTCAGAAGCGTTGGAAAGATAAAACATAGTGTACAAGTTTTTGTTTTGGCCAAAAGCTAATTGGATACGAATCAGGGTGAAAAACGCAGCCCAAACTGGTGAATTCACAAAACTGTTTACGAATTGCAGCTTGTGGCAGTAAGGGTATTTCGGTCATTTAACATTCTACGTGCTCCGATTGAGCTGAAATTTTACAGGCTTAATAACATCATTTCCTACAACTTTCATGTTTTGAGCTAAGTCCAATTCGGCCTCCATCATGGCCGAATAGAACTGGGCATCATGGAAGTTCAAATCTGGAATTTTATGAATTCATAGTGCAAACTTCACTTTTCTAACTTGAATCATTACTTCAACCTCCAAAACAAGATTATAAACACCATATACCATCTAAATAACAGGATTTATGATTGAAAAACTCCAAAACCCTAACTCAAATAAAGACCCTAACTCAAACAAAAACCACCATAAGCCTCAAAACCATGGAAATAACTATCATTAGCCACAAATATAGGTTGTTCTACAAAATTAGGCAAGGGTAGAGAAGCAATAAAAGAAGAGAGCTTTAATACCTCTTTAAGATGCTTACAAGTGCAAATCCTTCACCTTTCCTTTCAAAACTTTGGCACACCAAGCTTTCTAAGCTCTCAACTAGAAGATTAATCGGTTTGAAATCTTGTTTTTCACTCAATTTAGCTAGAAATCAAGGTGGTATGAAGTAGTGGTTTCTCCCCTTTTTTTTCTTCTTGATTTCGGCCACAATGAGAAAAAATGAAAGAAAATGGAGTCCTAGAAGATTTAAGAAGGTTAGACTTAGTTTGGGTCAAAGTTAGGTGGATGCCATCCACTTGGCACCTTAAGATTTCATCTAATTTTTTTGTCTTTTCCTTTCTTTTCCTAGTCAAATATTTCGGCCAATAAGAGCTATTTAAGGGCTGATATTTTGCACTAATATCATGAATATGTTCTAGTAAGAAAGTGGTAGTCAAAGTGTGCTCAATCAGTAGTGAACGGTATCCGTCGGCTCAAGCCGATTTTCTCTAAAATGCCTATACTAGGGTTTTAACCCCTAATTCACCAACTTATTATTATCACTTCTAATCACACATGTAATATCATCTAAAATATACTCTTAATCACTAAATTTAGTACACGCTTCGTACCGATTATTTATACTACGAAAAGACGTAAAAACCCTAGTTTGTCGTAGCGATGAAAGTAAAACGGAAACCCTTGATTCTATAATTATTTGTAGCTATTTAGGAGGTGAATGTGTAGTAAAGCTATTGTAAAGTAATAATTTTCAAATTAAAGAAATTTTAAGAAAAATATAAGGGATTTTGCAACTCCATAGATTAAAATTAGGGTTTTAAGTAAAATATGAGGGATTTAAGGAAAACTTGTTAGTCACAAGCAAAACTAGGGTTTTGCGTACAAGTAGGGTTTCTAGTCTTTAAAACAAAACAATGTTCTTAAAACGAAAATAAAATAAAGACACCAATATTCTCGTTTGAGACTAAAAAACAAATTATCCTAAAAGTCGGGGTATCACAATCTCCCCTCCTTAAAAGAATTTCTGTCCTCGAAATTCTCTCTTTTGTTCATAAAATGATTCTACAGTGAATTCTTCTATCTCAACAAGAGCGTCTCCTCATTCATGCCCTAATCAAGTCAGGATAGTTCTCGAAAGGCACTCAGGCACTAAGGATCACCCACTCTAATCGAAATTCAAAATATACTCGAGATCTCCCATAAAATGATTCTCTCTTTTATTCATAAAATGATTCTACAGTGAATTCTTCATATCTCACAAGAGCGTCTCCTCATTCATGGCCCTAATCAAGTCAGGATAGTTCTCGAAAGGCACTCAGGCACTAAGGATCCACCACTCTAATCGAAATTCAAAATATACTCGAGATCTCCCATGCCCGTCACACTAACAAGTTAACCAAGTGTTTCCCTTTGCCTCGAGCTTTGTGGAAAGGGAATAAATAGTTTAGGGTAAGCTAAGAGCTTAACAAATGTCCAGTAAAATCAATAATCAAAGAAGTTCACACTATTGCATTTATCAGTAATCAAGTGTAAGTTTACTACTCTTGTGAGTCAGGAAAATCGTAGTACTTAGATTTCCAACTCTCCAATAAAATCCAGTAACAGTCAAGTAGTACAAGAGAGCCATGGTGCTCCCATATTCAAATCAAGTGTCATTAAAATGGAGACGTTGGTTTTAAGTACAAGACTTCCAAGCACTCATCTGAACAAAATTATTGCATGGCACGTATGCAAGAAACAGTGCAGGAAATAGTTTGAAAATAATTTGGAAACAGTTTGGAATCACTTACCAACCACAGCTCATGATCCTCATTCATCATAGATAGTTTCCTAGCTCTAGTTCAATTCCCTAAATCACGAATATCATATCAGCAAAGGAAATTCTAAAATCATCAAGTTCCTCTCACCTTTTGACATTTCAATTACAACTAAAGCTACACCTCTCGAATTGAAATAAATTTTATGGCGTTTCGAATCTAAGACATAGTCTACACTACTCGAGTCCCTTATCTCGGCCCTTAGGTTCTCGATTTAGTCAGTCACAGATTTCCAATGACCCTTCCTTAATCCCAAGGTTGTCTAAATCTACATAGATGCGAAATATCATTTCTTATCTTTCTTTTCCATTATCTATGTAGACACAAATTTCATCATTTTATTTTTATTCATTTTATTCACAAATTTTGTTTAGTTTAATTTATTTTGTTTTTTCTTGAGGAAATCATTTAAAGAAAATCGGAAAAAGAAAATTAGAAAGAAAGAAGAAAAACAAAAAGAAAAAAGAGAGAGAAAGAAAAAGAGCTAAAAAGAAAGAAAATCAAATCAGAAACAAAAGAAAAAAAAGAAAAAAAAATTAGAGAAAAATATTCCATCGTGCGGAAGCCAGGGAGCAAGCTCAAGATTTGCAGCGGTCATTTGCCCATTTTTTATTCCTTTTGCATTTTTTTTCTTTTATCCCTCCAAATCCAGTACAGGCCACCTCACCCCCAACAAAGATGATTCCAGAAGCAAGAATCATCAAACGGCTCCAAAAGAGAACAAATCAAGCAGCTTCATCCCATCGTCCAGCCAAGGGTTTAGCGAGCTTAAAAGGAAAGGCAGCAAGGTTTGAGAAAGGGGGGGCGGCTGAAAGGAGAATGAGAGAATCTGTTGACGGCTGGGGAAAGGAAAAATAGAAAGGGGCGGCGGAACAAGGGACAAAGAAAAAGAAGCCGAGAGCTTAAAAGAAGAAAGAGAGAAGGGAGGTGGCGGCTGGGAGAGAGACAGAGATTGAGGGAAAGAACCGAGAGCAAGAGGAAAAAGCAAAGGAAAAGGAGAGGTCTTGGGGTTGGCGGCTGAGAGAGAGAGAACGGGAAGGCTGAGAAAGGAAAAGATACGATAAATGAAGGGTGGCGGCTGAGGACAAGAGAGGAAAACGGAGGAAAACAAGAGAGGTTTCGGTTAGAGTTGAAAGGAAGGAGCTTCGTGGGTAGGAAGAGAGAGAGTGACGCGAGACAGCAAGAAAGAAAAACTGAATGGATGCGAAGGCTGCGGGAAAAAACTGAGAGCTTGGAGAGGGAGAGAAAACCAGCTACGGGGAATTGAGAAAAAGGAAAGGAAAGGAGCAAACTTGGAAAACCTGGGGGAGAGAAAAATTGGAAAAAGTCAAGAAAACTTAACCAAAGGAGCGAGCTTCTAAGGTGATTCGGCTGAGGAAAAGTTTCAGGCAGAGGATCATCGCACGTTCATCCTAAACATTTACTAGAACAGAAGGTAATCCACCCTTATCTTTGGTCCTTGGCAAATCTTTCATGTTAGTTTCTATATCTGATGTGTTTGTGTGGGGATTTGCAATTTCTCTGGTGAGTTAAAGGCTGCAGCTTTGGTCCTTATTTGCGCAACTTGGGTCTGTTAGGGTCTTTGGAACCCACTTAATAGGAGTGCTGCAACGAGCTCGAAACTATCGGCTTGCTGCAGTAGTTTTTTTAGTTTTTCTTCCTTTTGGTTTGCTGAAGTAGTAGTTTCTGATGTCGATAGAACTTTCTTTTGTCGCCTCTGTTATGTATGATGTGTTTCAGAGGCCTAGTTCATCAGGCTTGGTACCTTAGTCGATGTTTGTCTCTGATGCTAGATGAATGAAACGTTTTGTTTGTGCAATCTTTCGGGGGAGGCATTACAGAATCCGGAATGCTGTTTTATATGATGCTTTTGCTGTTTGGTTCAAGAAATGAGTCGGGTTGAGTTTAGGGGCATTAGTTGATGCATCTACAGATTTTATTGGGGCGTCTAAATGCTTCACATGCATGCTGAAATTTGTAGGTAGGAAGTTGCGCAAAGTTTGTTTTTTTTAGTTAGGATCAGTTCAAGCTTATTCCTTATGCACCTCTGCTGCATTTTTTTTTGTATGGCTGCACCTTGAAATCGGTTGGAATGCTTTTTTTTGAAGTAATGGCCTCAATGGTTTGACAATCATTGCACTTGGTAGATCAATAGGTTGGGTTTAAGTTGTTTTGCATGAACATGTTTCGGTAAGGTCACAGTAAGAGTGAAGTGAATTGGTTGCACTTGCTGAAGCATTACTTCATTCCCTTGTGAGTTATTTGCATCTCCTTGTTCCAGAAATACATGTTCACAAAAAACTAGGTGATTGGGTTGATGTTTTGATGATCACGTTATACGATTGGTGTGATGTTGTTTGCTCACATCGCAAATTGTGAGTAGTTTCGGTCTGAAGTTGAATAAGCATGGGGAAAATAGTTGCAGAAGCTTGTTCCTTGGTTGTTGCATGAAATTTGCTTGAAAACCTTCCTCATTCTGGTTCTGTTATCCCCTTGTATGCATGATAAATCTGATAAGAACCTGAGGATGGGTCTATAGCTTGGTGGGTTTTGCAAATCTGATGCACAAATTTGCCGAAGTTTAAAGGCATAAGAAAAGTTGCCGCAGATTATAAAATTTCCTTGTTCTTCATTTGGCGTCTTATCATCAAAGCTGTGTTTAAAGTATCTTGTTGGGAACATATGGGCAAAAGCCAGCAGTTTATTTTCATTCGCGAAACTAGGCAAATCATGAATCTGGTTTTCGTTGTCTAGTTCAGTTTTTCTGATTTTTGGGTCTTAGTTTTTCTTTCTTTCCTTTTGAAGACTTGGGTTCGATGTTGCTGCAAATGTTCCTGTCACTTTGGATCTTTCCTCTCTCCCTTGTCCTAAGTTCCTTCATTTGGTTGTTAAATAAGTTAGCATTTGCTTGAGTTAATTTGCATGAACGTATCTAAGCCGAATGAAAGTGAATTGCGAAGCACGGCTGCTAAAGCAAATACTGTTGTTCGATGCTTATTTGATCTGTTCGTTGAATTTCTGATGTTTAAACATAAGGTTTTTGCATGGAAAGGTGAAAGGAAAGTTCGGTTTATCTTGTTGTTTAGTCCAAATGTTGATTGGTTGAGATATTAGTAGCATTTGGGATGGATGGGAGATGGTATTTGAGAAGCCCAGCATGTTGCAGATAAAAGAAATCAGCAGAAACAAAGAAAGCTTCGTTGCATGCATGAATACTTTTCTGAAAATTGCACCTTGACCCCTCAAGTTCCCTATAATTCTGTTATGGCCCAGAAACTTTGGAAATTTGATCAATTTTGTCCCTTTAACATGTTATTCTTCGTTGATATGATTTAATGTGGTTTTTGGGTAGAATATGCATGGCTTCTAGGATGAATTTGAAGGGTTTAATAACTTTTCTAAATTTATGATTTTGGATTTAGATTCTTAGTGAAATTTTGGGTAATCTACTTGTTCAATCGTAGTAAATTGGTTTTCGATTATTTTTGTGAATTTAGCATTTGGTTGGTAGGTTTCGCTTTAAGTCCTTGATTTTAATTGATTTCCTTTTAGATCCCTCATATTTGCCATAATAGCGATTTTGATCCTTTAATTTCTTTAATGCTTTCAAATTGGGTCCTCTCTTGTTTAAATTTGTTGAATAGGGGTCGTTTAATTTACTTTCATTTGAGCAATTTGTTTGATTCAATTTTCATGTCTACTTTTATTTCTGGTGATTATTTAATTAAAGTGATGCCTTGACCCTTTTATTAGTTTGGAGGGTAAATAACTAAATTCGTGTCATTAGGGCCCCCAACTCAAGGGAGGTACACTCTATCCCTTATTTTCACTTTATTTGACCCTATGTGCACTTATGTGATTTTATGTGTTTAATTGCATGCCTTTTGAATGTTTTCCTTTCATTTCATTTATTCGCTTTATTTGCTTTAATTTTTGTATATTTATTTTAATTTAATTTGTAATAATTTGGGAAGGCAATTAAATGCCAAAATTGTAATAGTTAGGTATTTTATTTATTTCATTTGTCCCCTTAAATTGTAGTAGGGTTCCCCTGATGTAATAGTTAGGGCCTTATTTGTTTTATTTTTGCTTTGTGTGATTTGCATGCCTATGTGCTATGTGTTACCGCTTTCTTAGGACCTTGCATCTAGATATCATGCTTATGTGTTATGTGTTTATGTGATTTATATGTTTATTTGCTTTATCATGTTTTATATGAGTTATTTGATTATAATAAATGTGAGACGTCGCCACACTAGTCCAACGCTAGTTGTGGCCCTATTTCTCGCTTTTTCACTAGTCCAATGCTAGTGAGAATTTGTAGACATGGGCTAGTCCAATGCTAGACCCTTAGGAGCCCTTCGAGCGTCAGATCATGATTGTGTGATAAAATCACTTCATCTCATGCATGTTTTTTCACTTTTTAGGGTTTTTACCATTTTGCATGACATCTTCCTTATATCCCGTATCCCATATTTCCTTATATTTATATCCCTTGTCCCATATTTCCCCTTATACATATATTCCTTAGCTCTTTGTATGAAAACACGACATTAGACTGGCATTTTATTTAGGGAAATAGAAATTAGGTTAGATCATTTGCTTGACTAGATTAGCAAATAACCCCTTAAATATGGGATATGGACGAGTTTGGCTTTTTAGCCTTAGCACGCTCGTATTCCCTCTATTAAAGGAAAAATTGAGTCACGAACATTAGTCCCCCGTACCCGATATGATGCATCCCTTTAGGACATGTATATTTGTATAATTACGATTATTTTTATTATTCTTTCTTTTCTTAGAATCTCATATTTTTGCACAATTTGTGACTTCTTCGAAAGTTTACTTTTAGGCGTCGCAACTAATGCGAATTGTATCAAATAATTTCGAAGAGATATTTTGACCCCCCGATACCCTCTTAGGTCTAGAGTTTGCATTCACATAGTGACTTTCAAATGTGATAAATCTTTAGGTTAAATTGAGAAAATCCTTGACTAAATCACGCAACTAGCCTTGGCTAGGTTGAGAGGGTGCCTTGGATTTTTATCCTTGCCTTCCCTCTCTTCAAATGTGACTCCTGAATCTTTTTCTCTGATTTTTGTAGACTTAGGAGTCGTTTAAAAAGGGTTTCTACTTTTTTTTAAAAAATTCATTTTAGGTGACTTGGTACACCTCAACTCAATACCAAGTGGCGACTCCAATTTTTTATTTAAAAACCCTTTTTAAACTATTATTTTGGGTCAAATCGTCGCATTTTCAAAGTCCCATTTAGACCCATTTCATTTTCTTTATTTTCTTTAAAATCAAAAATTCACATTTTTCAAATCAAAATCACTCAAAAATCCACATTTTTCTATAAACTCCATTTATTTTATTTTCTTATTTTTTTTAAAAAATGGGGCGCGACAGCTGGCGACTCTACTGGGGACTTAGAGAGTCCGAGCATCTGATTTTGTCAATCATTTTCTTTTTCTAACCTTCTTATATATCACATTTGGAGGTTTTTAGGTTGTATTTTTCTTTTTCTTTTTCCTTTTCCTTTTCCTCTTTTTAGGGTTTTTGCATTTGCACACGCGCGTAATCACCCCTCGCACACTATGTATGTGATGAATGGATGGTTTATTTGCTTTTTAATTGTACCGCGCTTGCATTGTTGGGAGGGGGGAATAGCTACCCTAGAACCGTCGACCGCATTTGATGGTATAATCCCTCCCCTCGATAGAAAGCACTTCATACGTGCATGCATAGTTTATTTACCCTATTTTTCTTTTTTTCGTGGGCGTTTCCCACACCTCCTTGTAGGATTAGAATCGATTGCCTTAGGTAGGCGGATGGTGTGCACTGCGCCCATAGCGATACCTAAGGGATCACTCGAGCCACAGACCAAGGGCCTTGGGATTGATGACCCTTCGCCTCTTTGTCTGAAGGCTTGGGAGCCTGAAACCTGATCGAGTCTAGATGCATTAGTGAGCCCAACCTCATGCATCCATGATAGAAATTTCCTAAGTTAGAGTCAACCTTACCTAACTAGGGACATTAGACACGAGGGGAGGGATTCCACCCCTCTTTCCTTATTTTTCTTATTGATTTTTCATATCATTTATTTGCTACAACGTGTTATGTGTTGAACTAACATTTCCTTATTTTCTTGTCTTTTGCATTCACAAACGTTAGGAAATAAGAGATCTGGCATGATCGTCTTTAGAACCTACCCTTTTAGATATCGCACGTTTAATTCAGATGTACTGCATTTATAAGTTAATAATTGCATATCATTTTAGGCCCACCCTGGCATATAAAGGGTTCCTTAGGTCATGTTTCATTTCAAATTTGCATATTTAATTATTTTAATAAATTGGCATCATGCATAAACCTTAGAGGGAATGCCATTTAGGGAATGCCATTTAGGAATAAACCACCCTGTGTCTCGGATACTTAATCCAATAAGACTTGCACGTCTATATTTGTTGTATCATCCAAAGGGGTAGTGCACGAGGTAAGGTAGGATCCGATCTTTTTCATGATGATAAAACAATTTTTGCACATTAGAATATGAGCATCTAATAATCATTTTTTGGCCATTTTAATATAGTTGGTAAAATTCCTTTGCGTAAAGGACATTAATTTGAAGAGAAATTCACAAATAATTCCTCATTGTTGAGACTGTAAATATATTGAGGCCAAATCTTGATTTTAGAAGGCTCATGGACTAATGTATTGCAATGAATTGGTTAAAGCTACTAATGGGACATTTGATTCAATCAATTTTCAAATAAGCCATCGAATTCATCTAATTCAGTTTGTCAATTAATCCATTTTTTTAATTTTGAATAAATCATCAATTTCATTAATTTGATCAATTTACCCTTTTTAGGGTGATCCAGTCAATTTGAATAAACTATCAAATTTCATTCAATTCATTTGACCAGTTTACCCTTTTTAGGGTGATTTAGTCAATTTTGAATAAATCATCAATTGCATCCAATCCATTTGACAACTTAGGGTTTCGATGCCAGTTTTAGAACTGGAATGGCTAGTCGATTTTGATAAACTCATCCATGGCGTTCATTCTATTTGGATAGATTAGGGTTTCTAGAAATTGCAATAGTTAAATCAATTTGTACGAATTCCTGTGCAATTGGCTCAAAATTTTCAAATTATTTTCCAATCAAATATCAATGGATTGATCGGATCCATCAGGTATTGTATAGTGCCTGCTCTGAAGGATTGCATTTTCATGTTAGGCCAACCCTTGGCGTAAAAAGGGTCCCCAATAGGACATGCATCCGAATTACTTTAATTTTTACTAACTCGGGTCTTTTTCTTTTTCTTTTCCTTTCTTTTTGATAGCAGTTAATCAAGGAGGACGTCTAAATAGGGTTTTTTCTCAATTTTTAGGTAACTGCAAATATAGCTACACGAAAAGCCCCATTATCACCCAATCGCGTAGTTGAGCTTCAAGAGATAGTGTAAACATGAGTACCCATCCAGAATCATCGGACAGGCACACAACCACAGCCCCATCGACTGACATGGCGAATTTGGGAGCCAACTGAGCGAATTTTGAATAAATTTAATGAGCTAAGCATGGAAATGACGGCCCAACGAAGCGTGATTGATCAATAGTCACTGGTAGCAGTAGCGGTGTCCAACATGAACCCTTAGCCCCTGACCAACTGAATCTCAACCAATATTCTTACCTTATACCAAAACCGTTGCTACTTCACAAGTTATAAATCCACCTGAAGAACCTTTACCTATCTCCCTCATGGCCCACCACCTACTTATGCACCTAAACGTCCAAATTAACTCTTCTCATGCTCAAATTCCCCACAATTATCCGCCAATTAGTATGAAACATGCCCTATGAACTTCAAGGACCACATTATTACTCCACCGCTGAACCATTTACCCTGGACACTGCTGCCCAAAGGAAAGTTGAAGTTGGGGAATCTTCCACGCCAATGGACAAGAATCTGTTGAAGAGATTGGATCGGTTTGACGAGTTCGTAAGGAAAAATCAAGGCTTGAGCAAACAAAGAGGATTGGATTATAATGAGTTATGCTTATATCCTAACATGCAACTTCCGGTGGGTTTAAAGCACCCAAATTCAGCAAATATGACGGAACGGGCAACCCCAAGACGCATCTCCGAATGTTTGCTAACAAATTAGGCAAGCCTATAGATGATGAAAATCTACCAGTTCGGTGTTCGCCGAGAGCTTAGAAGGCGATGCACTAGACTGGTATTCCAATTTTGAAGCCTGAAGATATGAGGACTTGGTTGGATTTGTCAACAGCCTTCGTGAGACAGTATGAGTACAATTGCGAACTCGCTCCGATGAGGACCACGCTGGAAGGAACCAAAAGGAGACCATCTGAGGATCACAAGACGTATGCAAAGAGATGGAGAAAATTGGCTGCCAAGGTGGAGCCTCCGATGACCGAACAAGAGATTGTTCGTACGTTCATTAAGGCTCATGACCCGCCCTATTTTGAGGAAATTTTTCGAATGACTGGATGTTCCTTTGTTGAAATTGTCAACAAATTGGAAGAATTTGATGAGTTTGTGAAGGCCGGAAAAATTGTTAATGTGTCAACATTGAAGATGCAACTAGAGGCTCTGCAAATCCAGAACAACAGTGGGAAGAAGTCCCAATTTAAAGAAAAAGAAGGGGAAACTGCTTTTGTTTGGGATCAGGGCCCCTCGACCAGACCTAGATTTTCAAATCGCCCCTACTTATCCATATCACCCAAATTCCCGTCTTGTCTACCATACTACCAGTAACCATTCTCGACCTCAACCGAACTACACAAATGTGCCCATACCACCCGTCCCAATTTTTCAACCCCATCATCAAACTTGGCCTCGTCCTCCTTATAACCCGAGACCTATTCAACCAAACAACCAAACTTATCCTCCAAAAAGTGAAACCCGAAACCCAATCCCACATCGAACCTTCACCAACCTGGACCGACCCGTCGATCAATTGTATGAGCAATTGAAAGCTGCCAGAAAAATTGATATTATACCTCCCAAGATCTATTCTAAGCGTCTTCCCTCTGACTATGACCCTCAAGCCGTCTGTGCTTATCATTCTGGAGCTCCCGGGCATTCCACCAATAATTGTCGGGCATTGAAACATTAAAATCCAAGAATATGATTGAGGTTGGAGAAATAGTGCTAGGGAAAAAGGGTGAACAAGAACCGAGCATAAGTACAAATCCCTTTCCCAAACACAAGGACGCCTTTGAAGCACCCACCCCCGATGAGGATATTTGAAAATCCTGAACTAGTTGAAGTTCTTCCCTCTTGAAGGGAATTTCGATAAACTTGGGGAATTGCTTTGGTTTAAAATCCATGAAAACCATTCATGCATGTGTCTTTTGTTAACTATGCTTTTGTAAATAGTTTTGAATCAAGTGCCTTTTGAAAACACTTCTTGTTAGGTTTGTTCTTTATCTTGAAATTCAATAAAATGTACCAATTTTCTATATACTTTGTTATTTACACATTCTTTTCAAATGGCCAAAAATAAAACCCTCTGACCCTTTTGGATATCACTGTTCCAAAGTTTGATGGTAGCAATATCTCACAAATGTGAATTTGAATTTCAAAACGAAGGGAGTAATAAGGGGATATCTGAAAACATTTCAAAAGAGGCTCGAATGGTACAAAGAGAAACTCAAGCCGAATTGGGGTTAAAATTAAGAAAATAAAGCAGTGCTTACTTGATGAGAAGTAGATAAATACAGTCTGTCATGGTCAATATTATCAAAAGAGAAGAATTGGCCCGTACTTACCATAAAAGGGTCAAATCAGGACTATTCAGGCGAGGAAACAAAGCATTAAGGTGGCTTTCGTAAGTGCAAAATAAGGCCAAAAGAAGAGTTTGCGGCAAATTGGTAGGGCCTTTTATCATCAAGAAGGTGGAGCATTTATTCTCACAGAAGTGGAATGGACAAATTTTCCTTTAACCGATCAATTCGGATATGTGTAAGAAATCCCTCATATGATAAATGAAAATTTTCTTTTAGGGTTAATGCGAAGAATGGAATGAAAGTCAGGCCCTCTTCCTTTCCCCTTGAGACATTTTATCTCTAGTTATCCCTTTGAACCTTCAGAATAAATCATTTCGTTTGACAACCCCTGAGGATCGCAAACCCCACACTGGAGCAAATTTAGTTTTGAAAAAGAAGAAAAAAAGAGAAAACCCCACACTGGGGCAAATTCTATTTTTGAAGAAAAGCCGAAAGGAAAAGAAATGAACAAAAGAAAACCTCAGTTAAAAATAAACTGGGGCAAATTGTGAACATTTCAAAAGATGAATGGAATGACAGAAGGAAAAGGAAAGAAAATGAAAAGAAAGAGAGCCCGGGTTGAGAATAAATTGGAGCAAGTTTTGGTTTAGCCCTAAAATAGGGTTAGCACAATAATGCGATCTCAGATCATTTAAACCACTTTTGAAAAATTCACTTTCAAGCCTTAACTTTTTCTTAGCACCCCACCGGACCCCATTACAAAAATCGAAAAGTCCTGACTTCCGTTCTTTGCATCACCTCTTTAAGGCAATTTTCTAAATTCACATGGCAAATGATGTCAATATACTTTCACCAATTTTGCAAGGGAAGGTTGTCGTACTGATGCCATCATTTCATAAAACATATTTCCGAATTGATAAAGACTATCGGTGAGATTTGTTCATCATGTGAAAATTCAAAAAGGGGCACCTTAGAGGGGAAAGAAGAAGAGAGGAAAAGGAAAGGAAAAGAAGAAAAAGCAAAAATGAAAATGGAAAAGTGAGAAAAAAGAAAATAAAAAGGTGAAGTGATAGCCTTAGTGAAAACCCGAGAGGGCGCTAAGGTAGGGTTTCGGATGAAAAGTGAGGTTGGATTGGAATGACTGGTGACTCGATTCATTTGAATTTCTTTTCACGGTTGTGGTTCTTTTACCAACATTGAACTCCGGAGAGATGATATCCAAAGGGTCAAATGTTGGTATTTTGTTTGTAATCAAAGTACTTTGGCTTCTAAAGCGTAAATTGTTTAAGTTTACAAGTTCATTTCTTTTAAATTAATTTCTTTCAAAAATAAATGATTGTTTTCATGTTACTGAGATTTTCATCATTGTCGTGTAAATAAAATATTCTTTTATCTGGTTCATGGCCTCATTTATCTCTTTGATTTTATCAAATGGCAATCCCTGTGATTTATTGAAATTACCTGGATACCAAAATTGCCTGGATACCAAGGGTTTCGTCAAGTTAAGGAAATAGGATACGGTTCGCAGAATAAAGTTGAGTTCTTGCTACATCGGAGAAAGAGCGTTCAAATACTCATGTTTACACATTTCTTGAAGAAAGGGATTAGTCGGATGGTGGTGGCATTATCTGTTATTATTTTTCTCTTACAGGTCCAATGTTCCAAATAAGCAACACACTGGGGCAAATTTCTTATGATTGTGGAATGTCGCCCAAGAATTGAATGTTCATGATTCAGACCGAGGAAGAGGTGTGAATCAAAGTCTCAAGGAGGAGCAACAATGCTATAATGCAAAGCAAATGATCGGTTGCACAGTAATTGGTTGAAACTGGGGCAAATTATTCTTGAAAAGATTATCCCGGAAAAGAAAAAAGAAGAAGAAGAAAAAGAGAGAAAGAAAAGGAAAGAAAATAAAAATCAATCAAATAAAAAATCATCAATTCAAGCTTAATTTCATGTTGGCGATGTCTCAGCATCTGCCGCGCACCCTTCTACCCCCCATTCTCGATAAATTTCATTTCAATTTTAATTTTCAGTTGGTGAAGTCTCAGCATCCGCCGCGCACCCTTCTACCCCCCATTCTCGATAAATTTCATTTCAATTTTAATTTTCAGTTGGTGAAGTCTCAGCATCCGCCGCGCACCCTTCTATCCCCCATTCTCGAGAAATTTCATTTCAAATTTTAATTTTCAGTTGGTGAAGTCTCAGCGTCCGCCGCGCACCCTTCTATCCCCATTCTCGATAAATTTCATTTCAAATTTTAATTTTCAGTTGGTGAAGTCTCAGCGTCCGCCGCGCACCCTTCTATCCCCCATTCTTGGCAAATTTCATTTCAATTTCAATTTTCAGTTGGTGAAGTATCAGCGTCCGCCGCGCACCCTTCTATCCCCCATTCTCGATAAATTTCATTTCAAATTTTAATTTCCAGTTGGTGAAGTCTCAGCGTCCGACGCGCACCCTTCTATCCCCCATTCTTTGCAAATTCAATTTCAAATTCAATTTTCAGTTGGTGAAGTCTCAGCGTCCGCCGCGCACCCTTCTATCCCCACTTCTTGACAAATTTAATTTCTTGTTGGTGAAGTCTCAGCGTCCGCCGCGCACCCTTCTACCCCCCATTCTCGACAAATTTGATTTCAAATTTTAATTTTCAGTTGGTGAAGTCTCAGCGTCCGCCGTGTGAGAACTCGAAAAAAAAAAAACCCGATTTTAGGGTTTAGGGTTTTATCGATTTTCGTGCACACATTTTTTTAATTTTCTTTATTATATTCATTGGGGAAGGTGGGGCTGTCACACGCCCCCATTCTTGGCAAAATTTCATTTCAATTTCAATTTTCAGTTGGTGAAGTCTCAGCGCACCCTTCTATCCTCCATTCTTGACAAATTCAATTTCAAATTTTAATTTCTTGTTGGTGAAGTCTCAGCGTCCGCCGCGCACCCTTCTATCCCCCATCCTTGAAAATTTTAATTTCAAAATTTAATTTCTTGTTGGTGAAGTCTCAGCGTCCGCCGCGCACCCTTCTATCCCCCATTCTTGACAAATTTAATTTCAAATTAAATTTCTTGTTGGTAAAATCTTAGCGTCCGCCGCGCACCCTTCTACCCCTTTTCTTAGCAATATAATTTCCACCAATGTTCAATTCCTCGGCAGGACCGGGTTTTATCCCGCTGACCTTTTTTGTATCACATTGGGCTTGGATTTTGTGCCACCAACATCACAAACATCATGTTGGCCTTGGATTTTGTGCCACCAACATCACAAACATCACATTGGATTTGGATTTTGTGCCACCAACCTCGGTTCCAGTTCAAGGCAGAATAAATACAGGTAAATCCAGGTAAGTATTTGGTTCTACATCTTTGTCTCGAGTTTCTTCGAAACTCAGACAAAGAGGGGCAAACTGTAGACACCAAAAATTTCATCATTTTATTTTTATTCATTTTATTCACAAATTTTGTTTAGTTTAATTTATTTTGTTTTTTCTTGAGGAAAATCATTTAAAGAAAATCGGAAAAAAGAAAATTAGAAAGAAATAAAGAAAAACAAAAAGGAAAAAGAGAGAGAAAAGAAAAAAGAGCTAAAAAGAAAAGAAAAATCAAATCAGAAACAAAAGAAAAAAAAGAAAAAAAAAGAAGAGAAAAATATTCCATCATGCGGAAGACAGGAGCAAGCTCAAGATTTGCAGCGGTCATTTGCCCATTTTTTATTCCTTTTGCATTTTTTTTCTTTTATCCCTCCAAATCCAGTACAGGCCACCTCACCCCAACAAAGATGATTCCAGAAGCAAGAATCATCAAACGGCTCCAAAGAGAACAAATCAAGCAGCTTCATCCCATCGTCCAGCCAAGGGTTTAGCGAGCTTAAAAGGAAAAGGCAGCAAGGTTTGAGAAAGAGGGGGCGGCTGAAAAGAGAATGAGAGAATCTGTTGACGGCTGGGGAAAGGAAAAACAGAAAGGGGCGGCGGAACAAGGGAGAAAGAAAAAGAAGCCGAGAGCTAAAAAGAAGAAAAGAGAGAAGGGAGGTGGCGGCTGGGAGAGAGACAGAGATTGAGGGAAAGAACCGAGAGCAAGAGGAAAAAGCGAAGGAAAAGGAGAGGTCTTGGGGTTGGCGGCTGAGAGAGAGAGAACGGGAAGGCTGAGAAAGGAAAAGATACGAGAAATGAAGGGTGGCGGCTGAGGACAAGAGAGAAAAACGGAGGAAAACAAGAGAGGTTTCGGTTAGAGTTGAAAGGAAGGAGCTTCGTGGGTAGGAAGAGAGAGAGTGACGGCGAGACAGCAAGAAAGAAAAACTGAATGGATGCGAAGGCTGCGAGAAAAAACTGAGAGCTTGGAGAGGGAGAGAAAACCAGCTACGGGGAATTGAGAAAAAGGAAAGGAAAGGAGCAAACTTGGAAAACCTGGGGGAGAGAAAAATTGGAAAAAGTCAAGAAAACTTAACCAAAGGAGCGAGCTTCTAAGGTGATTCGGCTGAGGAAAAGTTTCAGGCAGAGGATCATCGCACGTTCATCCTAAACATTTACTAGAACAGAAGGTAATCCACCCTTATCTTTGGTCCTTGGCAAATCTTTCATGTTAGTTTCTATATCTGATGTGTTTGTGTGGGGATTTGCAATTTTCTGGTGAGTTAAAGGCTGCAGCTTTGGTCCTTATTTGCGCAACTTGGGTCTGTTAGGGTCTTTGGAACCCACTTAATAGGAGTGCTGCAACGAGCTCGAAACTATCGGCTTGCTGCAGTAGTTTTTTTAGTTTTTCTTCCTTTTGGTTTGCTTAAGTAGTAGTTTCTGATGTCGATAGAACTTTCTTTTGTCGCCTCTGTTATGTATGATGTGTTTCAGAAGCCTAGTTCATCAGGCTTGGTACCTTAGTCGATGTTTGTTTCTGATGCTAGATGAATGAAACATTTTGTTTGTGCAATCTTTTGGGGGAGGCATTACAGAATCCGGAATGCTGTTTTATATGATGATTTTGCTGTTTGGTTCAAGAAATGAGTCGGGTTGAGTTTAGGGGCATTAGTTGATGCATCTACAGATTTTATTGGGGCGTCTAAATGCTTCACATGCATGCTGAATTTGTAGGTAGGAAGTTGCGCAAAGTTTGTTTTTTTTAGTTAGGATCAGTTCAAGCTTATTCCTTATGCACCTCTGCTGCATTTTTTTTTGTATGGCTGCACCTTGAAATCGGTTGGAATGCTTTTTTTTTGAAGTAATGGCCTCAATGGTTTGACAATCATTGCACTTGGTAGATCAATAGGTTGGGTTTAAGTTGTTTTGCATGAACATGTTTCGGTAAGGTCACAGTAAGAGTGAAGTGAATTGGTTTGCACTTGCTGAAGCATTACTTCATTCCCTTGTGAGTTATTTGCATCTCCTTGTTCCAGAAATACATGTTCACAAAAAACTAGGTGATTGGGTTGATGTTTTGATGATCACGTTATACGATTGGTGTGATGTTGTTTGCTCACATCGCCAAATTGTGAGGTAGTTTCGGTCTGAAGTTGAATAAGCATGGGAAAATAGTTGCAGAAGCTTGTTCCTTGGTTGTTGCATGAAATTTGCTTGAAAACGTTCCTCATTCTGGTTCTGTTATCCCCTTGTATGCATGATAAATCTGATAAGAACCTGAGGATGGGTCTATAGCTTGGTGGGTTTGCAAATCTGATGCACAAATTTGCCGAAGTTTAAAGGCATAAGAAAAGTTGCCGCAGATTATAAAATTTCCTTGTTCTTCATTTGGCGTCTTATCATCAAAGCTGTGTTTAAAGTATCTTGTTGGGAACATATGGGCAAAAGCCAGCAGTTTATTTCATTCGCGAAACTAGGCAAATCATGAATCTGGTTTTCGTTGTCTAGTTCAGTTTTTCTGATTTTGGGTCTTAGTTTTTCTTTCTTTCCTTTGAAGACTTGGGTTCGATGTTGCTGCAAATGTTCCTGTCACTTTGGATCTTTCCTCTCTCCCTTGTCCTAAGTTCCTTCATTTGGTTGTTAAATAAGTTAGCATTTGCTTGAGTTAATTTGCATGAACGTATCTAAGCCGAATGAAAGTGAATTGCAGAAGCACGGCTGCTAAAGCAAATACTGTTGTTCGATGCTTATTTGATCTGTTCGTTGAATTTCTGATGTTTAAACATAAGGTTTTGCATGGGAAAGGTGAAAGGAAAGTTCGGTTATCTTGTTGTTTAGTCCAAATGTTGATTGGTTGAGATATTAGTAGCATTGGGATGGATGGGAGATGGGTATTTGAGAAGCCCAGCATGTTGCAGATAAAAGAAATCAGCAGAAACAAAGAAAGCTTCGTTGCATGCATGAAATACTTTTCTGAAAATTGCACCTTGACCCCTCAAGTTCCCTATAATTCTGTTATGGCCCAGAAACTTTGGAAATTTGATCAATTTTGTCCCTTTAACATGTTATTCTTCGTTGATATGATTTAATGTGGTTTTGGGTAGAATATGCATGGCTTCTAGGATGAATTTGAAGGGTTTAATAACTTTTTCTAAATTTATGATTTTGATTTAGATTCTTAGTGAAATTTTGGGTAATCTACTTGTTCAATCGTAGTAAATTGGTTTTCGATTATTTTTGTGAATTTTAGCATTTGGTTGGTAGGTTTCGCTTTAGTCCTTGATTTTAATTGATTTCCTTTTAGATCCCTCATATTTGCCATAATAGCGATTTTGATCCTTTAATTTCTTTAATGCTTTCAAATTGGGTCCTCTCTTGTTTAAATTTGTTGAATAGGGGTCGTTTAATTTACTTTCATTTGAGCAATTTGTTTTGATTCAATTTTCATGTCTACTTTTATTTCTGGTGATTATTTAATTAAAGTGATGCCTTGACCCTTTTATTATTTTGGAGGGTAAATAACTAAATTCGTGTCATTAGGGCCCCCAACTCAAGGGAGGTACACTCTATCCCTTATTTTCACTTTATTTGACCCTATGTGCACTTATGTGATTTTATGTGTTTAATTGCATGCCTTTTGAATGTTTTCCTTTCATTTCATTTATTCGCTTTATTTTAATTTTTGTATATTTATTTTAATTTAATTTGTAATAATTTGGGAAGGCAATTAAATGCCAAAATTGTAATAGTTAGGTATTTTATTTATTTCATTTGTCCCCTTAAATTGTAGTAGGGTTCCCCTGATGTAATAGTTAGGGCCTTATTTGTTTTATTTTTGCTTTGTGTGATTTGCATGCCTATGTGCTATGTGTTACCGCTTTCTTAGGACCTTGCATCTAGATATCATGCTTATGTGTTATGTGTTTATGTGATTTATATGTTTATTTGCTTTATCATGTTTTATATGAGTTATTTGATTATAATAAATGTGAGACGTCGCCACACTAGTCCAACGCTAGTTGTGGCCCTATTTCTCGCTTTTTCACTAGTCCAATGCTAGTGAGAATTTGTAGACATGGGCTAGTCCAATGCTAGACCCTTAGGAGCCCTTCGAGCGTCAGATCATGATTGTGTGATAAAATCACTTCATCTCATGCATGTTTTTTCACTTTTTAGGGTTTTTACCATTTTGCATGACATCTTCCTTATATCCCGTATCCCATATTTCCTTATATTTATATCCCTTGTCCCATATTTCCCCTTATACATATATTCCTTAGCTCTTTGTATGAAAACACGACATTAGACTGGCATTTTATTTAGGGAAATAGAAATTAGGTTTAGATCATTTGCTTGACTAGATTAGCAAATAACCCCTTAAATATGGGATATGGACGAGTTTGGCTTTTTAGCCTTAGCACGCTCGTATTCCCTCTATTAAAGGAAAAATTGAGTCACGAACATTAGTCCCCGTACCCGATATGATGCATCCCTTTAGGACGTGTATATTTGTATAATTACGATTATTTTTATTATTCTTTCTTTTCTTAGAGTCTCATATTTTGCATAATTTGTGACTTTCTTCGAAAGTTTACTTTTGGGCGTCGCAACTAATGCGAATTGTATCAAATAATTTCGAAGAGATATTTTGACCCCCCGATACCCTCTTAGGTCTTAGAGTTTGCATTCACATAGTGACTTCAAATGTGATAAATCTTTAGGTTAAATTGAGAAAATCCTTGACTAAATCACGCAACTAGCCTTGGCTAGGTTGAGAGGGTGCCTTGGATTTTTATCCTTGCTTCCCTCTCTTCAAATGTGACTCCTGAATCTTTTTTCTCTGATTTTTGTAGACTTAGGAGTCGTTTAAAAAGGGTTTCTACTTTTTCTTTAAAAAATTCATTTTAGGTGACTTGGTACACCTCAACTCAATACCAAATGGCGACTCCAATTTTTTATTTAAAAACCCTTTTTAAACTATTATTTTGGGTCAAATCGTAGCATTTTCAAAGTCCCATTTAGACCCATTTCATTTTCTTTATTTTCTTTAAAATAAAAAATTCACATTTTTCAAATCAAAATCACTCAAAAATCCACATTTTTCTATAAAATCCATTTATTTTATTTTCTTATTTTTTTAAAAAAATGGGGCGCGACAATCTATATATATCTCAGAGGATAGGGTTTAGTTGGGCATATAGACACAGGTAGTCAATCAAGAATCCAAAATATATTTATCCGATATATCACAAAATAATTACATATGTAGTTTAAAGTAGTCCGTAATAAAAGCAAGTAAACACATAACAATTTACACATTCATAGGGGAAACAAAATAGATTTTCAAAGCTAACACATTAAACATCCACAACAACTATTAAAGTCCAAATTCTAACCACAATCTAGTAAAACCCTAGCTAAACTTTTATTGGACAAGTCTAAGATAGCATCCTCATTCCAATCTCCTCAATCGGGTCAATATCAAGTCCAATACAGGAATTCTCCGTGCTCTGAACTTTGTCATCAAGACTTATCTCAAAATCACTTATGAATTCTAGTCACCTGATAATACAACAAGACTATACCCCTTCCGAATTCGCAAGTATTCCCTTAGGAAAAGTATCTGGTACTCAAGTACAAGAATCCCAAACTAAGAGAATTTACAACTCAGGCTGTACGCTCCTAAGTGTAAATCAACAAGGTGTAAGATTCCTACTTGACGTACACATCTATCCACCTCAAGTAGCATGGCATAGATTTTACACTTACAACTATCATAAGTCTCAACTTTTCCTCAAGAAAAACACCTAGTCCTTACTCTTATTCACATGATTGGGACCATATCACCACTTGGCCCAAGTTCACTCCGCGCAGAAACCACGCGAAGCTGCTCTGATACCACCTGTGACGACCCCCACATCCCCCTAGGGCATACCCTAGGGTTTAGCGAGCCGCCTGCCCAACTCTCACCAGGACTCACTCACTAGCTTGAGAAAATAACATACATCCATAGGAATAAATACCAAAACGAGAACGTACACATTAATGCTCAAAGCTAGATACAAGACCTCTACATACCATAATACTTTAAAGTGCTACAAGTCGAGTACAAACAACCCTAATCGGGTGTTAACGCGAGTACAACTTCAAAACTCAAAATTACTAGACTACACTAGTCGTTGCAACTCTTGCCTCACTCGTACCCCCTGTAAGGAAAACAAATGGCGTGGAATGAGCTAAAAGCTCAGTGAGGTTCCAATATCAATTTAATCATCAAATAACGCATAAGCAGCACAATAGTGAAATAGTATTCAAAATGTAGACACCAAATTTTAATTTATTTTTATTTTATTTTATTTTATTGATAATTATTATCTATCTGTATTTATTAGTCTCATGATTTTTAGACATTTTTAAGCTTTTTTTATTTCATTTTAGTTGACTTTGTTTAAATTTTTCGTTTTTGGTTTTATTTTCATTTTTGTTTAGAAAATACTTTTAGTTAATTTTAATTAATTCATTCATGAAAAAAAAGAGAATGAAGAAAACAAAGAACCAAAATCAGTTTTGTTAAAAAAAAAAAAAAAAAGGGAGCCACGCGTGCTGCTCCTCCCCTACGCCGCACCAGCAGGAGGCAAGGACAGAGTTGCATTTTTTAGATTTCGTTCATTTCTTCCCTAATTTTTAGCACCCTCGGATCCTTTAACCTCACCTTCACATGGCTTTGATCCAACAACCCGAAGAGACATAGGACAAAAGCCATCTGATGGCTTGAAATGAAAACCGACAATGCAGCCCTAATATCCACTCCGTTAGTTCTAGGTTTTAGGAGATGACATGCCTATAAAAAGGGACGCCACAATCTAGTGACGGCGGGGGAGGGATCAAGAAAAAGAAAAGGAGTGACGGCTGAGGGCTAGACAAGAAAGAGTGAGCGAGATAAAGGGAGGTCCAGAGAGTAAGTTCTTGGCTGAGGAGAGAAGCAAAACAAAAGCTTCGGGTAGGGGGGTGGTTGAGCAGAAAGAAACCGAGAGGAAAAGAGAAAGAGAGAAAACCAGAGGGTGACGGCTGGAATGTGGGAAGGAAATCTGGGGTGAGGGATGAACCGAGACGGAAGTAGAAGAAAAATAAGGGTCATTCTTGGAGTGGCGGTTGAAAGGAAAAAGGCTGCGGAAAAGCTAGGAGCTTTGGGAAGAAACGGAAAAAAACAGCAAAGGAAAAGAGCTAGGCTACAGGTAGAGAGTGTGGAAGAGAGAGCAGGGAGGAAAAGAGGTCTGGTGCTATTTCCTGAAGGAGCAAAGAGGCCACCGGAACTGCTAACCCCACGCCATCAGCAGTCGCGGATCTTCATCGAGAGAAAGCCCGAGCACTGTAAGTTATTCTCCTTCTTTAGAGTCCAGTGGTCGACTCTTGAAACCTTCAAAGCATGTATTTTGTGGCCATTATTTGTGCGTTTGAAAACTGGAGAAATCTGATGGTCAATGTTTTGTGGAAATTTTTTGCTCCAAATGGTTTGTTGGACCTGATATACCTTGGGCTAGATAAAAATTCAGAAGTTTGTAAGAATGACATGAAATAGTCTGGGCAGGTTTTCCCTCAGTTCAGATCTTCTTTTCTTTTGTGCGTTATTACCTTTTTGATGATAAACCTGGTAGTTGAATCCTTGTTATTTGTGAAAATCTGTTGCTGTCACGTGAAGTTTGATAAACGTTAAACGCATCAGATAGGCTCCAGAAATCTGCTAAAGTTACGTGGTCTTCCTTCGGATTTCTATGTGTCAATACCTAAGGTTTCAGGTTGAAAAGTATGAGAAATGCTTGATGATTTTGTCACCTGGTTTTTGGATGGCGTTGGGCTGGGATATTACGCATAAAGTCTGCTGCAATAGGCTTGAAAACCCTCGTTTGTTGCAGCAGTACTGGCAGGGTAGAGTTTTCTTTCTTTGGTTGCTGAAATGGTGGTTCGTTTGGCGTCCTTGTTAATTGTTTGCTGTTTGTTTGAGACGCTATCAACACGGTTTTTGCATTGAAATTGATTTCTTTTGCTGCCAAACAGAAATAAAATATGGTAAAAGAGCCATTCCATCCTTTTACCCATAACAGATTATGTTTGCCTCTCCTTTTTTCTGTTCTAGTTCCTTGCGCAAAAGTGATTACTGGTTCAGCTAGAATCTGTGTGATTAGACATCAAAGTTGTTGTGTGGTGAATGAAGTTTCATAGTCCTCTTTTGGGGCTGAGTGTTGCTGCAACGAGGTGGAAATTTCTGCTTGTTGCAGCAGCGTTGGCAGATGCAATGTCGGATTGCATAAAATCTGGGCTTACTTGAACTTTTGGATTTGTTTGCTATTTCTGGTTGCACTTTTCTTGCAGTTTCCTTGTTCTTTTTCTTGTGCTTTTGTCATGTCCTTATATGCTTAGATGTTGTGTGTGTTTGGGTTTGAAATATTGGAAGGTGATGAGCAATTTTCCTTGTGTCTAATGGAAACCATCTTCGCAGCTTGCCCTATGATTATCTTGGTGGTTCGGATCTGTTAGATGAAATCTTGTTGAAAAGTGTTGAGAAAATGGGATGGAGTTTAGTCGTAATTGGGTTGATGAATTTATGGTTGGGTTCTTGTGAGTTTGGAAATGATCTGATGCTAGGTAGAGTTGCAGAAAGCTGTGCAATATGAATTGCAGAAACCTTCTTTTCAGCTGCAGAATCGTATTATGCTTTGAACCATGCATGCAATAGTTCCCAATAATTTACATTTTTACCCCTCAAACTTCCCCTTATTCTGCTAAGGCCCATAAAAAATTGAAAATTAACCAATTTTCCCCCTTTAACATGTTATTTTTCCTTGGTGTGCTTCCATGTGATTTTGTGGCAGATTTTTCATGAGTTTTTAGGAATGAAATAGGGAAATTTTAGTAATTTTGAAGAATTTATAATTTTGATTTCCATTTGATAATATTTTAGCTATTTTTGTCGTTTGATCCTAATAAATTAGTTTCCATTCATCATTTTGTGAAGTTTAGCATTTGATTTTGACATGTTTTATCTTAAGTCTTCCTTTTTAGACCCCTAGTATTTAATAATAAATTGACCCCTTAAATTTCTTTAATTTTCGCAATCAAGTCCTTACTTGTTTTAACTTCGTAGACATGGTTTGTCTACTTTCATTTAAGTGCCCCGATTGATTCAATTTTATATTCATCCTCCCTTTTCATGTGATTATTTGTTAATTAAAGTGATGCCTTGACCTTTTTATTATTTTGGAGGGTAAATAAATAATTTCACTCCATTAGGGCACCAACTCAAGGGAGGTACACTCTATCCCTCATTCTCGCTTCATTTGAACCTATGTGCACTTATGTGACTTTATGTGTGTAATTGCATGCCTTTTGGATGTTTTCTTTAATTTATTCATTTTAGTTACTTAATTTAGTATATTTATTCTATTTTAATTTTGGTTATTTGTAAGGCATTTAAACGCCAAAATTGTAATAGTTAGGTATTTATTTTATTTATTTCATTTTTCCCCTTAGATTGTAGTAGGGTCCCCCCTGATGTAATAGTTAGGGCTTTATCTACTTTATTTTTTGTTTTGTGTGATTTACATGCTTACGTGCTATGTGTTACTGCTTTCCTAGGATTTTGCATCTAGATATCATGCTTATTTGCTACGTGCTTATGTGGATTTATGTGTTTATTTGCTTTTTATTAGTTTTACATGATTTATTTGGTTATAAATGAATGCATGACGTCACCACACTAGTCCAGCGCTAGTTGTGGCCTCTTTTCCCGATTTATCACTAGTCCAACGCTAGTGAGAAAGTAGAAATATGGGCTAGTCCAATGCTAGACCCTTAGAAGCCCTTCGAGCGTTAGATCATAATTGCGTGATGAAATCACTTCATATCATGCATGTTTTTACTTTTAGGGTTTTTACCATTTTGTATGATACTTTCCTTATATATGTACATCCCTTATCCCATATTCCCATATATATCCCTTATCCCGTATTTTCCTTATAAGTACATTCCTATCCCTTTGTATGAAAACATGACATTAGACTTGCATTTCATTTAGAATAGAAATTAGGTTAGATCATTTGCTTGATTAGATTAGGATAACCCCTTAAATATGGGATATGGACGAGTTTGGCTTTCTAGCCTTAGCACGCTCGTATTCCCTCTATTAAAGGGAAAATTGAGTCACGAACATTAGTCCCCCGTACCCATGATGCATTCCTTTAGGACATATATTATGTATAATTATTTTTTTATTTTATTTTTTTTTTTTTCTTTCTTTTCATTTCTCTTTGTCTCATATTTTTGCACTATTCGTGACTTCTTCGAAAGTTTACTTTTGGGCGTCGCAATTAATATGCGAATTGCATCAAATAATTTGAAGAGATATTTTGCCCCCCGATATCCCCCTTAGGTCTAGGGTTTGCATTCATATAGTGACTTTCAAATGTGATACATTTTTAGGTTAAATTAAGAAAATTCTTGACTAAATCACGCAACTAGCCTTGGCTAGGTTGAGAGGGTGCCTTGGATTTTATCCTTGCCTTCCCTCTCTTCAAATGTGACTCCCGAATCCTTTTCTCTGATTTTCGTAGACTTAGGAGTCGTTTAAAAAGGGTTTTTTACTTTTTTTTTTTCTTTAAAAAATTCATTTTAGGTGACTTGGTACACCTTAACTCGATACCAAGTGGCGACTCCGATTTTTTATTTAAAAACCCTTTTTAAACTATTATTTTGGGTCAAATCGTCGCATTTTAAAGTCCCATTTAGACCCATTTCATTTTCCTTATTTTCTAACAAATCACATTTTTCAAATCAAAACAACCAAAAATTCATTTTCTTAAAACCATTTATTTTCCTTTATTTTTCAAAAAAATGGGACGCGACACAAGACAGGTCAAGAAGTGAGTAATCATACTTCATATAGCCAAATAATAACTATTCACATTTCACAATAAGGATACAGTTGCTCATGTATCGGCTTCACCATAGCTTGATCGATTGGTAGTTGACACTCCGTCAACTTTCAAATGAGGAAACTAGTCCAGTAGAACACCACTTAACTCCAACCTCCGTCCACCGACCAACCCCTTACCGGGCCCGAACTCCACAATAAACACTGGTGGTAATACTCGAGTATACCGATTAGTCGAGGAGGTAACACTCCACTCGACATCACTAACTACCCAGGGTTTGTTATCTAATCGACCAGGCCCTTGCCGGCTCGACTCGATTAACTAGCCACCGGGTTTCTGGAATTCCAGATAAATCACAATTCATATGCACGTATATCATTCAAATTGAAATCGGATCAAGAACAAGTCATATTAGGGCAAGTGCGATAAAGTACACGCTTGCCCGATCAATCCACTCGTATAACATGGAAGCATCTCATTCAAGTATCAAATACATGTGTCAAGTGCAATTAAATATTTGGAAGCACTCACCAACAGATGCAGTGCCTTTACACGTTGGTTTTGGGTATTACTCCGCTCTTGGAGTTCAAATCTGCGAGAAAATATTGTTTAAGAGCATTGAAAAGTAACTAAGGCTCGAAACTTAAACATTTCGTTTAACGAGAATCAAGTAATTGAGACTTATTTAGAGACTATTCGTAAAACCCTTGATCACTTTTCAAACGGTGAAATTTTGAAGCCATTATATGTGAAAAATGCCGTTTGGGTCGAAGAAATGAAAGAAACGTATTTCTATCAGTTGTAAATTCCAAGGGTACAAGTTTCGGCCGAAATTCAACTTATATATCTCCACAAAAGGAAACTCGAATAACCTAGACAAATCGAGTTAGATTCGTCCTCAAAGTCTTACTCAAGATAAGCGTAACTCTACTTAAATCTCGCGTATAAATTTGGGCAGCACGCCCTTTGTGTTTACCAAATTTCCAGCCATTTATGGCTTCCTTCTTTTCCTTAATTCAGCCCCACAATACACACAAGTAAGGTTACCACAATAGCCCTTCCATTAGGCTCCAAAATCATCCAAGTACAACACAAGTGCAATAGTACAAGCAAATATCAATTTTGAAGACAAAAGCTAAATGGCAGATTTGGCATCTCGTAGTATTTTAGTCATAACCGGAGCTATGGTTATCGAATCGGGATGAACTTATACCATTTCGAAGCTAAGACAGGGGGGAACAACTTTCATGAAGGCCACTTAACCTAATTTATAGTTTATCTAAGTCGAATTTGCCAATCACAGCTCCAAAAGTTCATGATCAGTCTGGTTGTCAGCACTGACTTTAACCGGCAATAACTCAGGCTACACAACTCCGTTTGGGGTGTTTTCAGAAGCGTTGGAAAGATAAAACATAGTTACAAGTTTGTGTTTTGGCCAAAAGCTAATTGGATACGAATCAGGGTGAAAAACGCAGCCCAAACTGGTGAATTCACAAAACTGTTTACGAATTGCAGCTTGTGGCAGTAAGGGTATTTCGGTCATTTCACATTCTAGTGCTCCGATTGAGCTGAAATTTTACAGGCTTAATAACATCATTTCCTACAACTTTCATGTTTTGAGCTAAGTCCAATTCGGCCTCCATCATGGCCGAATAGAACTGGGCAGAACAGGGCATCATGGAAGTTCAAATCTGGAATTTTATGAATTCATAGTGCAAACTTCACTTTTCTAACTTGAATCATTACTTCAACCTCCAAAACAAGATTATAAACACCATATACCATCTAAATAACAGGATTTATGATTGAAAAACTCCAAAACCCTAACTCAAATAAAGACCCTAACTCAAACAAAAACCACCATAAGCCTCAAAACCATGGAAATAACTATCATTAGCCACAAATATAGGTTGTTCTACAAAATTAGGCAAGGGTAGAGAAGCAATAAAAGAAGAGAGCTTTAATACCTCTTTAAGATGCTTACAAGTGCAAATCCTTCACCTTTCCTTTCAAAACTTTGGCACACCAAGCTTTCTAAGCTCTCAACTAGAAGATTAATCGGTTTGAAATCTTTTTTCACTCAATTTAGCTAGAAATCAAGGTGGTATGAAGTAGTGGTTTCTCCCCTTTTTTTTCTTCTTGATTTCGGCCACAATGAGAAAAAATGAAAGAAAATGGAGTCCTAGAAGATTTAAGAAGGTTAGACTTAGTTTGGGTCAAAGTTAGGTGGATGCCATCCACTTGGCACCTTAAGATTTCATCTAATTTTTTTGTCTTTTCCTAGTCAAATATTTCGGCCAATAAGAGCTATTTAAGGGCTGATATTTTGCACTAATATCATGAATATGTTCTAGTAAGAAAGTGGTAGTCAAAGTGTGCTCAATCAGTAGTGAACGGTATCCGTCGGCTCAAGCCGATTTTCTCTAAAATGCCTATACTAGGGTTTTAACCCCTAATTCACCAACTTATTATTATCAC
>JACYVW010000079.1:0-176239 GCA_023065735.1 Coffea humblotiana | reverse complement strand
CTGTAGTGTATATATTTTTGGATTGTAATTAAGATAGGTACGAATGATGAATCTTTTGTACGCGAACCTATGTAATAACTTTTGGAGGTATGTAAATGTTATTTTGAGGTGTAATGAATATTATTTTGGTTAGTTTAGAAATTTCAAGTAATTCTTGCTATGGATGGAAGTGAGTCCTGACGAGAGTTAGGCAGGCGGTTCGCTGACCCTTTGGTTCGCCTTTGGGGAAAGTGGGGCTATCACACTATTGGGAATAAAACCTGACCAATACTCTAAAATAGATGTGGCAATAGAGATAAATGGTTTATAATTGGTTTAGACTTAATGGATGGTGAATGAAATTTATCCAATCCATTTAGATCCTTTTAATAAATGAATCTAAATGGATTAAATGATAACCAATTATTTATTTATAACCCATTTAAATATTTTAGTTTTTTTGTTTTACTATTTTGTTGTAATATGGAAGATACTTTTTTACGCACATGTGAATTTTTACGTGTATTTGGGTGAGAAAGAGAACAAAGGACTTAGGTTTTATATTAAAAAAATTAGAATAGTTGTAAAATAATTTTTCATTTGTTAGCTCACAATTTTCCCACAAAAAATTCATTCTTAGTTTAGTACAAATATGAGTAGCCAAAAGCTACAGTTTCATAGTTGTAAGAACTCATATGATTAATATACCATCTTACCAAAAAAATATTGTTAAATACCTTGTGAGGAATCGTAAAATTCTTCTTATTTTCTTAAAATTCCCTTTTATTTTGAATAAATTACTTTATAATCACTTTACTACTCATTTACCTTCTCCATAGTTGCAATAAATCATAGAATTAAGAGTTTCCCCCTTTACTTTCATCGTTCGGGTAAATTAGGGTTTCCGCGTATTTTGGTAGTGTAATTAATTGGTGAGGAGTGTGTACTCAATTTGGTGATTAGGAGTGAGTTTTAGATAAGAGAAAGTGTGTGATTAGAAGTAATAATAATAAGTTAGTGAATCATAGGTTAAAACCCTAATACGCGCGATTTAAGAAAAATCGGGTTGAACCGACGTGTACCGTTTGCTACCGATTGAAGATATCACTTGACACTACTTTATTACCTTAATCATCTTGCTTTTATTTCAGCTAATCACCCCTAAAATATCCTATAAAACAGCCACCATTTTTTACCAAAAGAAAAGGAATAAAGAAAAAAAAAACAAGAGGACGAATGGTGGCTTGACAAGTGTTGGCCAACCAAGTTTGACCAACAAATTTGCTATCTTCTTAACATTGTTTTGGACCAAAATTCCTGCAATTTTTCTTCATCTTGGCCTGAGTTTGGAGAGGGGAGAAGAGAGAAAAATTCCCAATTTTTCCAACTACATAGCTTGCTTGATTCTTGAGAAAATTCACGTGAAACTTGAATCCACTCCTTTTAATCTTTGGGAAAGCTTGGAGGTGAGTTTGGTGGAACTTTTGGGAGGAAGAAAGTTCTTGTATCACAACTTATTTTGGGGGTTTTGAGGTATTATCACTGCCTTCCTTTATCTTTGCTCTACTCTTGCTTAAGTTTGTATAACAACTCATACTTGTGGCTAATGATAGTTATTTCAATGGTTTTGATGCTTATGGTGGTTTGTTTGAGTTAGGGTTTGTATTATTTAGTTATATTTCTTATTGTTTAGATAGCATATGATGTCTATAATCTTGGATAGGGAGTTGGGATAGTGGTGTAAGACATGAATGAGCATGTTCTACTTTGGTTTTATCAAATTCCAGCTTGAGGGATTGAAATAGCCCTGTTCTGACCAGCATCATTCGTATAGGTTTGAGGCCGAATTAGGCTTAGGTTAAAACATAAACGTTGTAGGAAATGATGTTATATACCTTCCTGTAAAAATTTCATCTTGATCGGAACACGGTAGGATGTGAAATGACCAAAATACCCCTGACTGCCACAAGCCTCATTTCGTGGACAGTTTTGTGAATTCACAAGTTTGGCTTCGTTTTCTCACCCTGATCCGTATCCAATCAGCCTTTGGCCAAAACACAAAACTTTAGCCCTATGTTTCAGCTTTCTAACGCATATGGAAACGCCTCAAACGGAATTGTGTAGCTTGAGTTATTGCCGGTTGAATTCAGTACTGACAACCAGACTGACCATGAACTGTTTGTTCTGTAATTCCCAAATTCGACCTAGATCCACTATGAACTGGGGTTAGTTGTCTTCATGAAAGTTTTAACCCTTGGTCTTAGCTTCAAAACGGTTTAAGGTTCACCCCAATCCGATAAACGTAGCTCTAATGGTGACTAAAATGCTATAAGATGTTAAATCTGCTGTTTAGTTTTTGTCTTCAAAACTGATTCCGATTCTATTGTTACACTTGTGTTGTACTTGGATGATTTTGGAGCCTTATGGAAGGGCTATGTTAGTAACATTACTTTTGTGTGATTGTGGGACTAAATTGAGAAAATAAGGAAGCCATAAATGGCTGAAAATTAGGTAAACACAAAGGGCGTGCTGCCCAAATTTGCACTCGAGGGTTAAGTAGAGGTACGCGCGACTTGAGTAAGGATTTGAGAACGAATATCACTTGAATCGTCTAGGATATTCACGTCTTCTTTTATAAAGGTATCTAAGTTGGAATTCGGCCGAAACTTGTACCCTTGGAAAAAATGAAAGTAACGACTAATAGAAATACGTTTTCCTCGTCACTTCGACTCAAATGGAGATTTCAAAGTTTTAAGAGCGAGCATGAGTTTTACAAATATTTTACTCATGTCCTTTGGTCTAAATGTACTCGTTTTACTCCAAAAATCATCTTTATACATTGTACTAGTGGTTATTTTGATTTTTTTTTATTCACCTAAACTTTAGATGGTTGAACCGTAATATTTTCTCTTGATTATTCTTAGGGTTTGTCGGTAATTGAGGGTATTATCCGGAAGGAAATTTGGACGTTACTTTGCTTAAACGGGTGAGTGTTCTTTGTACGTTATGTTTCCAATAACATTGTGGATTGTTGTGAATGTTTGATTATATGTCAAATGTTTTCAGTGATTGCTAAAAATGAATTTTGCTAGGCGAGTGTGTACTTTATCGCACTCGACCCAAGCCAAAGTGAATTTTCAATGATTGAATGATTAAATGCTACTTGTGCATGAATGTAAGCCTTTTGGCTGAATTGGGCCCTTGCTCTTCGTTGCCGGTCGACTCGAACCAGAAGCGGACTAGGTCGGGCGATTGGTGACCCTGGATTAATGTTTGGTATACTCAAGTATGACCACGTAGTCTGGTGGAGACTGGCTAGTAGGGGGAAATGAAATGAATGAACGAATGACAAGAACAATGAAGGTGTTTTCATTTACAAATATGTTTTTTTTTAATGATTGGAGGAATAAGGAAAATGGTTGGCGAATGAATGAACGAATGGCTCCACGTGAGCGTGTATCCTTTTAATGAATGAATTACCATTGCTTTCATATAGTAAATGTTTTCTGAATTATTTGTTATTCAATGATGAATGTCTTGGACTTAATTACTTGATTATGTGTATGGAAACCTCACTGGGCTTTTAGCTCATTTCATTAGTTTGTTTTCCTTATAGGGATTGCGAGCAAGGACGAGAGACCATTATAGAATAGCATAGTCTAGTCCTTTTGAATTGTTTTGCTTTGCACTCTCTCTAGTGCTTGGTTAGGGTTGGGTGTATTGAGAATTTAAAGTTTTTGTTATCTTTGGGACTGTATATCTGGTTGAGATTGAATGAATGTCAGTATACGTTTCAAGTTTGGGAATTGTTATTTCGCTTATCCTCGAGGTTATATCCTATTTTGTTTGAAGAGAGTGAACGAGACCTGGCGAGAGCTGGACAGGCGGTCCGCTAAACCCTGGGGTACGCCCTAGGGGGAGGTGGGGTCGTCACATACCTGCTGTTTCTATATAATTTCAAAGAAAATTTTCACATGAAAAATAATAAGAATAAACTAGTGAAGCACTCTATTATTTACAACAAATTATAGCGCGTTGCCATGATTTAGTGGAATGGACGGATAAGCAATAATAGAAACCCAAACTCATTTCTACTCAAATAATCAATTACACAAAGATAATAACAGATGGCAAACTAAATTCCTAATGCATACATTGAAATACCGTCTATCTAATCGTATCAGGGGCACCATGTGAAAGAATGAGGGAAATAGACTCTATGAAGGATCAAAAAAGGAAAAGGCCACAATGCCTATTCAATACCCTCTGCATTTCTCTAACTCACACAATCAGTATGATGCTACAAAGCATATTTTGAATCCTCCATTTGTTTCAATATGATATCTTTATCTCAACTCCAAGAATATCATTTACAACTTCATACATTATAGATGCAAAGGCACTATTTGGCCAACAATTTCAGCAGCACCACCACATATATTTTTTATCAATCCAAATGCTCTACTTTATAAGTTGATAAAGAATTAGTTGACAAAGAAATTCATAGAGACATATGTAGTTAAAAATATATTAGTTGATAAAAAAATTACAATGTAAAGATCAGTATGTGTTATAGTTAATGACCATTTTGAAGTAAAAACTATTGAATTGCATCATTTTAGCAATTTACATTATGAATTATAGTCCTAGCAAGAAAGAAGAGGTTGCACCAATAGTTCAAAGACACAGGTACAAGATAGGTGTAAAAACATATGAAACATTCAAAATCTATTGAGTAATTATTTATTCTATAATATCCATTTCACTTTGGTGCATTCATATGCTTTTTGTTGCCCAATGAAGCATGAACATTTCAGATCAAGACCAAGAAAGTCTACTATTGTTGTTAATAAAGCTGAAATAAATGATAATGATCAATCAAGTGTATCCAACAGGAAATTAACTCAATCTATCTTATAGAAGTAAATTACCCAGATAAAGCAGCCACCACAAGTGGTGAGAACATCACTGACACCATTTTTCATTTGTTCAAGTGTTGCAGTTTCAGCCTTACTCCTAAATGTTTAATAGAAATAATAGTAAACACCCTATACCATGGACATTGCAATTGCATAAGAAATTAGAGGTCCAATTATCAGGGTTTGAAGCACAACTATATATAAATGCAATCTTGCAATACAGAAACTAGAAAAAGGTAAAGGTAGACTCAAAGAATTAGATATTTTCCACAAATGAAAAATATGTTTAAATATATATGTTTGTGAATTTCCTTACACACATACATGACTACCAACCATATCTTAACTACAACGACCACCAAGTATGAAAGTGTAGAATATGCTCTATAAATCAATAACTATATCACCTTTGACCAACCAATCATCAACTAAAAGCTATGTCAACTTTGAGCAATCCAATAAGTCACATGACTAGGCTTCCTCTTTGTGAACTTCTCTATTGGAGCCAAGAAGTTTTGTAACTAATGGAGCAAAATCTATAATTAATGCAGCTTCTTCCTTGGCATTTTCTTGTGAAACTATATTAATATCACAGAATAGCAAATACATCATTTCTAAGTAAAGAAAAATAATAATTTAACTACCCTAAATATTATGTACAGTGAAAGTAATTTTTTAAAAAATTAATAATATACAAATTACTTACATTTTTTATCATATAACCAATCCTCAGTGCATATCAAAGCCTCTGCATTCTCTAACACGATAGTGCTATGATATTTATTGACAATCCGATCACCAATACTAAAAGTGGACTCTAAAACCACTGTAGTAATAGGGATACTCAAAATGTCACGTGCCATCAATGAAATCACTAAATACTGACTTTTATATTCTTTCCAAAACTGAAGTATATCCAAATCTTCTTTTGTTAGAAGCCTGTTCTCATTTAAATACAAATCCAAATGTGATGCATTCCTATTTGAGTTATAGTGTTTGTTGACTCTCAGACATGGTAAACTCATCTATCTCATCAATAAGATTAGAAGAAACTTCCTCACCAGAAGATGCTACTTATGATGAATTTGTCATAATTGAGGGATATAATTGCATATAATCATCAAAAATCAAATGTAGTTTCTCATGAATCTCCCTCACATATGTAGAAAAAGTCCTTGGGTATATTTTTGTTAAACAAAATTTTACCCATTGCAATTTAAAAACATGGATCCAATATCACAGTAGAACTCAATACAAAACTATACCACTCCCAATATTTGTTAAACTTATCATGCATTTTTATAGCCATTTGCACAAAATCATCATCGATCTAGACTATGCATTTCTTCACAAATTAGCTACTGAATTTTCTAAACCCCATGAAAATATAAATTAGCAATAGGATAATGAGATCCAGAAAATAATATAATGATATCAGAAGATGATTTCAAAAATAGATATATGACTTCATCTGATAGAAACCATTTATAATTTGAATCAACTAATTGCAACTCTTGAAATGTTGCCCGATGCTTCAAAGCAAATTCAGACATAAGATATGTTGAATTTCATCTTGTTGGAATATCCTGTCGAACTTTGTTTTTGCAATTCATAGACTCTCTAGCAATGCATTCAGCAAATTTGACTTTCCTTACTTCTCTTGATCGAGCATACTTGATAGATTCTCGAATTTTTCAAAGAGGTTCCTCAATTGTTTCTAAACCTACTTTTACTATCAAATTTAAATGTGTGTTCCATAACGCACACGAAAAAATTCTCCATCACACACCAATGGACCAGCAACCTTCAAATGAAGTTTTAAAATATTCACCAAAATATTATTGTAGACTGCATTATCCATAGTTGATAAGAAAATTTTCTTTTCAATTCCCCATTCTCTGAGTAAATTTACCCAATTGTCAAAGAGATATCATATGGCGGAATTTCAATATCCATTTTTGGAGCACCCAATCTTTATCAACATAATGAGCTGTAAGTACTAGATAACCATCTGTAGTGTAGGAACACCGTAGATCAAATGTCAAACATATTCTACTCTTCATATTCTCTAAGGCATGTTTAAGATTTTTTTTTCACTTGCATACATTCTCACCACATCTGCTTTGATTGTGTTTCTTGATACAGATTTTGCCTCTTCAATTAAAAAGTTGTGTAGATCTTGGATGCCCTCATGTTCCATAAATTCAAAATAGTAATTTGTGTTTTACAATATCAACTACAATCTTTTCACAATACACAGGTTGATCTAAAGAAGCCCCCAAATTTGTATTTTTTAGCTCTTTCCACTTGCAAGATTAAAAATGCTTGAGCATAGTCGATGTTCCAAAATTACCTTTCAAAAAATATGTTCATACACACTATTTACACTTAACTCTTTTCCTTTTCCATCAGTAGTCATTGCTAAAGTATCAAAACCATCCCAAACAATTGATGCTTACCTCCTAATTTGCTTGATTGAATTTTCTTACGTAACCTATCCACTTTTAGGTATAGAGTCTATCGATGAGACTTGCTTCGTGTCATGCTCTTCTTCTCCTTCCATTAGAACAAATACCTAATATTTATGGGTATCAAGAGTTTTTATGAGACTATAAAGTGGATTGATTGTGGTTTTGACTTGTACACTTTACTTTTGGATCATGTGAATCAAACCACCGTACATTTTATCGCACCATGATATTCATGTCAATGAACTATTAGTATCTATAATTGTGGAAGTTCTATATCATTAGATAATGTAAAGATTTAGTGTGTCAGTTGCAAGACTTGCCAAGAAAGTCTTATTTCAATCTTGGTTGTTTGGTTACGGCCATTGGATGGGTATGTTAAGCTAAATACAGATGGCTCCTCGCATGGGAATCCAGGGCTAGGGGGTGGCAGAGGGATTCTCAGAGATTCAAATGGTGATGTGGTGTTTGCATTTGTGGAGTACTATGGTTCAACTTCTTCCCTACAGGCGGAGGCTCGGGTTCTCTGTACCGGGCTTGAAATTTGTGCCTCAAAGGTTCTCTCTCGGATAGTGGTGGAAACTGATTCTAAACTTCTATGGGGTATTCTGGTTTCTAAATCTATGGGTCCTTCTTCTATTCGTTCGGTGATTCAGAAGATCCGTTGTTTTGATCCTCTTGTCATTTCAGTAATATACTGCTTTCGGGAAGTGAATATGGTGACTGACTCCCTGGCATCATTCTCAATTTTGTCTGGCTCCTTTACACTATTTTAGGCACAACAGGCTCTGCCTAAGTTGTCTAGGGCGTTAGTGCATTTAGATAAAGTGGGTGTTTGTAATTTTCGCCTGAGAAGAAAGTAGGGTATGCCCTATCCTCTCCGTGTAATCTTGGATTTTTGTTTCAATAATATGGGTGCTTTGCCCCCCCTCCTCCCCGCCAGTGTTGCTGGCAGTTTAAATAAAAAAATATATAATGTAAAGATATCTATGGTTTGATATAAGTCTTTTTATTAAACGAAATTCTCGACTGAGATGTTTTTTAGTGGCCGCTATAGTAATGTTTAACCCAAAGAGTCTTTTTATTATTTTTTTTATCAAACTTAAATTAATATGCTAGAAATATTTTCTTTATATAGGTTGTCACTAGCTATTTATTTTTAAAATAGGTTTAAATAAGACCAAACCATTGTATCCACTATTGATTGAGACAGACATATTGTGTGAGTATAGGTTTATCAAAGTGAAACTATCAAGGTGTGGTATATAAAGTGTAGGATCCGCATTCAATGTTCCTTAATAAGAGGATCCAATTAAAATATTATGGTTAGATCCCTCTCTCCCATCTATAATACTACAACTCATAAATATAGGCTATTAGGAGTGATTGCCTTATTGAAAGCCACCATACAAAAATGAGAGAGAGAGAGCATCTAACCTAGGAACGTATCATTGGATTTCATCAAGATTCAATGGTTACAAATAATGATACGCATGTATGTTTATTATTGTATTCACTTCCTTAGTATTGAGATCCGATAAACCCAATAATGTTCTTTTTTTTTCAGAAAAAGGGGCCAGCCCTATATTTTATTGATACATTCCAAAGAATACATGGTTTTAGAGAATAAAAGGCAACACTACGCTTGTACAATTGATACCCAATCTTAGGCACCTCCGGACTATCTAAATGGATGGCAGCCCTAACCTCAACCGGCATGGTGGCCAACGAATCATAATGTATCTGGAACCTCAGCTGCAAAGAAGCTAAGGCATATGCCACCGAGTTATCTTCCCTATACACATGATGTAGCGATCCGTTCAGTCTTTCGAGCCAATGCCGAATCTCTCTCAGCAAATTACACGAAGGCCATTTAGACAGAGCACCAGAACAAAACCATATTAACCAACACCTTTAAATCTGATTCCACAACTAGATAGCTATACCCCTAATTAGCACATAACTTAACCCCTCCAGCAAAGACATTGCCTCTGCCGACAAAACATCTAGCTCCCTGAACTCCTTGTAATAAGTGAAAAAGACTTTTTCAACGTGGTCTCGCAAGACCCCTCCTCCCGACACCCTGCCATGCACCACGCTGGCATCAGAGTTCAACTTTAGCCATCCCCTTGAAGGTCGACGCCAAGACACTAAGTCAATCTGTGTTTTCAGATATCGTGTACGAGCAAACCCTGCCCATGGGCAATTCCAATCACCTACATAAGAAATTGTAGAAAGCAAACCCCCTCGACATTTGACCCAAAAATTGCTCAATTTGAAATATCACTTGATCCGCAATGAAGGAGCTCGCTTGAAACCTAGCCATGTTCCTACCTCGCCATATAAACCACAAAACCAACATCAGAATAAGAATGCATACATGTGACACTGATACACCAAAATGAGAGAGGAACCAATGATTCAACATCGAGGACATGCTAGACACATTGCTAGAGAGCAAGCCAAAGATCCTAGAAAAATGCCTCCAAACCACCATAGCCAATGGACCATACAAAAATAGGTGATTGTGTTTTCTGTGCCATCCGACAACAGTTACACATAGAGCATAACGCCAATCCCTTGCCCTGTAGGATTCCGTCAAGTAGGAGCCACCGTCTCAACAAGCGCCAAACAAAAAAGGATATTTTCAAAGGGACTAATGGACTCCATACATATCTATCAACCATGGAAAGGTTTCGTTTTTGGCGAATGTCCTCCCATGCCAACGACACCTAGAAATTTCCAGTAGAGGACGGCAGCCACACATGTCATCACCTTGATCCGAGTAAAACTGCAACTGTGTGATCCTTTTAACAACGAGTTCTGGCACCCACTGTCGAAGACGAGGTACATTCCAATCTTGATCGGTAAAAAACTCACCCACAAGGAAATCCGAGGGGTTGTGCCACCCCAGTTTGCAAGCCAATGATATTTTGCCATACCATATGCCATGCCAAAAATCAACCAACCCCCTACCTAAACTCCATCTGATTCTTGACTTAGCAAACTCCCTAACATCAAGCAATCTCCGCCATGTAGCCGGGGGGCGATCTACCTTAACTGGCGAAGGATGCACCCCCTTAACGTATTTCTCATGCATGAAGATTGCCCACATCGAATCGTTCTTGAGCAGCCGCCACCATGACTTGCATGCAAATGCTCGAGTGGTATCAAGCAAGAAGCAAACCCCCAAGCTACCTTCCTAAACTAGAAAGCATAACTTCTCCCACACCGCCTAGTGCAATCGCTTGGAGTCAGCATTCAAGTCCCAAAGGAAGGAATTGCAAATCTGACCCAAGGTAACGAGCATCAATTTCGGAGGACAGACTGCCTGTAACAAATACAATGGAATCGAGCAAAGCACACGCCTAAGCAAAATTATCTTGCCATCCATGCTCAATAACTTCGAGCTCCAATGGAACAACCTTGCTCTGAGTTTAGTCAACAGACTATCAAAGACCACTGCCCCTAACTTCCCATGAACTAGAGGAATCCCTAGATACTTCAAGGGAAAGATGTGAGAACTCGAGGAAAAAAAATCCGGTTTTAGGGTTTTACCGATTTACGTGCACACGTTTTCTATATTTTCTTTATTATATTTATTTTACATATATTTTACAAGTAAATATAGTTTTTAAGTCATTTTCTAGTATAAGTGAGTTCACGAGAAATTTGGAGCGAATAGCGGATGTGGGACCCGCTAGTGCGTTAAGTGAGAGAAATTCGGCCAATTAGATTAAGTTGTGCAGTAAGGCATTAAATTACTGAGTGCTAAGAGATAACTAGAGGGTGGTTAGATGCTTGGTCATTAGTGAGCTAAAGGATAAGGAAAAGATCAAAAAAAAAAGATGACACGTGTCGCATTCTTATTGGGCCAAGTTTTACCTAACTTTCTTACAACTTTACCAAAAGCAAAAATTGACCAAAAACATCTTCAATTAAGCATCTTCTTGGCCAAAAATCCTAGAGAGAAAATAGGGAAGAAAGCTTCAACTTTTCCTTCCATTTCTTGTCCAAATCTTGAAAATCAACCGATTAAATTCCGAATTCCTCCGTAGAAATCACTTATTAAGTGAGATTGAAGGTGTTTGTGGAGTGATTTTGCAAAGGAAAGCCCTAAGTTGCTATCTTTCTTGAGGTTAGGTATTTTTGCTTGGAACTCAACTTTTGTCCATAATAATTGCAAATTAGTGGCTTATAATGGCTAAGGAACTTGTTTTATGAATGATTTTGTGGATTAAAGTGAAGTTTGGTGAATTTATTATTTTCTTGGGAATTTTTCTGATTGCATATGATAATCATAGTTGGCTTGGATTGATGGCTTAATATGGTGTAATTTGGAGTTATTATACGTTAATTGTGGTGAATTGCGGAAAATTCCAGCTTAGGGTTTCTATATGGTAGTAATCTGCCCTGTTTTTACACTGTATGTTCGACCTTGAGAGAGACCGAATCAGCCCTTGCTCAAAACATGAACGTTGTAGGTATTTGAGTTAACTAACTACTGGTAAAATTTCAGCTCAATCGGAGCACCGAAACGTGTGAAATGACCGAAATACCCTGACTGCCACAAGCTGCAATTCGTAAACAGTTTTGTGAATTCACCAGTTTGGGCTGCATTTTTCACCCTGATTCGTATCCAATTAGCTTTTGGCCAAAACACAAAACGTGTAGCCCTATATTTTAGCTTTCCAAAGCCTCTAAAAACACCCCAAACGGAGTTGTGTAGCCTGAGTTATTGCCGGTTAAAGTCAGTGCTGACAACCAGACTGATCATAAACTTTTGGATCTGTGATTGGCAAATTCGACTTAGATAAACTATAAATTAGGTTACGTGGCCTTCATAAAAGTTGTTCCCCTCTGTCTTAGCTTCGAAATGGTACAAGGTTCACCCCGATTCGATAACCATAGTTCCGGTTATGACTAAAATGCTACGAGATGCCAAATCTGCCGTTTAGTTTTTTTCTTCAAAACTGATTTTCAATGGTACTTTTGCACTTGTGTTGTACTTGGATGATTTTGGAGCCTATGGAAGGGCTATTGTGGTAACCTTACTTGTGTGTATTGTGGGGCTGAATTAAGGAAAATAAGGAAGCCATAAATGGCTGGAAACTTGGTAAACACAAAGGGCATGCTGCCCAATTTTCTAGGCCGCTTGGTTCCTTCAAGTTTGAGTTGATTCTTAGTAGACGAACGGCTTTTAGGTCATTCAAGCCCCTAGGTCCTCCTGTTACCTTTTCGTTCCGAAATTACGCTTTTGCAACCTTGCATTCATAGTTCATTTGGATAGGCATACGACTTGTAGTCGAGCCTCACTTGTGCTTTTGTTTACTAGAATTTGGGATGTGAAAACCTCAATTGTTTACCTTGGTTATTTTAGGGTTTCTGGGCGATTAAAGTCATTTTGGGGAAAACTTTTGAAGTATCTGCACTTGAATTGGTGAGTGTACCACTCCCCTCGATTTTTGTCTAACTTGGCATATATGCTTGCAAATTGTGACTTGAATGACTATATCATTTGTTTATTCAGTATGAGACGAGGGTGTACTTTATCACACTCGTTCTCTGGCCTGTGTGACTTGTTTCCTGTATCTACTTGAATCTTTTACCTGTGTCTAATATGAATCCTGCACACTTGAATCTGTCACTTATACTTGACATGATGTCGTTTGGACGCGTATCCAACGACCTTCCTGTGCCTGTTAAGTCTGAGCTCAACCTCATGGGTAGTTGCTTGATTCGAGCCAGCAAGGGCTCGGTCGAGGAAAGTAACGAACCATGGGTGCCTGTTCCTGGGGAATCTATGGGTATTGGAGACTCTGGATTTCCGGTATACTCGAGTATTACCAACCACTGTTACTGTTGAGGTGTTCGGGCCTGGTAAGGGGTATGTTTGGTGATCGGGATTTGGCGTTCTAAGAGGGATCTACGGACCTGTTTGTTTCATTAAACGTTGACGGAGGGTCAACGAGTTTGGATCAAGTACTGCAATGGGAACTTGGCTCCGAGAGCCACCTGTATCCTTCCTGTCTAAGATGTTTATTCATTTCTTAATTGCCCTGTCTACATGAGTAAATGAAAGAAAATCTTCATGGTTCATGATAGCATGTATTTTGGGTACCTCATTGAGCGTAAGCTCACCCCGTTCCGTTACTTTTGTTTTCCTTACAGGGATGCTTTTGGGGAAAAATCATGAGTTTTATAAAGCTAGTTGAGCTAACTACTAGTTTTGTTTTGTTATGTTCCTCGGGTGTTAGAGACCCTAATTGTACTTCACTTGAATGATCCTTTTGGGTTATATTGTGGCAACATGTATATGTATCTGGTGGTTCTGGTGTAAATGATATTATATGTTTAATATGAATGTTTTAGCCCTAATGAGGGGTCTTTTGCACTTGGTTTATCGTGTATGATCGATTAGTAGTTCTGGCGAAAGTTGGGCAGGCAGTCCGCTGATACCCTAGGGTTCGCCCTAGGGAGAGGTGGGGCAGTCACAAAAGAACTGTTTACGGAAGCCTAGCATTAACACTACCAATTTGCACTAGTCTTCTATCATTCTGGAGGAAGCAAGGAAAGTGCTCTTATCCACATTCACCTTTTGGCCCGAATGTTTTTGGTAAAGGAGCAGAAAGTCCCGTAACCAGGATAAACAACTATCCGAAAGCGGGTAAAGATTATCGTGTCATCAGCAAAGGCAAGATATGGCACCCTGATACCAGCCGAAATATAACAACTGTCCATCTGAGTGCGGTAAAACTCCTAGAATCCCCGACCTAGGACCGGCTGCCCATTAACAAGTATTGAAAACCAGGAATTGGAGAAGGTTCGAAAGAGTAAATCCATCACAACTTCAGAAAAACCAAAATTGCAAAGCATGAATAACCGGAACGCCCATTCCACTCTATCGTACACTTTCCCCATGTCAAGCTTGAGAATCAAATTTGGAACAGACAAGCGCCTATCCAAATCTAATACCAGCTCTTGGGTCAGCAGAACATTGTCCATTATACCCTTCCCAGGTACAAAACCTGTTTGCCAAGAAGGAATAAGTTTGGGTAGCAACCTCCCCAGCCTGTCTGCCAATATTTTAGAAATAAATTTTGAGCTAACATTACATAAGCTGATGGGCCTAAATTCCTTCCATTGTGATGCACCCTCAACCTTTGGTATTAATACTATCAAAGCACTTGAAAAACTCCTAGGTTGCCCAACACCCCGAAAAAAGTTCTGAACCGCCAATAATAAGTCATCTTTAATGACATCCCAGCATTGCTAATAAAACCCAGCCCCAAATCCATCCAGTCCGGAGCACTATTAGCATCCATAGAGAATACCATCGACCGGAGCTCATCCATATCAGGGAGTTTTTGAAGTGTGTCATTATCCAAAGGGTCCACCTTGGGCAACTCAAAAGGCGGTACAGGAGATGTTACAAAACCATCCAACCTAAAAAGAGACGAGAAAAATTGCACCACCGATTCCTTTATTTCCTCCACACCATGTAACCAACCCAAGGAATCATCTTTAATTCTTGAAATGAAATTCGAACTCCTCCTCTGTTTCACCACCGAGTGAAAAAAGGAAGTGTTTGCATCGCCTTCTTTAGGCCACTTAACGGTAGCCTTTTGTCTCCAGAACTCACACTCGACTAAACAATGCCTTAAATAAAAAGCTCTCGCTTCATTAAGGTGAAGTTTAGAAGAATCATCACGAAAAGAATTGAACTCTAGCTCTCGCTGCTTATAAACAATCTCTATTGATATGACCCTGAAGTAAATATTGCCAAATACACCCTTACTCCACCCTTTAAGCTTTCACTGCAGGGATACTAGCTTAGAATGAAATTTACTCATCCCCATCCCTGAGCCAGAATTTTGCCAATCTACTGAGACGATCTCGAGAAAAGAGGAATGGTTTTGCCACACATTAAGGAATCGGAATGAGGGAAAATGAGAAGCTGAAACCGACCCCGCCCGAATTAGCAGTGAAGCATGTTCTGATCGACCTCAATGAAGATGAGAGACCTTGGTAAAGTCGTATACCTTCGCCCATCAAGAATTAATTAAAGCTCTGTCCAAACGCTGCCAGATGGAACCGTTAGTCCAAGTGAATTAGCATCCATCAAAATCAACAGAAGACAGCCCACAGACAAACATTGAGGAATTGAACTCCTCCAGGTTTGTAACATTAACTGAGGAGCCCCCGCTGTGCTCCTCTGCTGACAAAACCACATTAATGTCTCCGGCTACAATCCGCAGTTCAGCCATTCCCTCACTGAGACCCTCTAGGGCTCTCCAAAGTGGATGCCTACCTACTCGAGAGCACTTAGCATAAACTGTAGTCAAGTTGATATCAACCCCAGACTGAAAAGTGAGCCGCACATGAACCACTTGCTTCGTGTACTCAGCAAAGGAAAATTTGAAAGCACTACTCCATAAAAACCACACCTTACCATTCAAAAAAGAACCCCCATGGTCCAGTCAAAGCCTTCTCCTAACCACTTCAAGTTGATTATTATCAAACATAGGCTCTAAAAGAATAACTAAGGAAATCGCATTGTCAGAGCAAATCTTTTGCAAATATTTTAGAGAATCTGAACGAGAAGCACACCTAATATTCCAGACAATATAGTTAATTGAATTTAACATGGGACCGTAAATGATAAGTAGCTTGAGATGATGACAACACCTGATTCCGCTTCCTTTTGGACCTACCAACTTTCCTCTTGCTTGCTACACTTTGATTTTCAGGGCTCAGGCCATCAATTAACTCTACGTCGCTTACGTCCATGAGGTCTGGACATGGTAAGTGATGATGAATCTGCACTTACTGTTTCAATTCTTTATGAACCTATTGTAGCTCCTGCAACAAAATATCCATTTCCGTTAAGCTTCCAACAGACAATCTCTGCCGTAACTTTGTAGCCCGTGAATGATGAGGGGAAGATAATGGCAACGCGATTCTGCTAGGCTCAGGATAAAACCCCAATAATGCTATTTCGTCACTGTCCGCCAGCTTCACCAGAACTTCAAATCGATTACTATTCTTCGCCACAGCTCCCCACCCATGTTTGCTGTGACAGCCCCACCTCTCCCTAGGGCGTACCCTAGAGTATCAGCGGACTGCCTGCCCAACTCTCGCCAGGACTACTAAACGGTCACACACACGAAACCAAGTGCAAAAGACCCCTCATTAGGGCTAAAACATTCGTTTCCAACATATAATATCATTTACACCAAAACCACCAGGTACATATACATGTTGCCACAATATACAACCCAAAAGGCATTCAAGTGAAGTACAATTAGGGTCTCTAACACCCGAGGGCAAACAAAACAAAATTAGTAGCTAGCTCAACTAGCTTTACAAAACTCATGATTTTTCCCAAAACATCCCTGTAAGGAAAACAAAAGTAACGGGGGTGAGCTTTCGCCCAATGAGGTACTAACAATCATGCAGCCCCAAATTCATAGGTAATCAAGCTCAGTTAGACAAACCATCAATCACAGAATGCAAATACCACAACTAGTTCAAATGAAAGGATACGGGTGGCTCTCAGGAGCCATTCCCCATTGCAGTTCTTGATCGCACCTCGTTGACCCTCCGTCAACGTATAAAGAAAGTACCATGACCGTAGACCCCACTTTACTCCCAGTTCCTTCCACCGTACATTCCCCTTACCGGGCCCGAACACCTCAACAGTAACAGTGGTTGGTAATACTCGAGTATACCGTAGGGTCGAGGAGATACACTCCACTCGACAAACAGTGACCCTATGGTCGTTACCCAGTCGACCGGCCCTTGCTGGCTCGACTCGAGTAACTTCCACTAGGGTTTGAGCTCAGTGATCACAGTACAGTGGTAGGACTCATGCCCATGATTCAAGTCAAACACAGTGCAGTACAGTGGTAAACAGTTATACAGTAAGAGGACGAGAGCGGTAAAGTACACTCTCGCCTCATTCACACAGTTCACAGTGGTCACATTACAGTTTCAAAGACAAGTAGTCACTTAGGCATTCAAATCATGCAATAGTACACTCACCACTTCAAAGGAATTCACAGATTTCCGTCCAACGGATGCTTTGGATCACCCAAACGTCCTATAACAATCAAGAAAATGCAATTGAAGTTCAATTACGGGTCGAGTACCTCTTAAACGGATCATTAAAGCAAAATTCAAATAGTTCAATTATGGCTCAAAATGGAAATATATCAAATTTAGGGTTAAAAGTTCAAGAAAACCCTAAAGCATTTCACATTCACTCATTCTTGACCTAGATTCACAAAGCCCAGTTTCTCAAAATCGGACAGCATTTCCCCTTAAATTTCAGCATTTCCATCCTACAAACAAGTACCCAAATTCATCCAATCCAATCACAATTTCATATATCAACCATAGACTAGTAAATACACTCATTAGGGTCACAATACCCTTCAATCATAGCCAATTATAAGCTCAATAAGCAACCATAAGAAAGCCCCAATTCATAAACCCTAAAGCTGAAATTTCCATAGAAAGCTGAAATTTTCCGCAATTCACCGCAATTAACGCATACTAGCACCCAATTACACCATATTAAACCATCAATTCAAGCCAACTATGATAATTATATGAAATCAGAAAAATTCCCAAGAAAATGATAAATTCACCAAACTTCACTTTAATTCACAAAATCATCCATAAACTAAGCTCCTTAACCGATATAAGCCACTAATTTGCAATTATTATGGACAAAATTGAAGTTCAAGCAATATACCTCAATCACCAAGAAAGGTAGCAACTTAGGCTTCCTTTGCAAAATCACTCCACAACACCTTTGATCTTCCTTAATAAGCAATTTCTACGGAGGAAATCGGATTTTATCGGTTGATTTGCAAGATTTGGACAAGAAATTGAAAAAAGTTGAAGCTCTCTCTCTTTTTCTCCTGAATTTCGGCCAAGAAGCTTGAAATGAAGATGATTTTGGTCAATTTTAGCTTTAGTAAAGTTGTAAGAAAGTTAGGAAACTTGGCCCAATGAAATCGCGACACGTGTCACCTTTTTGATCTTTTCCTTATCCTTTAGCTTCACTAATGACCAATATCTAACCAACCTCAGTTATCTCTTAGCACTCAGTAATTTAATGCCTTACTGCACAACTTAACCTAATTGGCCGAATTTCTCTCACTTAACGCACTAGCGGGTCCCACATCCGCTATTCGCTCCAATTTTCTCGTGAACTCACTTATACTAGAAAAATGACTTAAAAACTATATTTACTATAAATATATGTAAAATGAATATAATAAAGAAAATATAGAAAATGTGCACGCAAATCGATAAACCCTAAAACCGATTTTTTTTTCTCGAGTTCTCACACTCTCTCCCCTTAAAGAATTTCGTCCTCGAAATTACTCACCTGGGTTACTAAATAGCTCAGGGTATTTCTTTTGCATTTCTTCCTCCACCTCCCAGGTTGCCTCTTCTACCTCATGGTTCCTCCATAAGACCTTCACTAGAGGGATTTGTTTGTTTCTCAACTCTTTAACCTTTCGGTCAAGCAGTTGCACAGGTTTCTCCTCGTAGGTAAGGTTTCATCTATTTCGAGTTCCTCCGGTTGTAACACGTGGGTTGGATCAGGATGGTATTTCTTGAGCATCGAAACATGGAAAACGTCATGGATTCTAGATAGGCTTGATGGTAACTCCAGTCGATACGCTACCTTTCCAATTCTTTGGAGAATTTTGAAGGGTCCTACAAAGCGAGGTTGAAGTTTCTTTCCTCTACCCGTCGTGACACTTCGTAATGGAGTAATCTTCAAGAAAACACGGTCTCCAACTTCGAACTCCAAATCTTTCCTTCGGTTGTCGGCGTAGCTCTTTTGTCGGCTTTGAGCGGTCTGGAGCCTTTGACGTATCAGCTTGACCTTTTCTTGTGCATCCTCCATCCACGGAATAATCGTTGGATCTAGAGCTTTTCTTTCTCCCACTTCATCCCAATAAATTGGTGAACGACACCTTCGTCCATAGAGCGCTTCATACGGAGCCATTTGAATGACGAATGGTAGCTATTGTTGTAGGCGAACTCTACTAAGGTTAGGTGTTGTCCCCAACTACCCCCAAAATCCAAGATAGAAGTTCTTAACATATCCTCGAGGGTTTGAATTGTTCTTTCAGACTGTCCATCTGTCTGGGGGTGATAGGTGGTGCTAAATGAGTTTAGTTCCCAAGGTCTCTTGAAATTTCTGCCAAAACCTAGACACGAATCTAGGATCTCGGTCGGAAACTATACTCACTGGGACTCCATGTAATCTCACAATTTCATCTCTATACAGCTGAGCTAACTTCTCCATGGAGTACTTCATGTTCACAGGTAAGAAATGGGCTGATTTGGTTAATCGATCTACAACTACCCAAACGGCATCATGTCCTCTTTGCGTCCTTGGCAACCCAGAAACAAAGTCCATTGTGATATTTTCCCACTTCCACTCAGGTATTTCAAGAGGTTGTAACAAGCCGGAGGGTTTTTGGTGTTCAGCCTTAACTTGTTGGCAGATGAGACAGGTCTGTACGTATTGGGCAATCTCTTTCTTCATATTATCCCACCAATATGTTCCTTTCAAATCTTGGTACATCTTACTACTGCCTGGGTGGATGGTATACTTCGATCGATGAGCCTCTTCCAAAATTTCTTTCTTCAGTGATTCATTCTTAGGCACCACTAACCGATTCCGATACTTTAAAACTCCTTCAGGACTCAAGTTAAAATCAGGGGTTTTCCCTTTTCCACCTTTTCCTTCCACTTTCGTACCATCGATCCGCCTCCTGGGCCTCTTTGACTCGTTCTAGTATAACAGAGGTTGCTCGGACATTTCCAAGAATTACCCTTTGATGTTTCAAGTTAGGGTGCCATTCACTAACTGCTTCTAGTATCTCCCACTCCTTGACCATCAATCCAGCTATTTGAGCCTTCCGACTTAAGGCATCGCTACTACTTTGCTTTCCCGGATGGTAGTTAATTGAGCAGTCATAGTCTTCCAAGAATTCCATCCATCGTCGTTGCCTCATGTTTAATTCTTTTTGGGAAAATAGGTACTTAAGGCTCTGGTGGTCGGTATAAACCTCAAAAGTCACCCCGTATAGGTGTGTCTCCATTTTTCAGGCAAATACAACTGCAGCTAGTTCCAAGTCATGAGTTGGGTAGTTTTGCTCGTGAGGTTTTAGTTTCCTAGAGGCAAAGGAAATCACGCTCTTATTCTGCATTAGTACACACCCCAAACCTTCCCTCGAAGCATCCGTATACACAGTGAAATTATCCGGTCCATTAGGCAAAACTAGAATAGGAGCCCTAGTTAACCGTCGTTTCAATTCTTGGAAACTATCTTCACACCTAGCATCCCATATAAAACGATCATTCTTCTTGGTCAAGTCGGTTAAAGGACCGGCAAGTTTTGAAAAATCCTTAAGAAATCGCCGATAGTACCCAGCTAACCCTAGAAAGCTTCGAACCTCCGTGGGATTTTCCGGCCTCTTCCACTCAGTTACTGCTTCTACTTTCGCCGGATCGACTGTGATGCCCTCTCGTGAAATTACGTGCCCTAAGAAAGAAACTTTCTCTAGCCAAAATTCACACTTACTAAACTTGGCGTACAATTGGTGCTCTCTTAGGGTCTGTAAAACGAGTTTTAGGTGTTGCTCATGTTCCTCTTGTGACTTTGAGTAAACCAAGATGTCATCAATGAAAACAACCACAAATCTATCCAAATAAGGTTTAAAAACCCTATGCATCATGTCCATGAAGGCAGCAGGGGCATTGGTCAGTCCGAAAGGCATAACTGCGAACTCAAAGTGCCCATATCTTGAATTAAACGCAGTTTTAGGTACATCCTCCTTCCTAATCAACAATTGGTAGTACCCCTGGCGGAGATCTAATTTCGAGAAGACCACCGCTCCTTGTAACTGGTCAAACAACTCATCAATATGGGGCAGTGGATACTTATTCTTAACCGTCACATTATTTAACCCTCGATAATCTATACACAACCGCAAACTCCCGTCTTTCTTCTTAACAAACAGTACAGGAGCTCCCCATGGAGATCCGCTCTCTCGGATAAACCCTCGCTCTAATAAGTCTTGCAGTTGCAACTTTAACTCCTTAAGTTCAGCAGGGGCCATTCGATAAGGGGTTTTTGAGATAGGTGAAGTCCCTGGAAGCAAGTCAATTTTGAATTCTATCTCTCTTTCCGGCGGTAGGGTTGCTAATTCATCAGGAAACACATCCGGATACTCCCTAACTATTGGTACATCTTCTACCTTCAACTTGTCAGTGGGAGTGTTTATAAGAAAAGCGAGAAACCCTTGTGCTCCTTTACTTAAGAGTTTTCTAGCCCGAATGCCCGAAAGCAATGCAGATGAGGCTAAATTTCCCCTTACATCTAACCTTAAAGTTGCCTCTCCAGGTATATGAAGTTCTACCACCTTCCTTTTGCAGTCAAGTTGGGCATTATATTTAACTAGCCAGTCCATACCCAAAATCACATCATACCCCTTAAGAGCTAAACCAATAAGATCCCCAAAGAGTTTTCTCTCTCCTACCCAGATTTCACAATTAGCATACATTACACTAGTAAGTAAGCATTGATTTCCCGTAGGGGTGCTAACTTCCAAATCATATGGTAGGCTAACAGGTTTCATATCAACTCCACACATAAATTCGGGGTTAACAAAGGAATGGGTAGCACCAGGGTCGATTAAAATCCTAGCTAAACGGTGGAAAACAGGAATTGTACCTTCTACGACCCCAGAGGAATCAGGGACTGGATGTTGCTCAAGGGAATACACCCGAGCTGGCACCTTCGATCTCGTCCCTTCTCCCTTAACTTGCCCAGGATTGGCCTTCGATGGTTGCGGAGTCCCTCTCGCCTCTCGCGGTAAGGTTGGACAGTTGGCGATTTGGTGCTCCCGCACTTCCACAGCGTAAGCACTTCCTTCCTTTCTCCAACAATTATCCTCCGTGTGATTCGATTTTCCGCAGTACCCGCAGGAACCACGGAATGCAGGAACTGGACCTCCCTGGAAGTTTCCCCTTTGTTGGCCTCGACCAACTTGGCCACCTCTCGACGGGGCTCCCCTCGACATCCCCGGCAGTCTACCTTCGCCAGTTCCCCTTCCAAACTTGGGAGGGGGACCCTTATCTCCAGATCCAGAGCTACTCCCAGTAAATCCCCGTTTCCTAGCCTGGAAATTTCGCACTTGCAGCCTAGCATCCTCAATTCGTTGAGCCTTCTCTACCGCGTCACTAAAGGCATCAATTCGGGCTACAGCTAAGTCCTTCTGGATCTCAACGTTCAAGCCCTGGATAAAACGTCTAATTCGCCTTTGCTCAGTCATGATTAGTTCAGGGGCAAACTTAGACAACCGTGTAAAGTGGCTCTCGTATTCGGCCACAGTCTGGGTTCCTTGGCGAAGGCGTATAAACTCTTCCTCTTTCTTTTCTTGCACTAAAGGAGGGAAAAATTAGCATTGAACTCCCTCATGAAGTTTACCCAGGTCCTTGGGGTCAACTCTCGTTCCCACTTCTGCCTTATAACATTCCACCACGAACGGGCGGCCCCTTCCAGTTGAAAAATAGCAAAAGTTACTTGCCGCTCCTCAGTATAGTGCAACGCGGCAAAAATGTTCACCATTTTCTCCAACCACCTCTCGGCCACATCAGGATCTGGCCCTCCTATAAACTTTGGTGGGGCAACTTCTGAATCGTTCGAGAGCTCTATCCTCGCTCTCCACAGGGTTTCCAGGGTTTTCAGGGTGAGAACTAGGGTTTTGGCCCTGATGCTCCACTACGTGGGCCAGTAGCTCAGTCATTCGTTCTATAGCAGTAGCCACTTGGGCATTAGAATCATTTAGGCTCAGGATTAGGTTCAGGCACAGGCACTCGAGTACCCTCCTCAGTAGGGGTTTGCCTAGTCCCACGACCACGGCCTCGTCCACTACGAGTACCCTCCATTGATTCACCCACTATAGGGTTGAAAATACAATATCAAAGCAAAGCAATATGTACACATAAAACAATAAACACTAGCAAATCAGAGACACAAATACAAGCAACTGTACATATATTTCACAAATATAGCAAACCAGTCATACAGTAACAGTCAGTCAAATATTTACAAAACAGGCCAGTAAAGCAGTGAGGTCACTCAAAAGTACAATGCACAACCTAGGCCCAAAAGTACAAAAGAGCTCACTAAGAGCTTTTCCTAGGTAGTCCTCACATAAGGTCAAAACGTGGCTCAAAGAACTCTAGCCTAGTTCTCTACTGAGCCAATCGACTCCTCCTAGGAGCCAGAGCTAGAGCTAGGGGCGCCTCCCTCTCCTGGAGCTCCCCCTGGCGCGTTAGCGCCAATCACCTCCTGAATCAGGGCACCACACTCATTAATAATGCCCCCGGATCGGTCCCTAACCTCTCGCACCACTCGAGTAAGGCGGTCGTTAACCACCTGTAGCTGGTCACGAAGAGCGTTCGTTCGCTCCTGCTCCATGGCTACATCCCCCTGGAGCTCCCCAATCCGATCGGCCTGCATCCTAGCAACGCCTCTCAGTCGCCGCAACTCAGTGTTGATCGCGGGCGGCGGCACGCCTAAGTCGCCTCCGCTCACCTAGAACGGCTACCACCACGTGGTCTGCGTAAGAGTAGTGTTGGCACCGTAGCACAACGCCTAGTACGACTGGCCGTGCTCCAGCGCATAACTGGTCCTCCAGGTGTCTCCTGGTAGTCAATAACTCGAACAGGCCTCCGAGACGGCCCACCTCCACTCCCACTTGCTCCGTCCATATCCTATAAGAATATACATGGATTATAACTTAGAGGTAATAATCACGCTTAAACATAGCCTAATATATCCAAAAGTTCTAAGAATCAGGTTCGCCCAGGTTATTTCTAACCTAAGCTCTGATACCAACTGTGACAGCCCCACCTCTCCCTAGGGCGAACCCCTAGGGTATCAGCGGACTGCCTGCCCAGCTCTCGCCAGGACTGCGGATCACTCACACACACACAAAACTAAATGCAAGAGACTCCCCATCAGGGCTAAAACATTCATTTCCACATGTAATATCATTTATACAAAACCACCAGGTACATATACATGTTACCCCAAATATACAGTCTAAAAGCATTCAAATAAAGTACATTCAGGTTTTCCAGTGCTCAAGGAGCTATCAAGAAACAAAACTATTTTACTAGCTCCACTGGCTTTCTCAAACTCATAATATTCCAAAGGTATGCCTGTAAGAAAAACAAAGGTAACGGGGGTGAGCTTTCGCCCAATGAGGTACTTAACAGTCATGCAGCCCCAAATTCATAGGTAATCAAGCTCAGTTAAACAAACCATAAATCACAGAATGCAAATACCACAACTAGTTAAATGAAAGGATACGGGTGGCTCTCAGGAAGCAATTCCCCATTGTAGTTCTTGATCGCACCTCGTTGACCCTCCGTCAGCGTATAAAGAAAGTACCATGACCGTAGACCCCACTTTACTCCCAGTTCCTTCCCACCGTACATTCCCCTTACCGGGCCCGAACACCTCAATAGTAACAGTGGTTGGTAATACTCGAGTATACCGGAAGGTCGAGGAGATACACTCCACTCGACAAACAGTGACCCGAGGGTCGTTACCTCGTCTACCAGCCCGTGCTGGCTCGACTCGAGTAACTTCCACTAGGGCTTTGAGCTCAGTGATTACAGTACAGTGGTGGGGCTCATACCCAATATTGAAATCAATCACAGTGCAGTTTCACAGTTTCCAGTCAAACACAGTGCAGTACAATGGTAAACAGTTACACAGTAAGAGGACGAGAGCGGGTAAAGTACACTCTCGCCTCATTCACACAGTTCACAGTGGTCACATTACAGTTTCAAAGACAAGTAGTCACTTAGCCATTCAAATCATGCAATAGTACACTCACCACTTCAGATGAGCAAATTCAAGGATTTCCGTCCAACGGATACTTTGGGGATCACCCAAACGTCCTATAACAATCAAGAAAATGTAATTGAAGTTCAATTACGGGTCGAGTACCTCTTAAACGGATCATTAAAGCAAAATTCAAATATAGCCTCAATTATGGCTCAAAATGGACAATATATCAAATTTAGGGTTAAAAGTTCAAGAAAACCCTAAGGCATTTCACATTCGCTCATTCTTAACCTAGATTTACCAAGCCCTAAAGTTCGCGGCAATCGGACAGCATTTCCCCTAAATTTCAGCATTTCCATCTTACAAACAAGTACCCCAAATTCATCCAATCCAATCACAATTTATCATATCCATCAATAGACTAGCAATACACATCATTAGGGTCACAATACCCTTCAATCATGGCTAATTACAAGTTCAATAGACAACGATAAGAAAGCCCCAAATTCATAAAACCCTAATGCTGAAATTTTCCGCACAAAGCTGAAATTTTCCGCAATTCACCGCGATTAACGTATACTAGCACCCAATTACACCATATTAAGCCACCAATTCAAGTCATATATAATATCATATGAAATCAGAAAAATTCCCAAGAAAATGAAAAATTCACCAAACTTCACTTTCATTCACAAAAATCATCCATAAACTAAGCTCTATATCCGATATAAGTCACTAATTTGAAATTTTTATGGACAAAATTGAAGATTCAAGCCATATACCTCAATCACCAAGAAAGGTAGCAACTTAGGCCTTCCCTTTGCAAATTCACTCCACAACACCTTTGATCTTCCTTAGTAAGCAATTTCTACGGAATAAATCGGATTTCTATCGGTTGATTTGCAAGATTTGGGCAAGAATTTGGAAGAAAATTGAAGCTTTCTTTTCTCTTTTTCCCTCAAGATGGTTCAGCCAAGAAGATGCTTGAATGAAGATGTTTTTGGTCAATTTTCCAACCTTAGTAAAGTTGTAAGAAAGTTAGGTGCAACTTGGTCCAATGAAATCGCGCCACGTGTCGCTTTTTGTTTCTTTTCCTTATCCATTAGCTTCCCAAAGACTAAATATCTAACCAACCTCCAATTATCTCTTAACACTCAGTAATTTAATGCCTTACTGTACAATTGAGCCGAATTGGCTGAATTCCTCTCAACTTAATGCGCTAGCGGGTCCCACCACCGCTATTCGCTCCAATTTTCTCGTAAACTCACGTATACTAGAAAAATACCTTAAAACTATATTTACCTATAAAATGCGTGTAAAACAATTATAATAAAGAAAATATAGAAATATAAGCACGCAAATCGAGAAACCCTAAAACCCTAAATTTTTTTTTCCGAGTTCTCACACCAATAGTGAGGGAATATCCGGATGTGTTTCCTGATGAGTTAGCAACCCTACCTCCGGAAAGAGAGATAGAATTCAAAATTGACTTGCTACCAGGGACCTCACCTATCTCTAAGACCCCTTATCGGATGGCCCCTGCTGAACTTAAGGAGTTGAAGATGCAATTGCAAGACTTATTAGAGCGAGGGTTTATCCGAGAGAGTGGATTTCCATGGAGAGCTCCTGTACTATTCGTTAAGAAGAAAGACGGGAGTTTGCGGTTGTGTATAAATTACCGGGGGTTAAATATTGTGACGATTAAGAATAAATATCCACTGCCCCATATTGATGAATTGTTTGACCAGTTACAAGGAGCCGTGGTCTTTTCGAAGTTAGATCTCCGCCAGGGATACTACCAATTGTTGATTAGGAAGGAGGATGTACCTAAAACTGCGTTTAATTCAAGATATGGGCATTTTGAGTTTGCAGTTATGCCTTTTGGACTGACCAATGCCCCTGCTGCTTTCATGGATTTGATGCATCGGGTTTTCAAACCTTATTTTGATCGATTTGTGGTTGTTTTCATTGATGACATTTTGGTTTACTCAAAGTCACGAGAGGAGCATGAGCAACACCTAAAACTCGTTTTACAAACTCTAAGAGAGCACCAATTGTACGCCAAGTTTAGTAAGTGTGAATTTTGGTTGGAGAAAATCTCTTTCTTAGGGCACGTAATATCACGAGAAGGCATCACAGTTGATCCGGCGAAAGTAGAAGCAGTAACTGAATAGAAGAGGCCGGAAAATCCCACTGAGGTTCGTAGCTTTCTAGGGTTAGTTGGGTACTATCGGCGGTTTCTTAAGGATTTTTCAAAACTTGCCGGTCCTTTAACTGATTTTGTCAAAGAAAAAATGATCATTTTGTGTGGGATGCTAGGTGTGAGGATAGTTTCCAAGAATTGAAACGAAGCTTAACTAAGGCTCCTATTCTAGTTTTGCCTAATGGTACGGATAAATTTCACTGTATATACGGATGACTCGAGGGAAGGTCTAGGGTGTGTACTGATGCAAAACAAGAACGTGATTTCCTTTGCCTCTAGGAAACTAAAACCTCACGAGCAGAATTACCCAACTCATGACTTGGAGCTAGCCGCAGTTGTATTTGCCCTGAAAAAGTGGAGACACTACCTGTACGGGGTGACCTTTGAGGTTTATACCGACCACCAGAGCCTTAAGTACCTATTTTCCCAAAAAAAACTAAATATGAGGCAACGACGGTGGATGGAATTCTTGGAGGACTATGACTGCTCGATTAAACTACCATCCGGGAAAAGCAAATGTGGTGGCTGATGCCTTAAGGCGGAAGGTTCAAATAGCGGGGTTAATGGTCAAGGAGTGGGAGATGTTAGGAACAGTTAGTGAATGGAACCCTAACTTGAAACATCAAAGGGTAATTCTTGGAAATATCCGAGTATCCTCTACTATACTAGATCGAGTTAAAGAGGCCCAGGAGGAAGATCCAATGATACAAAAGTGGAGGGAAAAGGTGGAGAAGGGAGAAACACCTGATTTCAATGTGAGTCCTGAAGGAATCTTGAAATATCGAAATCGGGTAGTGGTGCCTAAGAATGAATTATTGAAGAAAGAAATTTTGGAAGAGGCCCATCGGTCGACGTTTACGATCTATCCAGGCAGTAGCAAGATGTACCGAGATGTAAAAGAGGTATATTGGTGGGATAATATGAAGAAGGAAATTGCCCAATACGTGCAGACCTGTCTCGTTTGCCAGCAAGTTAAGGCTGAATACCAAAAACCCTCCGGATTGTTACAACCTCTTGAAATACCTGAGTGGAAGTGGGAAAAACATCACGATGGACTTTGTCTCTGAGTTGCCAAGGACGCAAAAAGGACATTGATGCCGTTTGGGTAATTGTCGATCGATTAACCAAATCGGCCCATTTCTTACCTGTGAATATGAAGTACTCCATGGAGAAGTTGGCTCGGTTGTATAGGGATGAAATTGTGAGATTACATGGGGTCCCCGTGAGTATAGTTTCAGACAGGGATCCCCGATTCGTGTCTAGGTTTTGCAGAAATTTCAAGAGACCTTAGGAACTAAACTCAACTTTAGCACCACCTATCACCCCCCAGACAGATGGACAGTCTGAAAGGACAATTCAAACCCTCGAGGATATGTTAAGGACTTGTATCTTGGATTTTGGGGGTAGTTGGGGACAACACCTGATCTTAGTAGAGTTCGCTTACAATAATAGCTACCACTCGTCGATTCAAATGGCTCCATACGAAGCTCTCTATGGACGAAGGTGTCGTTCACCAGTTTATTGGGACGAACTGGGAGAAAGGAAAGCTTTAGATCCAACAATCATTCCGTGGATGGGGATGCACAAGAAAAGGTTAAATTGATACGTCAAAGACTCCAGACAGCTCAAAGCCGGCAAAAGAGCTATGCCGACAACCGAAGGAAAGTTTTGGAGTTTGAAATTGGAGACCGTTTTTTTCCTGAAAATTACGCCATTACGAGGTGTCACAGCGAGTAAAGGAAAGAAACTTCAACCTCGATTTGTAGGACCCTTCAAAATTCTCCAAAGAATTGGAAAGATGGCATATCGACTGGAGTTACCATCAAGCCTGTCTAGAATCCATGACGTTTTCCATGTTTCGATGCTCACCATCCTAATCCAACCCACGTTTTACAACCGGAGGAGTTCGAAATAGACGAAGCCCTTACCTATGAGGAGAAACCTGTGCAATTGCTTGATCGAAAGATTAAGGAGCTGAGGAACAAACAAATCCCTCTGGTGAAGGTCTTGTGAAGGAACCATGGGGTAGAAGAAGCAACCTGGGAGGTGGAGGAAGAAATGCAAAGGAAATACCCTGAGCTGTTTAGTAACTCAGGTGAGCAATTTCGAGGACGAAATTCTTTAAGGGGGAGAGAGTGTGAGAGCTCGAAAAAAAAAATCTTTATTTTAGGGTTTTATTTATTTCCGCGCACACGTTTTCTATATTTTCTTTATTATATTCATTTTACATATATTTTACGAGTAAATATTGTTTTTAGAACATTTTTCTAGTATAAGTGAGTTTACGAGATATTAGGAGCAAATCGTGGACGTGGGGCCCGCTAGTGCGTTAAGTGAGAGAAATTCGGCCAATTAGACTAAGTTTTGCAGAAAGGCATTAAATTACTAGGTGTTAAGAGATAATTAGAGGTTAGTTAGATATTTAATCATTGGTAAGCATGAGGATAAGGAAAGAATCCAAAAAGTGCCACATGTCGCAACCTTATTGGAGCTAACTTGCCTAACTTTCTTTACCTTTACTAAAAAGCTTAATTTTGACCAAAAATCATCTTCACTTTGCTCCCTTATGGCCGAAAATTAGAGAGGAAAAAAGGGAAGACAGCTTCAACTTTTTCTTTCAATTTTGCCCAAATCTTGAAATCCAACCGATAAAATTTCGAATTCCTCCGTAGAAGTGACCTACTAAGGAAGATTGAAGGTGCTTGTGGATTTGTTTTGCAAGAGAAAACTCTAAGTTGCTACCTTTCTTGAGGATTAAGGTATTTTGCTTGGAAATTCAACTTTTGTTCATAATAATGGTCAATTAGTGGCTTATAACGGTTAAATCGCTTATTTTATGGATGATTTCATGGATTAAAGTGAAGTTAGGTGAATTTCTTATTTTCTCGGGAATTTTTCTGTTTTCATATGATGATTATGGTTGGCTTGAATTGATGGCTTAATATGGTGTGAATTGGAGCTATTGTGCATTAATTGTGGTGAATTGCGGAAAATTTCAGCTTTGTGCGGAAAATTTCAGCTTTCTATGGCAAATTTCAGCTTTAGGGTTTCCAATTTGGGGCTTTCTTGTGGATGATTATTGAGCTTATAATTAGCCATGATTGAAGGGTATGGTGACCCTAATGGTGTGTATTTATTAGCCTATGGTTGATATGTGAATTGTGGTTGATTTGGATGAAATTAAGTGCTTATTTGTAGGGTGGAAATGCTGAAATTTTAGGGGAAATGCTGTCCGACTGTTGTAAACATTGGGATCTTGTGAGTCTAGGTTAAGAATGGGTAAAAGTGAAAGGCTTAGGGTTTGCTTCGACTTTTAACCTTAAATTTGGTGTACTTTCCATTTGAACTATATTTGAAGCTATATTTGAATTTTGCTTTAGTGATCCATTTGAGAGGTACTCGACTCGTGTTTGAGTCTCAATTGCATTTTCTTGATTGTTATAGGGCGTGTGGGTGATCCAAGGCATCCGCCGGACGGAAACTTGTAAACTTGCCTATTTGAAGTGGTGAGTGTACTATTGCATGGTTTAAATGCCTAGGTGATTACTTGTACTTGAATCTGTGAATTAAGTGACTGTGAACTGTGTGCATGAGACGAGAGTGTACTTTATCGCTCTCGTTCTCTACTTGTATAATTGATCTCTGATTATCTGTGAACTTGAACTGCGTCTGGTTTAAAATCATGGGCATGAGCCCTACGACTGTACTGTGATGTCTGAGCTCAAAACCCTAGTGGGAGTTACTCGAGTCGAGCCGGCCGAGGGCCGGTCGGCGAGATAACAACCATAGGGTTACTGTTTGTCGAGTGGAGTGTATCTCCTCGACCCTGTGGTATACTCGAGTAGTACCTTCTTATTACTGTGAGGTGTTCGGGCCCGGTAAGGGGAATGTACGGTGGAAGGTACTGGGTGGAAAGTGGGGTCCATGGTCATGTTTCTTTCTTTGAACGTTGACGGAGGGTCAACGAGATACGATCAAGAACTGCAATGGGGAAACTGGCTCCTGAGAGCCACCCGTATCCTTTTATTTGAACTTGTTGTAGTACTTTTATTCTATGTTTGATGGTTGTGTATAATTGACTTTGGTTACCTTGTGAATTTGGGCTGCATGACTTGTTAGTACCTCATTGGGCGAAATCTCACCCTCGTTATCTTTGTTTTCCTTACAGGGATACTTTGGACAAATCATGGTTTTGTAAAGCGAGTTGAGCTAGTTAGATAGTTTTGTTTCTTTGTTTCGCTCCTCGGCCGTTAGAAACCCTAAATGTACCTCACTGGAATATTCCCTTTTGGATTATAAATTTTGATACGTGTATATGTAAATGGTTGTTCATGTGTAAATAATATTCTATGTTGAGAATGTATGTTTTAGCCCTATCCAAGGGTCTTTTGCACTTGGTTTAGCGTGTGTGAACGTTAGTAGTCCTGGCGAGAGCTGGACAGGCAGTTCGCTAACCCTTAGGGTACGCCCTAGGGGAAGGTGGGGCTGTCACACATAAAACTCAAAATTCCTTCTTGCCAAGGCAAGTCGGACACCAAAGCTTATTGGGAGTGGAAGAGGAAGATCGAGATGGTCTTTGAATGCAACATATATACTGATACGCTTTGTTCCGAGACACGTAGCACGTTTGCCCAAGGATCTAGAAGTACGAACAACCGTTTGGATTTGTGGAACCTAGAACCAAGAGGGACGACGCAACTTGGTGGAAGGTGGTAGAACAGCGACTCCAATTGAGGTGGTTATTCAAGTAGATAGGCCGGATGACCAATCAAGGACGTCATGTGAGATTGCTCAAAAACCCTTGTCAAGCAAGTAAGGAAGTAACTCTCGAAGTTGTAAGAGAAACAATGCAAATTTTATTATCAAAGTTTGTAACCTTTTGACCGTACAACTTGTGCCTTTTTATAGGCTAATGACTAACGAAATCCCATAGGCAAAAGGATCACGACTTACCTAAAACTAGAAAGGAGGTTCGGCCACTCTTGGACCGAAGTGGGCTAAGTCCTTGACTTCCATAAGCAAACTAACTAGTTAACTAACTAAACAATGACTCAATGAACTCAAAGAAGCTAACAACTAACGACTAAAGGGCCTAATAGTTTGGCTAACTCTAGTAAGCTCAAGCGTGGTCATCACTTGGCCCCTCATGGGCTTGGAGCAATGTGTAGACGACTTGCTTAGCTACTTCCAAGCTTCCAATATTCCTGTGTACCCCTTGTTGGTCTTGAACATTGCGAACAAGGGGTTGAAGAGACTCTTTGAAGCGCTTGACCCGTGCACGTGTAACTGGGCCCAATGGAACTCTCACTTGCTTATCAATCGGACTTAACTCATCCATGCACACATCAGTCCCCTCCACTTGAGAAGGATTTGTCCTCCAATCTGGATCATCCTCGTCAAGGAACGAGTTCAAGTCTGCTACATTGAAAGTTGCACTAACATTGTAGTCCCCAGGTAGCTCCAACTTGTAGGCATTGTCGTTGACACGTTGAAGCACTCGGAAAGGCCCATCACCCCTTGGAGACAACTTGCTTTGGCGTTGCTTAGGGAGCCTTTCTTTCCTTAGGTGGAGGCAGACCCAATCTCCAGGTTCAAAAATCATCTTGCGACGATGCTTGTTAGTTTGTTGGATGTATTGCTGAGTACGCTTCTCAATGTTGACCTGAATGGCTTCATGTAACCTGCGCACATATTCAGCTTTTTTTTTCTCATCTAAGCTTGTATGCTCAGACGAAGGTAAGGGTGGCAAGTCAGGGGGGGTCAAGGGATTAAATCCATAAACAACCTCAAATGGTGAGTAGTGTGTTGCACTATGAATAGTTCGATTATAAGCAAATTCAACATGTGGCAAACATTCTTCCCAAGATTTAAGGTTTTTCTTTATCAGAGCCCTTAACAATGTGCCAAGCGTGCGATTGACAACTTTTAATTTGTCCATCGCTTTGGGGATGACTAGTGGTCGAAAATAAGAGTTTAGTGCTAAGTTTGGACCACAAAGTCTTTCAAAAATAACTCAAAAACTTCACATCCCTATCACTAACTATTGTTTGAGGCATACCATGTAAACGCACAATTTCTTTAAAAAACAAGTTAGCAATATGAGATGCATCATCAGTTTTTATGGCACGAGATAAAATGAGCCATCTTTGAAAATCTATCAACTACCACATAGATGGAGTCATTACCCCTCTATGACCTAGGTAGTTCCAATACAAAGTCCATTGACAAGTCTACCCAAGGATATTTTGAAATTGACAACGGGGTATACAAGCCATATGGGTTTGTTTTAGACTTGACTTTGTGACAAGTAGCACATCTACCAACCATGCGTTCAACATCTCTACGCATGTGAGGCTAATAGAAGTGTTCTTGCAACATTGCTAAAGTCTTAACAATGCCGAAATGTCCCATGAGACCACCACTATGTGCCTCTCTAACCAATAGGTTACGAATGGAAGAATTAGGCACACACAACTTGTCCACGTAGAACATAAATCCATCATGCAAAAAGTATTTTTCATGCGGGCTCTTGGTACATGATTCAAATATTTCACCAAAGTCAAGATCATGGGTATAAAACTCTTTTATCATTTCAAACCCAAGCAACTTTGTGAGAACCCGAAAATTTTCATATTTTCTAGGCATTATTTTATTTCCTTGCTTACATTTTATACTTTCCTTTAAAATATTAATCTTCTATACATTTTACTAGGCGAGTATAGCTTTTAACTCATTTTTTCAGTATGAGTTAGTTCATGTTAAGTTTGAATTGCGGTATGGACATGGGACCCGCTAGTACGGTAAGTACGATACATTTTGATCACTAGTTGGAGTTTTGTGTTAAGTGATATTATTTTACAAGGTACTAGGAGATAATTAGAGGTTAATTAGATAGATTAACCATTGGGAGAAAGAAGATAAGATTAAACCTTAAAAGGTGCCAAGTGCCACGACCCGATTGGAGTTGGACTTTTGACCAAGACTTTCTTACTCTACTAAAATCAATTTGGACCAAAAATTCATCCCATTTTTTCACTTGTCTTGGCCGGCTCTTGAGGGAAGAAAAACCAAGAGAAAGACTTCACTTGTTCTTCAATTTTTTTACCCAAATCTTGAGTTTCAACCGATTAAATCGTAAACCCTTCCATTAGAGTGCTAACCAAGGAGGATTCAAGGTATTGGTGGAGTGATTCTTCAAGAAGAAACCCTAAGCTACTATCTTTCATAAGATTCCAAGGTAATTTACCTAGAAATCCCCTCTTGCTTTTGATAATTGTGAATTAGTGGATTATAGTTGCTCCTTATGTAGCTTTATGAGAGTATTTCATGGTTTGAAGTAGTTTTATGGTAAATTTCAGTTTTATGGTAAAACTTCTGGTCACATGTGATGCTTGAGGGTTGTTCATGATATAATAGCTTTGCTATATGAATTATGGAGGTATCATGTGCTAGATGGACTTGCCTAAAGAAATTTCCAGTTTATGTGCACAAATTCCAACTTTAGGGTTTCTAATTTGAGCCACTACTTGGTCGTATTTGAAGGGTATTGTGGCCCTCATTGTGGGTGTTTGATAGCTTGTGATTTGTGGGGGCCACTTGTGGGTGAAAGTAAGAGGTGATTGGTGTTGATATTTGGATTGAAAAGTAAAGGAAAAACAAGGGAAGTGCTGTTGAAATTTTTGCAGGAACCCTTGAGCAGTTTTGGGAAATTTGATATATCTTGTTGTAGAAATATCGGAATTAAGTTCCGTTTGTTGCATTTTAAAACTAGATTCATAGAGTTATAAACTGTGAAAATTTCAGACCCTAGTTCTGTCTGTGTGATTTATGGTGATTTTCCAAAGTTGACTGAAATTACATACATGTTCTGTCTTTTACTGGATGAAGCAGCTAATTTTTGACCAAAAGAAAGAAGAGAAAAGTCAAGAAAAGCCAAGTGTCATGAAACCTATGAAAGTTGGACTTTGACTAGGATTATTTCACTTTCCTAAAACTAATTTTTGACCAATTTTTCTTCATTTTTGCACCTCCTTGGTCGAACCTCTTGAGGAAAGAAACAAGAGAAACTTCTTCAATTTCTAGCTTCCAACCTTGCTCAAATCTTGAGTTTTAGCCAACCCAATTGGAATCTACTCCATACAAGTGATCACTAAGGAAGTCTAAAGGTTTTGGTGGAGGAAAGACTAAGCTACCATTTTCTTTGAGGTTTTAAGGTAAATTGCTAAGACAATCTCTCTTTGCTTCCAATAGTTGTAATTTAGTGGCTTGTGGTTGTCATTTTAGTAGTTTTGTGCAATATTTCTTGGTTAGAAGTGATGATGTGTAGATTTCAGTTTCTTAGAGAATTCTCTGCCTTGTTCTGACCAGTGTCTTTCGGCCATGATGGAGGCTGAATTGGGCTTAGCTCAAAACATGAAAGTTGTAGACAATTGAGTTTAGATTATGTCTGTAAAATTTCAGCTTAATCGGAGCACTGTATCCTGTGAAATGACTATTTTATCACTGCTGCCCTGTTTCTGCCAAAACTGGAAATCAGCATCTGTAATTGGCTCGTTTGGCTGGGAAGATGAATGAATTATGTGAGAACCCGAAAATTTTCACATTTTCCAGTATTATTTTATTCCTGTGCCCATATTTTATACTATCCTTTGAAAATATTAAATGTTTTGTACATTTTACAAGCAAGTACAATTTTTAAATCATTTTGCTAGTACAAGTTAGTGTACATAACTTGAAGTGCATTTGTTGGATGTGGGGCCCGCTAGTGCGATATAATTTTGCCGATTAAGTGATGAAATATTAAGTGACATTATTTTCCAAGGTGCTAGGAGATGATTAGAGGGTAATTAGGTAGACTAATTATTGGAAGGAAGGAGATAAGCTTAGAAACTTCAAGAGGCCACATGTCATGTTTTCATTGGAAGTGGACTTTTGACCAAGAAGATTAACCTTTACCAAAACCAATTTTTGACCAATTTTCCTTCCATTTTTCCCTTGCCTTGGCCGAACCTCTTGACAAGAAAAACAAGAGAGAGCTCTTCAATTTCCAACTTCAATCCTTGCTCAAATCTTGAGTTTTAACCAACCAAATTGAAATCTATTCCATACAAGTGCTAGCTAAGGGAAAACTAAGGGCTTGGTGGAGTTGATTTGGAGGAAGAAAGACTAAGCCACCCCTTTCTTTGAGGTTTCAAGGTAAGATTGCTAAGAACATTTTTCTTTGGTTCCAATAGATGCTAATTAGTGGCTTGTAGTTGCTACTTTGGTGGTTTTGTGCATTAATTCTTGGTTATAAGTGGTAAGGTGTAGATTTTCGGTTTTCTTAGAATTTTCTGCCCTAATCTGATCAGTGTTGTTCGGCCATGAGGGAGGCCGAATTAGACTTAGCTCAAAACATGAAAGTTGTAGAGAGTTAATGTAGATTATGCCTGTAAAATTTCAGCTCAATCGGAGCACGGTAGCCTGTGAAATGACTATTTTACCCCTGCTGCCCTGGTTCTGCCAAAACTGGAAATCAGCATCTGTAATTGGCTCTTTTGGCTGGGAAGATGAATGAATTAGCTTTTGATGCCTTCTTAAGAATTGTAGCCTTGTATCTTAGCTTTCCAATGGCTTTGGAATCAACTGAATCGGAGTTGTGTGTGCTAAGTTATGATGGAATATTAGGGCCTTGTTGTGGTTGGTTGTAAAGCTTCAATTGGTTGTATATTAAGGGTGTTTGATATCTTATAGTTTGTGTATGCAATTGTGGTTGAAAATTGTGAGATTTGTTGTTGGTTGTAGGATGGAAAAGTAAGGAAAAACAAGGGGAAATGCTGTCCGTTTATTTTCTTACCCTTGAGTGAATGGAAATGAGGTTTGAAATGCGATTTTGGAATGCGATTGAACTTCTTTGCTTAGACATACTTAGTTCCACTTTAAAGGGATTTTTCTTGCACTTATACCATTCCGTTTTAACCATGATACTTTAGTTCCAATTGTCGAGTTTTGAACTTCAAATACGTGTTTCTTTTCGTCCCAAAACAAAAGGAGTGGCCTAGGGTTTCTCGGCCACAAAACCTAATTTTAACGCGCAAGGTTTTAAGAGTGAATTCAAGGTATTTGACTACTTTTCATATGATTTTTAACCAAGATACTTTTTATACATTAATTCTCTGCAAATGTGTTAGTTTTGAGCCAAACAAACGTTTTACGAAAAAAGGGCAAAAATTCTACTGTTCACTATCCGGCCGACTATCCGGCCAACTCTTGGCCGGATTTCTGGCCGGATTGACAGGGGAAGACGAAAAAAAAATTAGGGTTGCTCACTGCCTTGAATCCGGCCGACAATCCGGCCAAGTTCTGGTCGGATTCTGACGTGGCAACTGTTTCAAATTTTTTCGATTTAATTTTCTAAAACCTTTTGAGCTTAGTTTTATGTTTGATTTGGAAAACCTTTAGTTACTCATTTCCTTTGATCAAAATGTACCCTTTTCACTTTCAAAAAAATCATACTTTCCCATTGTACTCGTTTTATTCGAATTTTCTTTGATTCACTGGACATTTTGATGGTTGAGCCATAATATTTTCTCATGATTGTTATTAGGGTTTCTTGGTGACCAAAGTTGATATCCGGAGGGATACTTTGGACGTAATTTTGCTTAATTAGGTGAGTGTTCTATATACGATTGTTTCTAATGATTAGGTGAATTGTTATGACTATTTGGATTGTTACTTTAATAAGCAAGTGAAGTATGTTATGTTTCCATTGACTATGTGACTAGTGTGATTCTTGATTAAATGTTAATGTTCCCAATGATTGCTAAAAATGAATTTTGCTAGGCGAGTGTGTACTTTATCGCACTCGACCTAAATGAACGTGAAATTTTCAATGATTGAATGATTAAACGTTACTTGTGCATGAATGTAAGCCTTCTGGCTGAACTGGGCCCTTGCCCTTTGTTACTGGTCGACTCGAGCCAGAAGCGGACTCGGTCGGGCGATTAGTGACCCTGGGTGAATGTTGGTATACTCGAGTATGACCACGACGTTGGCGGAGCGTGGGGAATGAAATGAATGAACGAACGACAAGAAAATGAAGGAGTTTTCACTTACAAACAATGTTTTAATGATCGGAGAAATAAGGAAAATATTAGGCGAATGAATGAACGAACGAACGAATAGCTCCTCGTGAGCATGTATCCTTTTATTGTATGTGTTACTATTGCTTTATATCGTAAATGTTATCTGGATTACTTGTTATAACATGCTTAATGTCCTTGTTTAACTGCTTGGTTGTGTATAGAATCTCGCTGGGCTTTTAGCTCATTCCACGCCTTTTGTTTTCCTTAACAGGGGTTGCGAGCAAGGGCGAGAGACCTGTATAGTATAGTTTAGCCTTTTGTATTGTTTTGGCTTTTGATCTCGTTCTAGTGCTTGATTAGGGTTGGAATGTACTAGGAATTTGAAGCTTATGTATATATTTGGGACTATGTAATTGGTTGAGCTTGAGGTGAATGAAATTTTATGGTTCAAGGCTGGGTTTCGTTTCCGCTTATTCTCGAGGCTTTATCTTACTTTCTTTGATGTGAGTGAACGAGTCCTGGCGAGAGCTGGGCAGGCGGTCCGCCGAACCCTTTGGTTCGCCTTAGGGGAAGGTGGGGCTGTCACAAATTAGCTTTTGATGTCTTCTTAAGAATTGTATCCTTGTATCTTAGCTTTCAAATGGCTTTGGAATCACCTGAATCGGAGTTGTGTGTGCTGAGATATGATTGAATGAATCAGGACTGCTGGTTGAATTTCACAGTGACCTTCGAACTGGAAAATCTGGGGTTGTTTTGGTAATTTGACCTAGTTAGGGTGAGAACTGGGTTAAGATATCTTCATGAGAATTGTAGTTCTATGTTTTATCTTCGAAACGGTATAAATTGTACCCCAATCCGATAGGTGTAGCTTCGGTTGTGACCAATACGCTAAAAGATGTCAAACCTGTTATTTTGTTCCTTGTCTTAAATCTTATTTCCGGTCACTTTTCTAGCTTGGTTTTGTAATTGAATGACTTTTAGCCTATTGAACGGCTATTGTAATGAGATTATTTGTGTGTGATTTTGGGGGCTGATTGAGGAAAATGATGAAGCCATAAATGGCTGGAAATTAGGTAAAAACAAAGGGCGTGCTGCCCAAATTTGCACTCGAGGGTTAGGTAGATGTACTCGCGACACGAGTAAGGGTTTGAGGATGAAACTAACTTGAATCATCTGAGGTATTCGAGTCTTCTTTAATAGAGGCTTATAAGCTGGAATTCGGCCGAAATTTGTACCCTTGGAAATGAAAGTAACGATTAATAGAAATACGTTTTCTTGTCACTTCGACTCATATGGCGATTTCAAAGTTTTAAGAGCGGGCATAAGTTTTACGACTATTTTACTCATGTCTTTTGGTCTAAATGTACTCTTTTCACTTCCAAAATCATACTTATACATGGTACTATTAGTTATTCGGATTTTCTTTGATTCATTTAATCTAGGGTTGGTTGAACCGTAATATTTTCTTATGGTTATTCTTAGGGTTTCTTGGTGATTAAGGGTGTTGTCCGGAAGGAACTTTGGACGTTATTTTGTTTATATAGGTGAGTGGTCTATATACGATTTGTTTCTAATGACTATGTGAATTATTGTGGACTATTTGGGATTGTTGCTTTAATAAGTAATTGATGTACGTTATGTTTCCATTGACTGTGTGGCTAGTTGTAATTGTTTGATTAGATGTTAAATGCGTTCAATAATTGCTAAAAATGATTTTTGCTAGGCGAGTGTGTACTTTATCGCACTCGACCTAAATGAACGTGAAATTTTCAATGAGTGAATGATTAAATGCTACTTGTGCAGCATGAATGTAAGCCTTTTGGCTGAATTGGGCCATTGCCCTTCGTTACCGGTCGACTCGAGCCAGAAGCGGAGTCGGTCGGGCGACTAGTGACCCTGGGTGAATGTTTGGTATACTCGAGTATGACCACGTAGTCTGGTGGAGACTAGCCAGTGAACTGGCTAGAAGGGGGAAATCAAATGAATGAACGAATGACAAGATCAATGAAGGGGTTTTCACTTACAAACATGTTTTTAATGATTGGAGGAATAAGGGAAAATGTTAGGCGAATGAATCAACGAATGGCTCCACGTGAGCGTGTATCCTTTTAATGAATGTGTTACCATTGCTTTCTATTGTAAATGTTTTCTGGATTACTTGTTATTACATGGTTAATGTCCTTGTTTAACTGCTTGGTATGTATATAGAACCTCGCTGGGCTTTTAGCTCATTCCACGCCTTTTGTTTTCCTTTCAGGGTTGCGAGCAAGGGCGAGAGACCTGTATAGAATGGCATAGTTTAGCCCTTTTGTATGCTTTTGGCTTTTGTACTCGCTCTAGTACTTGGATAAGGTCGATTGTGTTAGGAACTGAGAACTTTGTTATATTTGGGATTGTATATCTGGTTGAGATTGGAATGAATGTAGGCATATATATTCAAGGTTGGTAATTGTTTCGCTTTCCTCGAGGCTTTATCTTATTTTATTTGAAGTGAGTGATCGAGTCCTGGCGAGAGTTGGGCAGGCGGTCCGGCGAACCCTTTGGTTCGCCTTAGGGGAAGGTGGGGCCGTCACAAGGAGGATCCAGATTTGAGGACAAATCCTTCTCAAGTGGAGGGGACTGATGTGTGCATGGACCTTAACCCAAATAATGACCCAGTTCGAGTTCCATTAGGTCCAGTCACACGTGCACGGGCCAAGCGCTTCAAGAAGTCGCTTCAAACCCTTGTTCGAAACGTACAAGCCCAACAAGGGGTCGATAGGAATATTGAAGGCTTGGAAGTGGATCACCGAGTTGCCTACACATTGATCCAAGCCCATGAGGAGCCAAGTGATGGTCGTTAGTGGATATAGCCCATTAGTTAGTTCCTTATTGTTTTTCCCCAATAAAAGGGTCCGCCCATTCGGCCCATTTAGCCACTAAGCATGGCCGCCCCTCTCCCTTCAGTCTAACCTAGGGTTTCATTAGCTCTTTAGCCTATATAAAGGCTCACTTTGTGCGGTTAAAAGGTTACGAAATTTTGATAATAAAATTCTAGTTTGTTTCTCTTCAATTGTTAAGAGCATTCGTCCCTTTACTTGCTTTTGGCAAGGGTTCTTGAGCAATCTTGTGCTTGCCCTTGATTGTTCTACCGACCTATCCACTTCAGTAATCACCTCGACTGGAGTCGTCATTCTACCACCTTTAATCAATTCATGTCGTCCGGTTTGGTTTTAGGTTTCGCAATTCAAGCGTTGGACAACCTCGCTAGATCCTTGGGCAAACGTGCTACGTGTCTCGAAACGAGTTGATCGAGGACCGTATCAGCACATTCAACCTTGGAGTCGCTTGTCTACATCCTGCTTGTTGGAATACGAGTTCGCCAATCGAGGTTGGGTTCGTATCATAAGTGGTGAGCTACGGACATTATTATTGGTTGACGGAGTGTCAACGGAATCTGGACAAACTGCTGTGGAACCTACTCCTGAGAGCAAACTATATCCTTTGATATGAATGTGTTTTTTACTGTACATTATTACATGATCTCTCTGGTTACCTGCTTTATTGTACATTATGTCATGATCTATCTGGGTATAACTTGTTTCTTGATATCCTGGGAATTGTATCATGCTTGCTAGTTTACTGGCATGTTTTATTGGAACCTTACTGGACGAAAGCTCATTCCATTAGTTTGTTTTTCTTACAGGATGCGAGAACGTGAGAGTGGGAGTTGGAGAAGATGGAATCTTTGTCTAAGTTTTGTTAGTTGCTCGCGTGAACACTTCTTAGCTCCATATTGGATTTCCTTGGTTTTACTTTGTATGCTTGGAGCCCTGGGTATATTTAGGGATTGTTTGAACATTTGATGTCCTCGATTGTATACATCTGAGGTTGGAATTTCTATTGCTCTTACTGTTGAGATTATTATTTTGTAAATTTTGTGGTGCGTGAGTGAGTCCTGACGAGAGTTGGTCAGACGGTCCGCCAAATCCTTGGGTACGCCCTAGAAAGAGGTGGGGGTCTTCATAGCTTGGGACCATTCCGTGCTCTAATAGTGGTTAACTCTTTTAAATGTTGCAATTTTCCTCTTCATCTTCTTAGTGGCCAGATGTAGTGGTTTCGTATTTGAAAACTTTCATTTTTTTTTCTTTCTTTCATTTGCATTTTTTGGTTATACGTAGCTCAAAGAATACTTGATACGAATCCCGTTGGTGCGACGCAATTCATGACCACAGGTTCGGGTCTTGATGGTAGAATTCAAGCTTAGATTGGTAGCGAAAACCTTACAACCCCTCTAATCCCCGAGATTGCGAACAATTTTGATATTATCTCAACCCACAAACTAGCGGATTAGCGAACCAAAAGGTGTTGGTAGAAGGCGCCACAATCAAGTGCGGTTCTTGATTGATAAGGCAGAGCCTGAACACTTAGAGAACCTCTTAAGGCATTCAAGAGAAGCTCAGGAACTATGAGAAAAACTCACTCGAATTGTTGGAAAATTTCTTGTTGTTATTAATGAATGAAAACTAGACTTATATAGAGTTTACAAGACCCTTAAAAACTACTAAGTTTAGGAAACTTAAAAAGCGAAGTACATTAGGAAACTAACCATATGACTTAACCTATTTGGTGTTGGAAACAATGCAAGTTTCCTTATTTGACTTGACTCCTAACTAAACATAATCAAATGAGACATAACTATCATGCAATATAGGCTATGTGACAGCCCCACCTCTCCCTAGGGCAAACCCTAGGGTATCAACGGACTGCCTGCCCAGCTCTCGCCGGGGCTCGGTCGATCAGAGAACTAGTAACTCAAAACATCCAGTGGAATAACTTCAAACAAACGGTACAAAACCCTAGAAAGTAAATAATAGACAACCAGCTTTCCAAACTTAAAAACCAACTAAACGTTACATTTACCAATCCATACTACAGTTTCATAACACAGGTCGAACTTAAGTGTTAGGCTTACAAAAGTCAAAAGTAAAGTCTTCTTAATAAGAGGGATTACAAGTTCAAGCAAAAGGAAGCTAGTAAGTCCCTTGATCCTAAGTCCGTCCCCGATCTGTTAAGGAAAACAAAGGGAATGGGGTGAGCTAACGCCCAGTGAGGTTCCAAGTAAAGCAAGTAAGCACATAGCCAAATAAGAATATAAAATAACCAAATAAATACCGTGCAATATAATAATAATTAAATCACAATTCAAATTAAGGATACGGGTGGCTTTCAAAAGCCAAATTCCCCTCAGCTTGATCATACCGGGGTCCGTTGACTCTTCGTCAACATTTGTATTTAAGGAATATACAGTCCATAGAACACCACTTTCTATCATCTCCGTCCACCAATCAACCCCCTACCGGGCCCGCACTCCAAATCAGTGGATCGGTAATACTCGAGTATACCAGTTTCCAATGAACAGTAAACAGTCCCCAAGGTTTACCGGCCTTCTCGACCAAGCCCTTGCTGGCTCGATAAAACCTGTTTGCCTATGAGGTAGGGTACCCCAAACAGTGGCAACGGTCGTTGAGGTATCACCCATCAACTTATGTATAGTCACATATAGATGAATCACATCTCATACAGTCACGTATAGAGAGATTATATCTCATAATAACAGTACTCAGAGCCACAGTGGAAAATGGGGAAGGTCGAGTGCGATAAAGTACACGCTCGCCTCCATTTCATTAAAACAAGGTTTGGCTCAAACAGTGGCAATTCAAGCAATCAGTTAGTTCACATAAGCAGGTAACAGGTAGTGGAACACTCACCTGGCAAGCAAAGTAGCAGTCACGCGTCAAGTCGCGCGATTACGTGAACCACCGTTTCCCTCTCCTAGGGCAAGGAGTGAAAACGTCAACGATTAGGTCTAATTCCAAGCAAAGTGAGCTCATTAGGTGCCTAAGTGAGCGATTAACTATACTCAATTTACCCTAAGATTTAGGCCCAAAATGCAGTAAAATTTCATAAATAACCAAGTTTAACAAGTGCATGAAAGTTGGGTAAAAGGAACGATTCATTCAAGCTTTTAAAAGTTTCTCGCGGGTGCACAGACGCGCTCGCGCAGTCTCGGTAAAACGGCCGTATCTCACTGTAGGAAGGTCGGAATTAGGTGCCGTCAGCGGAGTTGGAAACTAGACTCAAAGGGATTTCCAACGGTATCTCACACACTTTCTAGTTCGTCCAGTAGAAGAAACAGTAGCTCGGGAAAATTTGGCTGATTTTCCCAACATGGATCAGTCTCAAACCCTTACAGGTGCACACTAATTCCTCATGCTAACTTCATTTGTTTTGGTTCAAATTCACCCAAATCAGTCCTCTAATGTTCATATACAGAAGCTTAAGTCACTTGGTATCATTTTGAGTTCAAAATACAACACATAAACATGCACAAGGGTTCCATAATAAGCTAGTTATCTTGCAAAGGCTAAACCAGTCCACTAATGGTCCTTCTAGCCACTTTACTTGTTCCAAATTCAATTCAATTCACACATGAACTTAACCAATCTCTAGCCAAGTTGTTTAAGCATGCTTAGGGTGTAATTAAACCACACAAATCAATGAAAAACCCTTCCTACAAAGGGCGGTCAGCCATGGTACAAAACAGTCCACAATTTCCCCAATCATGTCACCAACCTTCATCTTCTATTGATTTGCACTTAAACCACATATCAAGTATAAATCTAGCTTAAAGGAGGTTTTAAAACATGTAAAGCCATCATGAACAACCATGAACAAAGGGTAAACATTTCATCAAACACTTGGTGTGCATACTTTCTACCTCAATTTCCTCTTGCTTAATTCAAGAGTTCAACCCAAAATCTTGTCCAAACAACATGTAATTTGCCATGGAAACCTCAAATACATGTTAAAACACTATAAAGCCAAAATTTAAGGATTACTTACCTTTCTTATATGAAGCTTAGAACACCAAATCAACCAACCAATTGAAGCCTTGAAGCTTGAATCTAGTACCAAGATTAGAAGGAAAACTTTCACTAAGTTGCAATCTTTCTCTTGGATTTGTTTTGCTCTAAGTTGCTAGTGTTTGAAAGCTGAAATATTTGGAGCTCTCTCTCTTCTTTTCTTGTCTAAAATTTCGTCCATAAGGGGGGTTAATAAGAGGGCCAAAGTGTTTTAAAATTTTAGCTAACCTTTAGTCAAACAAAAGCTTGGTTAGGGTTTTGCCACATAGCTCAATTTTTGTCCATAATCTCTCTTGATCTTTTGACTAATGCTAAATCCACCCTTCCAAGTGTACCAATACTTAATTAACAACCCTAACCTATCTTTTAAAGTCCTTAATACAAAACAAAGCCACTTGGAAACAAATGATTGGTGGATTATTAAAAATCAACTCAAGTAACTATTTTTCTTCAAGTAAAAGGAATAAAATGCAATGCATGAAAAATGTTGTAATGCATGGGAAATGTCATGCAAGGGCATGTACTAAGGGGTCTAGATCTTAGAATAAAGCAAGTATTTAAGGAAAATTGGGGTGTCAAGTGAGGGTTCTCACAGGCTATGCTTCCAAGACCTCAACCTCGATCTTGAGTATCCGCGACTTGAATGCAATTTACGAGCTTGCTTGTATCTTGATCAACATCCCCAATAATCAAGAACCCTTTGAACAACTCATAGGCAGCTTGGACAAGAGCATTAAGTTGTTCTTTGAGGTGCTTAGCTCGAGCTCTTATAATTGGTCCAATTGGCACACGAACTTGACTTGAAGCTATTGGATCCTCGACACCGCCATCCGAACCTTGAACAGCCATGAGTGACAGCCCCACCTTTCTCTAGGGCGAATCCTAGGGTATTAGCGGACTGCCTGCCCAGCTCTCGCCGGGGCTCGGTCGATCAGAGAACTAGTAACTCAAAACATCCAGTGGAATAACTTCAAACAAACGGTACAAACCCTAGAAAGTAAATAATAGACAACCAGCTTTCCAAACTTAAAAGCCAACTAAACGTTACATTTACCAATCCATACTACAGTTTCATAACACAGGTCGAACTTAAGTGTTAGTGTGAGAACCCGAAAATTTTCTTTATTTCTAGGCATTATTTTATTCCTTTGCACCGTTTTCTATATTTTATTTATTCTATAAGTTTTCTAGACATTTTATGAGTAAATAGGGTTTTAAAAATGTTTTTTCTAGTATAAGTTAGTTTATGAGATTTTCGGAGTAAATGGTGGACGTGGGACCCGCTAGTGCGTTAAGTGAGAGAAATTCGGCCAATTAGGTTAAGTTTTGCAGAAAGGCATTAAATTACTAGGTGTTAAGAGATAATTAGAGGTTGGTTAGATATTTGATCAGTGGAAAGCAAAAGGATAAGAAAGAAATCCAAAAAGGGACACGTGTCGCGTCGCGGTTGGACCAAGCTTGCCTAACTTTCTTTCAACTTTACCAAAAGCTAATTTTGACCAAAATCATCTTCATTTCTTTCCTCTTATGGCCGAAAATTAGAGAGCAAGAAAAGAAAAGAGAGCTCCAACTTTTCTTCCAATTTCTTGTCCAAAACTTGAAATCCAACAGATAAAACTTCGAATTTCTTCGTAGAAATAGCTTACTAAGGAGGATTGAAGGTGATTGTGGAGTTGTTTTGCAAGGGAAAGCTCTAAGTTGCTACCTTTCTTGAGGATTAAGGTATTTTGCTTGGAACTTAACTTTTGTTCATAATAAATGGTGAATTAGTGCCCTATGGTGGCTTAATAGCATGATTAATGGATGATTTTGTGGATTAAAGTGAAGTTTGGTGAATTTATTATTTTCTTGGGAATTTTTCTGATTTCTTATGATAATCATAGTTGGCTTGAATTGATGGCTTAATATGGTGTGATTTGGAGCTATTATGCGTTAATTGTAGCGAATTGCGGAAAATTTCAGCTTTCTATGGAAATTTCAGCTTTAGGGTTCTAATTAGGGGTTTTATTGTGGATGGTTGTGAAGTTTCAATTGGTTGTATTTTAAGGGTGTTTCATAGCCTAAAATGTGTATGCGCAATTGTGGTTGATTGTTATGAGATTGGTGGTTAATTCTTAGGTGGGAAAAGTAAAGAGAAACAAAGGAAGTGCTGCTGAAATTTCGTAGGACCCTTGAGCAGTTTTGGGAAAATTGCTATATCTTGTTGTAGAAATATCGGAATTAAGTTCCGTTTGTTGCGTTTTAAACTAGACTCATAGGGCTATAAACTGTGAAAATTTCAGACCCTGTTTTGTTTGTACGAATTGTAGTGATTTTTCAAAGTTGACTGAAATTACCTACCTGTTCTGTCTTTTACTGGATGAAGCTGCAATTTGGGGCTCGAATTTGACTGATTTGTGATTTGAATCTTATAAACGTGTCTTCTAAGAAATTGTACCCCTTTGAGTATATTTTCGACGGTATAAATTTTATCAATTTTGGACTTAAGAATCGTGAGATATGATTTTTCAAGTGATGGCACGCAAAACTGGAAAATCCTGTTTTCCTCGAATTAGTCCTACCTTCATTTTGCACTTTAAGTTTGGAGTTAGTAGATCATTGTAGGCATGGTTTTGGGTAGAAGTGAGGGGTTTTGGATCGTTCATGTCTTTAGGACTACTACTACTTTTCACTCAAAAACTATACCTTTGTATTGCTTTGGTAATTTACTTGGTTAGGCTTATGACTCGTAATCGAGTCTCAATTGTTTTACCTTGGTGGTTTAGGACGTGCCGGTGATCCGAGTACTTTGGGAGGAAACGTTTGAAGTTGTTTGTGTGAACTGGTGAGTGTACCATTCCCTTAAATTGGTGCTTATCTGATTCATCTGTACTTGCAACTTGCAACTTGATTATCTGTGACTTTTGTATACTTCGTATGAAACGAGGGTGTACTTTATCACACTCGTTTCTCTCATCTGGTTGTTCTGGTTCCTGTATACTGTATGAGTCTGTACTTGTCTTCTGTACTTGTTATTTGTATCTGTTCTCTGTAATTGTTGATGTCGTTTGGAGGGTTAAGTCCAACGATCATTCTATGACCTTTGAGCTCAATACCGGGGGCTAGTTACTCGAGTCGAGGCGGCAAGGGCTGGTCGATTAGGTAACGAACCACGGTAGTCCACTTCTAGGAAATCTTTGGGTATTGAAGACTCTGGATTTCCGGTATACTCGAGTATTACCAACCATTGTTACTGTTGAGGTGTTCGGGTCCGGTGAGGGGGATGTTTGGTGGACGGAATCGGCGTTAAAGTGGTGCTCTATTGGACGGGTTACTTTATTTGAAAGTTGACGGAGTGTCGACTACTATTTGATCAAGCTCCGGGGAAGCAATGAGAACTTTGGCTCCTGAGAGCCACCTGTATCCTTTCCATATAAAGTGTTTATTTATTTCCCTATCTGGTGTGTATAACTGCATAATTGAAAAGGTGAAATGCCATGATTCATGACTACTTGTACTTTTGATACCTCATTGAGCGTAAGCTCACCCCCTTCCCGTTATCTTTGTTTTCCTTACAGGGAACAACATTTTTGAACCACGATTTTGAAGAAAGTGTCAAGCGAGTGTAAATGTCATTTTGTTACGCTCTTTTGTAATCAAAACCCTAGTTGCTTTTATCAAGTATCACGTTTTGACTTGTAAAGCTTTCTATATATGTACGTAAGTGTTTAAACATGTATATTAGGTGTATTCGTTTGAGATGCTACTTGTAATCATTCGGAACATTTTAGTTGTGTGTGATCGGCATAGTAGTTTCCGATTGTTTGTTTTCTATGGGTTCTATTGCGCGAAATCTAGGGTTTGTGTGATTCGACTTCATAGTCCTGGCGAGAGCTGGGCAGGCGGTCCGCCAAACCCTTTGGTTCGCCTTAGGGGAAGGTGGGGCTGTCACAGTTAGGCTTACAAAAGTCAAAAGTAAAGTCTTCTTAATAAGAGGGATTACAAGTTCAAGCAAAAGGAAGCTAGTAAGTCCCTTGATCCTAAATCCGTCCCCGATCTGTTAAGGAAAACAAAGGGAATGGGGTGAGCTAACGCCCAGTGAGGTTCCAAGTAAAGCAAGTAAGCACATAGCCAAATAAGAGTATAAAATAACCAAATAAATACCGTGCAATACAATAATAATTAAATCACAATTCAAATTAAGGATACGGGTGGCTTTCAAAAGCCAAATTCCCCTCAACTTGATCATACCGGGGTCCGTTGACTATCCGTCAACATTTGTATTCAAGAATTATACAGTCCATAGAACACTGCTTTCTATCATCTCCGTCCACCAATCAACCCCTTACCGGGCCCGCACTCCAAATCAGTGGTTCGGTAATACTCGAGTATACCAGTTTCCAGTGAACAGTAAACAGTCCCCAAGGTTTACCGACCTTCTCGACCAAACTCTTGCTGGCTCGATAGAACCGGTTTGCCTATGAGGTAGGGTACCCCAAACAATGGCAATGGTCGTTGAGGTATCACCCATCAACTTATGTACAGTCTGCGACAGCCCTACCTCTCCCTAGGGCGAACCCTAGGGTATCAGCGGACGGCCTGCCCAACTCTCGCCGGGACTCAGTCGATCCGTGATCTAGTAACTCAAATCATCCAGTGGAATAACTTCAAACAACTGGTATAAACCTTAATAGCAATTAATTGACAAGCCACTTTCTAACTTAAAAGTCAACTAAACGTCTCACTTACCATTCCAAACTACAAATACATACCACAAGTCGAACTTAAGTATTTAAGTTTACAAAAGTCAAAAGTCAAAAGTTATCTAACAAAGGGGATTACAAGTTCAAGCAAAAAGAAGCTAGTAAGGCTCTTGATCATAAGTCCGTCCCCAATCTGTTAAGGAAAACAAAGGGAGTGGGGTGAGCTATAGCTCAGTGAGGTTCCAAGTAAAACAAGTAAGCACATAGCCAAATAAGGGCATAATATAATCAAGTAAACACCGAATAGTACAATAAAAATTTAATCGCATTGCAATTCAAGGATACGGGTGGCTTCCAAAAGCCAAATCCTCTTGAGCTTGATCATACCAGGGGTCCGTTGACTCTCCGTCAACGTTTGCATTCAAAGAATATAAAGTCCGTAGAACACCACTTTCTCCAATCTCCGTCCACCAATTAACCCCCTACCGGGCCCGCACTCCATAACCGTAGTTAGGTAATACTCGAGTATACCGGTTTCCAAGTAATCAGTAAACATTCCCCAAGATTTATCGGCCGTCTCGACCAAGCCCTTGCTGGCTCGATCCGCCGACTCACCTATGAGGTTGGGTACCCAAACAGTAGCAGTAGTTGATGGGTATCACCCAAACAACTCAAGTACAGTCATAATATAGAGAATTTACATCTCATAATTGCAGTATACAGAGCCACAGTGGAAAATGAGGGAGGTCGAGTGCGACAAAGTACACGCTCGCCTCCATTTTATCAAAGCATGGTTTGGCTCAAACAGTCGTAATTCAAGTATTCAGATATTTCATATAAGCAGATAGCAGGTAGTGGACCACTCACCTGTCAAGCAATGTAGTAGTCAAGCATCCAAGTCGTGCGGTTACATTCATCACCGTTTCCACTCCTAGGGTAACGAGTGAAATCGTTAACGACTAGGTCTAATTCCAAGTAAAAGTGAGCTCATTTAAGTGACTAAGTGAGTGATTAACTCTACTCAATTCACCATGGAATTTAGGCCTAAAATGCAGTAAAATTTCATGAGAAAACAAGTTTAACAAGTGCAAGAAAGTTGGACAAAAGAAAGGTTTCATTCAAGCTTTTAAAAGTTTCTCGCGGGTGCACAGTCGCGCTCGTGCAGTCTCGGTAAAATGGCTATATCGCACTGTAGGAAGGTCAGAATTAGATGCTGTCAGTGGCGTTGGAAACTAGACTCGAAGGGATTTCTAACAGTACCTCGCACACATTCTAGTTCGTCTCCTAGAAGAAACAGTAGCTCGGGAAAGTTGGCTGAATTTCCAACCCTGGATCAGTCTCAAACCCTAACAAATGCACACTAGTTCCTCATGCTATCTTCACTTGTTTTGGTTCAAATTCACCCAAATCAGTCCTCTAATGATCATATACTGGGGTTGAGGCATTTAGTATCATTGGAGTTCAAAATACAACAGCAGTGTAATAACACAATAGGAAATCAGCTTTGAGGACAAAAGCTAAACACCAGATTTGACATCTTATAGTATTTTGGTCACAATTGGAGTTACGTTTATTGGATTGGGGTGAACCTTATACCGTTTCGAAGATAAGACATAGGCCTACATTTCTTATGAAGATATTAAGATCCAATTCTCATACTAACTAGGTCGAATTTACCAAAAACAATTTCAGTTCCTTAGTTTCGAATCTCACTGTCAGTTTAACTGGCAGGCCTGATTCAAATACTCATAACTCAATGCACACAAGTCCAATTTAGCTAATTCCAAAGGCACCTGGAAGCTAGGATATAGGGCTATAATTCTTAAGAAGACATCAAAAGCTAAATGAGTCATCTTCCCGGTCAAAATAACCAATTACAGAGGCAAAAGATCAGTTCGGACAGAAACAGGGCATCAGCGGTATTTTGGTCATTTCATATGCTACAGTGCTTGGATTCAACTGAAATTTTACAGGTAGAATGCTAACTCAATCCTCTACAACTTTCATGTTTTGTGGAAAAGCTAGTTTGGCTATTATCATGGTCGAATATCCAGTTGAAATAAGTGCAAAATGTGACCATAACAGTCTAGTAAATAAGAAATCCTAAACCAGTCCACTAATGGTCCTTCTAGCCACTTTGGTTGTTCCAAATCCATTTTAATTCACACATGAAGTTTAACCAATCTCTAGCCAAGTTGTTTAGGCATGCTTAAGGTGTAAATAAACCACAAAAATCAATGAAAAACCCTTCCTTCAAAGGCCGGTCAGCCAAGCATTGAAAACAGTCCATAATCTTTTCATCATTTCACCAACCTTCATCTTCTAATGATTCTTGTTTAAATCACATATCAAGTATAAATCTAGCTTAAAGGAGGTTTTTAAAATATGTAAATCCATCATAAACAACCATGAACAAAGGGTAAACATTGCATCAAACACTTGGTGTGCATACTTTCTACCTCAATTTCCTCTTGCTTAATTCAAGAGTTCAACCCAAAATCTTGTCCAAACAACATGTAATTTGCCATGGAAACCTCAAATACATGTTAAAACACTATAAAACCAAAATTTAAGGATTACTTACCTTTCTTATATGAAGCTTAGAACACCAAATCAACCAACCAATTGAAGCCTTGAAACTTGAAGCTAGTACCAAGATTAGAAGGAAAACTTTCACTAAGTTGCAATCTTTCTCTTGGATTTGTTTTGCTCTAAGTTGCTAGTGTTTGAAAGCTGAAATTTTTGGAGCTTTCTCCCTTCTTTTCTTGTCTAAAATTTCGGCCATAAGAGGGTTAATAAGAGGGCCAAAGTGTTTTAAAATTTTAGCTAACCTTTAGTCAAACAAAAGCTTGGTTAGGGTTTTGCCACATAGCTCAATTTTTGTCCATAATCTCTCTTGATCTTTTGACTAATGCTATTTCAACTCTTCCAAATGTACCAATACTTAATTAACACCCCTAACCTATCTTTTAAAGTCCTTAATCCAAATCAAAGTCACTTGGAAACAAATAATTGGTGGATTATAAAAAAGTCAACTCAAGCAAATGTTTTTCTTCAAGTAAAAAGGGGTGAAATGCAATGTATGAAAAATGTTGTAATACATGGGAAATGTCATGCAAGGGTATATAGTAAGTGGTCTAGATCTTAGAATAAAGCATGTACTTGAGAAAAATTAGGGTTTCAAGTGAGGGTTCTCACACTCTCTCCCCCTTAAAGAATTTCGTTCTCGAAATTCTCACATTGATCACCGAGTAGTTTAGGATATTTTTACACGAATATTCTCTTTGAACTTTCTCGAGTCCCGTGGTCACATATTATAGTAAAAGACTAGTAATTACAAAGCCAAAATATATAAAGAAGTTGAGATTCCAAATTTATTTAGAACATGCATCAATTTAAAGTTATATACCCATATAAACTTATCAAAATATACTATTTGCTTGTTCCAATCAAGGAGTAATCCTCTGGTACTTACTAATCAAATGTTGCAAAAGTCATTTGGAGCACAAGAGTCTCACTTAGAGTCAAAACATTTAGAGAAAGTAGAAAAGATGTTCAAAATACAAAGTTGGAAATTATCCGATCTTAAAATGATTTGAATAAACTCATTTCCTTTCATTTAAGCTTCAATTCCACTCATAAATCGATTTCAAAATAATTTATCAACTCCAATCCTAAAGTTGGAAATGAAAGTACGAACAGTCCTATGAAAATAAAAATGTTCTAGTTTTTGCGCGATGGCATTTTGAAAAATCATTTCTCAAATTTCTTAAATCCAAAATTTATAGACTTTATATTGTCAGAAAGTAGACGCAAAGGGTTACAGCTTTCTAGAAGGTACTACCTTCAAAAAAAAAAAAATCTCTCCACTCGTGCCACTACCACAGTCTATCTAGAGAGAAAATCGAAATAACGCAATGGCTAAAACACCATGCTAATAAAAATCAGTGAAGCTATCAAAAATTGAGAAGTGACACGAACTTTAATCTCGATGAAAAGAAGAGTTTATACTTGGTTACTATTTTTACTAGCTCTTAAACCCATACACTATACATTGAATAATTTCTTCCTTTCGAATCACAAATGAAAAATTTTCATTTAATTGAAAGACTAAAATTATAGTAATAGACTCATGGAGAAGGGTCCAATACTGTCCAACCACCAATATTTTAATAGTACTTATTAAGATAACAGGTACCAAGTCTACTGTTCCCAACAGGAATACGGTTTACCACATAAAAATTTCACTACGCACGGTCCAATGATTACAGCTCTTTTAGGCAAAACCTCACTAATGGCTAACTTTAAATAGAAATGTCTTAAGATGCTATTCGACTAGGCAAATACACTAATTCAAACTTATTCCGCATCTCTTCTGAAATCCCTTCATATTTCTTTTTCAATTCTATGTTCCGGTGTAATAGTTCAATTTTCTCCAAGTATTCTTGTCCTCGTCGTCCTTTCCAGTGCTCAGCTAATTTCTTTTGGAACTCTACTTTCTTTCGAATGATCTTTATTCCCTCATTCATATCAGTCAAATGTGTCATTTCACTGATTCGTTTGAATTCTAATAGTAGTCTGTCGGTAACTTACTGGATCAGAATAGGTAACTAAGTACACTTGGAACTCCGACCATATAACTGTTAAGTTCCTTCACCTCCAATCCAACCACGGAAAATTAAGTTTAGATATTCTCAAATGAGATAGACAAGAAAGTAGAACATAGTTAGAACAATACCTTAAGATACTATACCACTTATCACTTATGTACATAACAAAACCCTAAAGCATGTTTCGCATATCAAAAGTTCCACACCCTATCTCAAGCTTTGGCATACAGGTATAGAATACAAATTCTTTTCTCAAATCCTTATACAAAATTCCAAAACTCTCAATCTCGATACGATAATTATCGAGCAAGCCCATATTTTGACATCATTGGTAGGTATTAAGGAAGTATAGGCAATAGTAGTTCATCGGGAACCAAACTACGGTGTCAAATATCACAAGAAGGGTAGAATTACCCATATAGTTGTAGTTAACTCACCTCAAAATCAAGTAAGCACTTATCAAGTCCTCTCGTCCATATAAGAAGGGAAACAGGTCTTTAGTACAATTTTTCTCGACGTAACTACAATCTTGCCACCATCTATTGATACGGTCCTCGATCAACACGTTTCGAGACACGTAGCACGTTTGCCCAAGGATCTAGCGAGGTTGTCCAACGCTTGGATTGCGGAACCTAGAATCAATACGGACGACACGAATTGATTAGAGGTGGTGGAACGACGACTCCAACCGAGGTGATTACTCTAGTGGATAGGTCGGTGGAACAATCAAGGTCAAGCACAAGATTGCTCAAAAACCCTTGCCAAAGCAAGTAAAGGATTGAATCTCTCAATGGAAGAGAAAACAAAACTAAGTGTTTATTATCAAAATTGCGTACCCCTAAGCCGTACAAAGTGAGCCTTTTTATAGGCTAAGACTAGGCTAAGGGACTAATAAAACCCTAGAAAAACTAGCAAGGTGGGTCGGCCACTCCTTGGACAAGGTGGGCCGGCCCATGACTCAATCCAACTATCTAATCCAACTCTAACAAAGTGAAAACCTAGTACTAAGGCCTAGGGCCTAGTCGGCCAATCTACTTGGAGGCCCACTTGATTCTTCATGGGCTTGGATCATCATATAGATTACTTGATTATCCACTTCCAAGCCTTTAATGTCTCTATGGACTCCTTGTTGGTCTTGCACATTTCGCACTAGGGTTTGGAGTGACTCCTTAAAGTGCTTGGCCCGTGCATGTGTGACTGGGCCCAATGGCACTCGAACTGGGTCATTACTTGGGTTAATATCCGTGCACACATCAGTCCTCTCCACTTGGGAAGGATTTGTCCTCAAATCTAGAGCCTCCTCGTCAAGGGACGGGCTCAAGTCCGCGACATTGAAAGTCATGCTAACATTGCACTCCCCCAGGTAACTCCAATTTGTAAGCATTGTTGTTGACACGGTGGAGCACTCGGAACGGGAAACAAATTGCAGCCGCTCTTCATTTGACTCAATAGTTTGGAGGATGATCTGTATGTTTGCATCATTCCCCTCCTCTTGAAAGCGATTTGGCCACAAATCGACGGTACGCTTAGCGGAGAACCATGTTGGAAAGAAATGAAGGGTCACGAGCCAAGTTAAATGTCGTTTGGCCAGCCTCAAGGGGCTCTCAAACAAGGACATTCGCCAAGGTAGGAAAGAATGTGTATAAGGCTTGCGAAAATTCCAGATTGCAACCCAAAACTCTCTAATTAGCCTTCGAGCATGGACTGGCATGATGTTACCTACACAATAAATCACATAGTGAGTAGTCATAGGTATAAAATTATGCAATAGCTTACCAGTCATGTGCACAAGATAAGGATCTTCATAATGATGCCCATTGAAGCTAGAGAAATCCTGAATTTGGTTGTTCAAGGGGGTATGAGTCTTCCCTGGTTGTCGCTGATTTGGCACGACTTGCCTATCTGGAGGTGGAACATTGAACCAATCGGATTGCACTTCCTTAGAAGCTCGAACCAGCGAGGTAAGACCAACATTCGAATCTTGATTGACACATTTGTGGGCATCACCCGGCATAAGTGGCAGCAATGAAGTGAAACGCGCTCCATACGAATTGCATGAATTTGCACAAGTTGGAGTTGGTAAAGTAAGCTTGTGGTGACCAGCTTTTGGACATGTGAGGAAGCACGAATGTGCACCACTTTTATCAGGAATAAGCACGAAATCGGGTTGCAAGTCTTTAATCATAGTTGGGAGATTTTGGACAGCGTTACAACCTACAAGGACAAAATAACCTTCAACCTGAAACAATTTAGAGATAGGGTAAAGAACTAATGGGACATTATTAGCTAGATGGTAAGAAGGTGTAGAACAAGATTTAAATGAGAAAACTCCCTTTGACACTTCAATATTCCTTCCACCAATTGATTCAACTCGAGATTCCAGTGCTAGTCCTTTACACTTCTCATCAACACCTACATAAGAGCAACAAGAGTTAGTGCTAGTAACATGCTCAAAATAAGGCAAAGGCGATGAATGAACCATAGGTAGAGAACAAGAAGTAGAATCTAGAATTTCCCTTTTAAGATGAGCTCGAATGAGTCCTCCAATGGCGCGGACAGGTTTGAATAGACATTGTTTTATGAATTGATACCAAAGAGATTTAGTTCCTAGAAGACAAACTCCATGGAAACTCGCAAAGTGTCCAAGTGACTTGGGAATGGAACATGTTATAACCAACTCTACTTGACTTTGTTTAATCTGCACAAAAGAAGAGGTACTAAACAAAACACATGTTAGCTTGTTAGCAAACAAAACGTCCACCCTTTCAACTTTTGTGAACATGGCCAACTCCTCCTCTTTACTTGTCAATAAGGCCAAATTATTCTTGCTTGTCCCACTCCATTCTTCTCGGACCATTGTTCATTCATGCACTTGAGTTTGGATTTTCATTGTCTAGCTCATGTTCATGGCTCGACTGCAACTCATTCATATATGGCTCTTCAATCAACGAGGGACTAAGGTGAATTTTTCCTTCATTACCACTGGTTGACACATGATTAAGTTGCTCCAAGTGGGAATCCAGCACTTGGCTAAGTCTTTCCATCATAGAATCAATCAATGCTTTAGTCCGACTACGGAATTCATCCTTTGTTTTCACAAAGCTTTGACTCAATTCGAGAATTCTCAAACTCCTTCTCTCGATTGTCAAGACACTTGTTAGATGAATCTCGTTTGCTTGAGGTTGACTTCAATTTAGATGCTCTGCGTAAACTTCTTTTGCTCCTTCTCATACTCATCACAATCTCGTTTATTACCTTTCATATACACGCGAAGGACGGTAATGTTCCATCTCCTCCCGGAGTGAACGAAAAAATCATGTTGTGAACTAGATTGCATGGAACTAGAGTACTTGGGAGTAGTCCGCTTGGAACCCCTCCTCTTGAAAGGTTCATCCTCCAAGAATTCCTGATTGTATGAGCAAGATGCAACTCCATGGGGCATGATTATGTGACCTGCCAAAATGGTTAGCAAAGAAAAAGAGATTCCTCACGACACATAAGCTCACGTGTATGTGCTCATCACTCGTGTATTACTCAAAACACTCAAATAAGCTTACCAAAATTCCTTACCTTGCCGGTTTGAGTAGTTGAGAAATGCCGCACAAAATCCAAGAATTGTCACCAAACTATCCACAAAAGTAATCAAGAAGCAAGACACAATGCGGGTGCAAAAAGGAGACAAGAATGGACGGTTTAGGAAGCTTTCTAGATTCGGACAGAAATGGAAGGTGAAAGGAATTAACGAAAACCCTAACTCTTAAAATGTAGGAGTGTGTTCCTAAAAACGTAGGAAGGTATTCCGAAAATGTAGGAGGGTGCCCAAGTGAAGACAAAAGAGTTACTTAGTTTTCTAATTGACTTTGGAAAAACAAGTTAAAACAACTTGGAAGACTCAAAGAAAGCTTGGACAGATTTGCGCAAAGAAAAAAAAAAACCTAGCGTACAAGAAACCCTAGCCGTCGCAACCTTTTTTTTTTGTTTTTCTTGTTTTTAAACCCAAACACAAAAATCCAAGAATGAAATTTGGACAGAAAACACAAAAAAGACAACACCCAAACAAAAATTTGTTCGGATGAACAGTACCGCGATGAACAGTACCTATGAACAGTGACGGTGAATAGTGACGGTGAACAGTACCGATGAAACAGTACGCTTTTTTTTTTTTTTTTTTTTATAACTCAAACAATAAGAACTCTTGGCCAAATGAAATCAAGGATTAAAATCTGGTCAGCCCCTCACTTCGCACGAGTGCATAACCACAAACCTTCAAGAACTAGCAAGACACTTGTCAAGATTTTCAAGAATTTCAAGATAGTGATCAAGAAATTCAAGAACCTCTTAAATCTTGTAGATTCTCTCAAGATTCACAAAATACCAACCAAGTTAACCACAAATCAGATTTGAAAAACAAGTAAACACCTTGGATGACTCAAAAGAAACTTGGACAGATTTGGCACAAAAGTAACTTGCACAAAACAAAAACCCTAGCCGCACAAGTGAAACCCTAGCCGTCGCAAATATTTTTTTTTTGTTTCTTGTTTATAAACCCTAACAACTCAAAACACAATATCAAAGAATGAAATTTGGACAGAAAACACAAAAAGACAGCACCCAAACAGATTTGTGTTTCGGATGAACAGTGCGCGGATGAACAGTGACGTGAACAGTATTCGATGAACAGTCGTATGAACAGTGCCGGTTTTTTTTTTTTTTTTTTTTTTACACAAAGCAGCGGATATACTATAACCCTAACGACACAAACTATGAAAACAAGGATATAACGAAGAATACCTCCACCTAAGCTCTGAAGCCAACTGATACGGTCCTCGATCAACACGTTTCGAGACACGTAGCACGTTTGCCCAAGGATCTAGCGAGGTTGTCCAACGCTTGGATTGCGGAACCTAGAATCAATACGGACGACACGAATTGATTAGAGGTGGTGGAACGACGACTCCAACCGAGGTGATTACTCTAGTGGATAGGTCGGTGGAACAATCAAGGTCAAGCACAAGATTGCTCAAAAAACCCTTGCCAAAGCAAGTAAAGGATTGAATCTCTCAATGGAAGAGAAAACAAAACTAAGTGTTTATTATCAAAAATTGCGTACCCCTAAGCCGTACAAAGTGAGCCTTTTTATAGGCTATGAGACTAGGCTAAGGGACTAAAAACCCTAGAAAAACTAGCCAAGGTGGGTCGGCCACTCCTTGGACAAGGTGGGCCGGCCCATGACTCAATCCAACTATCTAATCCAACTCTAACAAAGTGAAAACCTAGTACTAAGGCCTAGGGCCTAGTCGGCCAATCTACTTGGAGGCCCACTTGATTCTTCATGGGCTTGGATCATCATATAGATTACTTGATTATCCACTTCCAAGCCTTTAATGTCTCTATGGACTCCTTGTTGGTCTTGCACATTTCGCACTAGGGTTTGGAGTGACTCCTTAAAGTGCTTGGCCCGTGCATGTGTGACTGGGCCCAATGGCACTCGAACTGGGTCATTACTTGGGTTAATATCCGTGCACACATCATCTATTGAAACCCTAACTAGACTATGACTAGATTAGTCTATAAAACCTTCCAAGATCCATTATCTCAATCAGTCCAAAACTCCTCATGTATAGTCAAAATACGGACCCTTATTCTAGTGCTGTCCATTTTCTTTTTGTACTCAAGTACAAGAATCCAACATAAGATAGTTCACAACTTGAGCCGGCCGGTCCCAAGAGTAAAACCACTTATATCAGAGATTCCTCCCTAACATACATATCTATCTCCTCCAAGTACCATGAAAAAAAAAAGATTTACACTTATAACCGGCATGATTCGACCAACCAGCCCTAGGTTGGACTTATAGTCCCAGATATATAGTAATTCAAGATTGGAGTCATTGGCGGTTGTCCAACGCTCACACAGTAAAGTTTGGAGACGTTAGATATCATTTAACGCTCTGGATTTAGAAATAAACAATGGTGGTAATATTTAAACATGCCAATTAGTCGAGGAGATAACACTCCACTCGACAAAACAGGATTGAGGTACTGAGACGGGATGAGAGGTACCTCCCACTCGGATGGAGTGTGGTACATACGACCGCTCAGCACTTGCAAGTCAAATACAAGTACAAACACAAGTACAGATCAATCAAGTTCAAGTGAGTACAAGATCATTCAAGAAAGAAAGGCCAAGTGTGACAATGACACACTCGCCTGATCAGAATTAAGTCACAAGTAATGTCCAGCAATTCATACTCTCAAGTGTTTCAAGTATTTCAAGTAAATACACCGGTCATATACAAATCACATTACTTGCTCATGCAGAAATGAGATATCAAATGTTTAGTCAAATCAGATCAATTGAGTGTATATAAGAGCACACTCGCCTAAACAGGTTCAAGTCACAAATAAGTTCAGCATATTAGTTTTCAGGCACTTCAAGTATTTCAAGTCCAAACAGTTGAAAAATGGATGGTTACGAAAACTTGATCACATAAGAAGAACTGGAGAAAATTAGAAATCTCTGTAGCAAATTCGGTCACCTATCAGTTGTAACATCCTCGTCAATTTCATATTTTAACAAAATATCAAAGTTTAGTCGAGCAAGGTCAAGTGCAATACCAACAAGTCAGTGCAAGACCAACAAGTCAAGTATAAGCAAAACACTTCATTTCATTTTATTATCACGAAATAAACTACAAAGGATCGAGTATGATAAAGTACATCCTCGTCCTAAGAGTTATCAATTCAAGAGCAATTATTTTAACCAAATAAGCATGCTATTAAATCAAGGAGACATTCCACGTAAACATTTTCCTGTACTTGGAACACTTACTGGCTAGGGTTCAAATATCATAAGTAATAGGTAAGCAAGTTTTGGGGTATGCAATAGGTATTTATTCAAGCCAAAAGTCAAAGAAAAGGAAGTAGAAATCATGTTGGGTCAGGGGAAACACAAAGCAGTTAAATGCCAAATTGTAATAAAGTCAAAAGTCAAAGTCAAGGTCAAGGTCAAAGTCAAAGTCAAATGGTTAAAGGTCAAAGTCAACAGTCACAAGTCATCAGTCAAAGTATTATACATTCAAAAGCTCATAACAGTCATTTACAAGATATCAAGACCAAAAATATCAAGTACGAACCCTAAAGTACAAGTACAGTCACATCAGCAAAACCCTAGTGTACGCGGTCAAAAGAAACTAAACAACCACCAAGTCACTACCTCCCCTATCCGTTCTATGTACAGAAGTCAAAATCATCCACTATCCCATCCTAATAGTGAAGGCCTAATCCGAAGTGGGACTAGTCGAACCCCCGTCCTCGACGGGTTCAGCCCCCGATCCAACTCCAATATGAGAGGCCTCGTCATTCGCCTCTCCTAACAGGTCATCACAAATGTTCAAAATGGACTCCGCTCTAGTCCTTATCTTCATTGCCCTAGTGGCCATGCGCTCCTGAGCTTCTCCAAGCTGTGCACAAAGGTCATCTATCCTTTCCTAGCCCTCGATCACATCGTACTCCGATTCCTTGATCCGTTCGGCTTGCATCTTGTTAGTTTCCCTTAGCTGCTTCACTTCGGCTTCAAGCCTAGCGTTGTCTTTGGCTAACTCCTTCCTCTCCTCTACTACGGCCAATACCACAGTATTAGGGTAAGCATAGGTATGGCGGCACTCGCAACGCCTAAAACGGTTGGCCGGACTCCAACGTACAGTGGCTCCTCGTGGCCGGATCAGATATTTAATCATAGGGAGTACTCCGTGGGATTGCTCACTAACTGATCTATCACTAGGACCACCTTGTCCGTCCATCCTACACCAAGTATAAAGGAAACGTAAGTACTCTTAAGGGGGATGACCAAATAAAATCCTTAAGTCGGAAATTTCTAATTGCCCAGGCCAATTCAAACCTAGGCTCTGATACCACCTGTGACAGCCCCACCTCTCCCTAGGGTATCAGCGGACTGCCTGCCCAGCTCTCGCCGGAACTCAGTCGATCAGTGATCTAGTAACTCAAATCACCCAGTGGAATAACTTCAAACAACTGGTATAAACCTTAATAGCAATTAATTGACAAGCCACTTTCCAACTTAAAAGTCAACTAAAACGTCTCACTTACCATTCCAAACTACAAATACATACCACAAGTCGAACTTAAGTATTTAAGTTTACAAAAGTCAAAAGTCAAAAGTTATCTAACAAAGGGGATTACAAGTTCAAGCAAAAAGAAGCTAGTAAGGCTCTTGATCCTAAGTCCGTCCCCGATCTGTTAAGGAAAACAAAGGGAGTGGGGTGAGCTATAGCTCAGTGAGGTTCCAAGTAAAACAAGTAAGCACATAGCCAAATAAGGGCATAATATAATCAAGTAAACACCGAATAGTACAATAAAAATTTAATCGCATTGCAATTCAAGGATACGGGTGGCTTCCAAAAGCCAAATCCTCTTGAGCTTGATCATACCAGGGGTCCGTTGACTCTCCGTCAACGTTTTGCATTCAAAGAATATAAGTCCGTAGAACACCACTTTCTCCAATCTCCGTCCACCAATTAACCCCCTACCGGGCCCGCACTCCATAACCGTAGTTAGGTAATACTCGAGTATACCGGTTTCCAGTAATCAGTAAACAGTCCCCAAGATTTATCAGCCGTCTCGACCAAGCCCTTGCTGGCTCGATCCGCCGACTCACCTATGAGGTTGGTACCCAAACAGTAGCAGTAGTTGATGGGTATCACCAAACAACTAAGTACAGTCATATATAGAGAATTTACATCTCATAATTGCAGTATACCAGAGCCACAGTGGAAAATGAGGGAGGTCGAGTGCGACAAAGTACACGCTTGCCTCCATTTTATCAAGCATGGTTTGGCTCAAACAGTCGTAATTCAAGTATTCAGATATTTCATATAAGCAGATAGCAGGTAGTGGAACACTCACCTGTCAAGCAATGTAGTAGTCAAGCATCAGTCGTGCTGATGCGGTTGAGCACGAGACCCATGGTACTCAGGTAGACCTTGTGAAGGTGCCCCAAGGCCCAGTGACACGAGCACGAGCCAAAAGATTCAAGGAGTCACTTCAAGCCTTGGTTCATGCCGTCCAAGCCCAAGAGAAAACCGCCCATTGAAGGTATTGAGTTGGAAGATCCTTGCAAGAGCATTAAAGTGTTGCTTACAATTGAAGATGCAAGTGTTCAAACTCCAAACGGCAATGTGGGGCGCCATTAAATAGTCTCAAGTCATGTTCTACATTCAGTTTTTCCGATATTATGAATAAAATTCCAGAATTTCGTCCATTCTTGTGGCAAATTCCTTTAGCTTGTGAAAGCTAGTTTGAACATCCTAGAGTTGATCCTAGGTTGTTTTATTGACTTATCAATCAAGCCAACACACTTGATTGTGGCGTCCTCTACCGTTGAATCCGTTCTTGAGTGGTCCAAGTTTGGGTTCAATTCCATCCATTCGTCTTGCAACGTGTCGTCTTGCAACGTGCGGTTACATTCACCGCCGTTTCCACTCCTAGGGTAACGAGTGAAATCGTTAACGACTAGGTCTAATTCCAAGTAAAAGTGAGCTCATTTAAGTGACTAAGTGAGTGATTAACTCTACTCAATTCACCATGGAATTTAGGCCTAAAATGCAGTAAAATTTCATGAGAAAACAAGTTTAACAAGTGCAAGAAAGTTGGACAAAAGAAAGGTTTCATTCAAGCTTTTAAAAGTTTCTCGCGGGTGCACAGTCGCGCTCGTGCAGTCTCGGTAAAATGGCTATATCGCACTGTAGGAAGGTCAGAATTAGGTGCTGTCAATGGCATTGGAAACTAGACTCGAAGGGCTTTCTAACGGTACCTCGCACACATTCTAGTTCGTCTCCTAGAAGAAACAGTAGCTCTGGAAAGTTGGCTGAATTTCCAACCCTGGATCAGTCTCAAACCCTAACAAATCACACTAGTTCCTCATGCTATCTTCACTTGTTTTGGTTCAAATTCACCCAAATCAGTCCTCTAATGATCATATACTGGGGTTGAGGCATTTAGTATCATTGGAGTTCAAAATACAACAGAAGTGTAATAACACAATAGGAAATCAGCTTTGAGGACAAAAGCTAAACACCAGATTTGACATCTTATAGTATTTTGGTCACAATTGGAGTTACGTTTATTGGATTGGGGTGAACCTTATACCGTTTCGAAGATAAGACATAGGCCTACATTTCTTATGAAGACATTAAGATCCAATTCTCATACTAACTAGGTCGAATTTACCAAAACACTTTCAGTTCCTTAGTTTCGAATCTCACTGTCAGTTTAACTGGCAGGCCTGATTCAAATACTCATAACTCAATGCACACAAGTCCAATTTAGGTAATTCCAAAGGCACCTGGAAGCTAGGATATAGGGCTATAATTCTTAAGAAGACATCAAAAGCTAAATGAGTCATCTTCCCGGTCAAAATAACCAATTACAGAGGCAAAAGATCAGTTCGGACAGAAACAGGGCATCAGCGGTATTTTGGTCATTTCATATGCTACAGTGCTTGAATTCAACTGAAATTTTACAGGTAGAATGCTAACTCAATCCTCTACAACTTTCATGTTTTGTGGAAAAGATAGTTTGGCTATTATCATGGTCGAATATCCAGTTGAAATAAGTACAAAATGTGACCATAACAGTCTAGTAAATAAGAAATCCTAAACCAGTCCACTAATGGTCCTTCTAGCCACTTTGGTTGTTCCAAATCCATTTCAATTCACACATTAACTTAACCAATCTCTAGCCAAGTTGTTTAGGCTTGCTTAAGGTGTAAATAAACCACAAAAATCAATGAAAAACCCTTCCTTCAAAGGCCGGTCAGCCAAGCATTGAAAACAGTCCATAATCTTTTCATCATTTCACCAACCTTCATCTTCTAATGATTCTTGTTTAAATCACATATCAAGTATAAATCTAGCTTAAAGGAGGTTTTAAAATATGTAAATCCATCATAAACAACCATGAACAAAGGGTAAACATTGCATCAAACACTTGGTGTGCATACTTTCTACCTCAATTTCCTCTTGCTTAATTCAAGAGTTCAACCCAAAATCTTGTCCAAACAACATGTAATTTGCCATGGAAACCTCAAATACATGTTAAAACACTATAAAACCAAAATTTAAGGATTACTTACCTTTCTTATATGAAGCTTAGAACACCAAATCAACCAACCAATTGAAGCCTTGAAACTTGAAGCTAGTACCAAGATTAGAAGGAAAACTTTCACTAAGTTGCAATCTTTCTCTTGGATTTGTTTTGCTCTAAGTTGCTAGTGTTTGAAAGCTGAAATTTTTGGAGCTTTCTCCCTTCTTTTCTTGTCTAAAATTTCGGCCATAAGAGGGTTAATAAGAGGGACAAAGTGTTTTAAAATTTTAGCCAACCTTTTGTCAAACAAAAGCTTGGTTAGGGTTTGCCACATAGCTCAATTTTTGTCCATAATCTCTCTTGATCTTTTGACTAATGCTATTTCAACTCTTCCAAATGTACCAATACTTAATTAACACCCCTAACCTATCTTTTAAAGTCCTTAATCCAAATCAAAGTCACTTGGAAACAAATAATTGGTGGATTATAAAAAAGTCAACTCAAGCAAATGTTTTTCTTCAAGTAAAAAGGGGTGAAATGCAATGTATGAAAAATGTTGTAATACATGGGAAATGTCATGCAAGGGTATATAGTAAGTGGTCTAGATCTTAGAATAAAGTATGTACTTGAGAAAAATTAGGGTTTCAAGTGAGGGTTCTCACACAGTCACATATAGATGAATCACATCTCATACAGTCACATATAGAGAGATTATATCTCATAATAACAGTACTCAGAGCCACAGTGGAAAATGGGGAAGGTTGAGTGCGATAAAGTTCACGCTCGCCTCCATTTCATTAAAACAAGGTTTGGCTCAAACAGTGGCAATTCAAGCAATCAGTTAGTTCACATAGGCAGGTAACAGGTAGTGGAACACTCACCTGACAAGCAAAGTAGCAGTCAAGCGTCAAGTCGCGCGATTACGTGCACCACCGTTTCCCCCTCCTTGGGCAACGAGTGAAAACGTTAACGACTAGGTCTAATTCCAAGCAAAGTGAGCTCATTAGGTGCCTAAGTGAGTGATTAACTATACTCAATTCACTATAAGATTTAGGCCCAAAATGCAGTAAAAGTTCATGAGTAAACAAATTTAACAAGTGCATGAAAGTTGGGTAAAAGGAAAGATTCATTCAAGCTTTAAAAAGTTTCTCGCGGGTGCACAGTCGCGCTCGCGCAGTCTCGGTAAAATGGCCGTATCTCACTGTAGGAAGGTCAGAATTAGGTGCCGTCAGTGGCGTTGGAAACTATACTCGAAGGGCTTTCCAATGGTACTTGGAACACGTTCTAGTTCGTCTCCTAACGCTGCCAGTAGCTCAGGGAAATCGGCTGTTTTTCCCAACCTGGATCAGTCTCAAACCCTTACATGTGCACACTAATTTCTCATGCTAACTTCATTTGTTTTGGTTCAAATTCACCCAAATCAGTCCTCTAATGATCATATACAGAAGCTTAAGTCACTTGGTATCATTTGAGTTCAAAATACAACACATAAACATGCACAAGGGTTCCATAATAAGCTAGTCATCTTGCAAAACCTAAACCAGTCCACTAATGGTCCTTCTAGCCACTTTACTTGTTCCAAATTCATTTCAATTCACACATGAACTTAACCAATCTCTAGCCAAGTTGTTTAAGCATGCTTAGGGTATAATTAAACCACAAAAATCAAAGAAAAACCCTTCCTACAAAGGCCGGTCAGCCATGGTACAAAACAGTCCACAATTTCCCCAATCATGTCACCAACCTTCATCTTCTATTGATTTGCACTTAAACCACATATCAAGTATAAATCTATCTTAAAGGAGGTTTTAAAACATCATGAACAACCATGAAATAAGGGTAAACATTTCATCAAACACTTGGTGTGCATACTTTCTACCTCAATTTCCTCTTGCTTAATTCAAGAGTTCAACCCAAAATCTTGTCCAAAAACATGTAATTTGCCATGGAAACCTCAAATACATGTTAAAACACTATAAAACCAAAATTTAAGGATTACTTACCTTTCTTATATGAAGCTTAGAACACCAAATCAACCAACCAATTAAAGCCTTGAAGCTTGAATCTAGTACCAAGATTAGAAGGAAAACTTTCACTAAGTTGCAATCTTTCTCTTGGATTTGTTTTGCTCTAAGTTGCTAGTGTTTGAAAGCTGAAATTTTTGGAGCTCTCTCTCTTCTTTTCTTGCCTAAAATTTCGGCCATAAGGAGTTTAATAAGAGGGCCAAAGTGTTTTAAAATTTTAGCTGACCTTTAGTCAAACAAAAGCTTGGTTAGGGTTTTGCCACATAGCTCAATTTTTGTCCATAATCTCTCTTGATCTTTTGACTAATGCTAATTCTACCTTTCCAAGTGTACCAATACTTAATTAACAACCCTACCCTATCTTTTAAAGTCCTTAATACAAAACAAAGCCACTTGGAAACAAATGATTGGTGGATTATAAAAAAACAACTCAAGTAACTATTTTTCTTCAAGTAAAAGGAATAAAATGCAATGCATGAAAAATGTTGTAATACATGGGAAATGTCATGCAATGGTATGTACTAAGGGGTCTAGATCTTAGAATAAAGCAAGTATTTAAGGAAAATTGGGGTGTCAAGTGAGGGTTCTCACACATGATGCTATCAATACTTCATTTATCTTCAATCGCTTATAGTATCTACGGGAGTCGTTCAAAACTTCATTCTTTATGCTATGCCTCCTTATGAATAGTCTTCCTTTGTCATCTTCTTTGCTAAAGATCTTTTTCTAAGGGACGTCAAAGTGTTTTGTTGTCCTTCTCCATATGGAGAATCATTGGATCATGTTTTCCTTTTTGGAAATTTAACTTTTATAGCATAGTATATCTTTGTAGTTGAATGTGGTGTACTTCCATCTGGAGGTTGTTTGCTAGTACATCTAGCTAGTTGGTACTAGATAAACATGGAAAATGTTCAAACTAATTTTGTGTAACACTTACTACCTATTTTCATTTATTGGAACATTTGAAAGGCTTGAAATTTAGCTATTTCTAATGATGAGGTTTTGGATTTCATTCTTAAATGTTTCCATCTTCAGCTATCTTAAACATGCATTTTTGCTCGATTTTCATGATCAAAAAGTGGAGGAATTTTGTTTGGCATAGTTTATTGGCCCCTCATGTCGGATGCTGATGTGGCGTGCTATTATTGGTCCATTTTTGCACTTTTTCCTGTAGTTTCTATAGAAAAAATTCACTGTTCCGCGGTGTCACCGGTGTCACTTTCACTGTAGAAACTACAGTGATTCACTATTTTGGGCACTGTTTGGGCACTGTTCATCATATGAAAGGTCAGAAATACCCTCCACAGTGCCCAGTGCCAAATGACCGTTGTATCCCTGGGGGTTTTCTCTGTAGAAGGTGGACCTCCCTAGTACAGTTACTTCTCCACGTGGCTCTCTCTGGTGCGTTTGATCATGCCACGTGGATTTGATCTGATGGTCATTTTTTATTTTGATTATAATTAATATATTTAGTTTATTTGCACAGTTTCAAGACCTGAACTGCGTCGTTTTGGTATATTATCACTGTGCATATATTTAATACTGTTTATATCACGGATGTTACGGATGATTGCCACGTGTCGTGAACTGATGGCGGATTTTGTGACAGCCCCACCTCCCCTAGGGCGTACCCTAAGGGTTAGCGAACTGCCTGCCCAACTCTCGCCAGGACTACTAACGTTCACACACGCTAAACCAAGTGCAAAAGACCCTTAGATAGGGCTAAAACATACATTCCCAATATATATATCAGTTACACATGATCCACCATTTACATGTGCACGTTATCAAAATACACACTTCAAAAGGGAATATTCAAGTGAGATACATTTAGGGTTTCGAATACCCGAGGGGCTAAACAGGGAAACAAAACTATTTCACAGCTCAACTCGCTTCTCACAATCATGTATTTCTCAAAAGTTTGCCTGTAAGGAAAACAAAGGTAACGAGGGTGAGCTTTCGCCCAATGAGGTACTAACAATCATACAACCCAAATTGAAGTAACAAGCTCAGTTATACACACACCTGCACATAGAATAAAAGTACCGTAACAAGTTCAAATAAAAGGATACGGGTGGCCTCAGGAGCCAATTTCCCCATTCAGTTCTTGATCGCACACGTTGACCCTCCGTCAACGTTCAAAGAAAGAAACAGACCGTAGACCCCACTTTACTCCCAGTACCTTCCACCGTACATTCCCCTTACCGGGCCCGAACACCTCACAGTGTTGAAGGTAATACTCGAGTATACCGGGTCGAGGAGCTACACTCCACTCGACAAACAGTACCCTATGGTCGTTACTAGTCGACCGGCCCTTGCTGGCTCGACTCGAGTAACTTCCACTAGGGCTTGAGCTCAGTTATCACAGTACAGTGGTAGGCTCATGCCCATGATTCAAGCCAACACAGTGCAATTCACAAGATATCGAAAGCAGTTATACAAGTAAGAGAACGAGAGCGATAAAGTACACTCTCGTCTCATGCACACAGTTCAGTCGTCACATCACAGTTTCAAGGACAAGTAATCACTTAGGCATTTAAATCATGCAATAGTACACTCACCACTTCAGTTAAGCAAATTCACAGATTTCCGTCCGACGCGGACTTGGATCACCCACACGTCCTATACAATCAAGAAAATGCAATTGAGACTCAAACGCGAGTCGAGTATCTTAAATGGATTACTAAAGCAAAATTCAAATATAGCTTCAATAAGCTCAAAATGGAAAATACATCGAATTTAAGGTTAAAAGTTCAAGAAACCCTAAAGCTTTCACATTTACCCATTCTTAACCTAGATTCACAAAGCCCCAATGTTTACAAAGTCGGACAGCATTTCCCCTAAAATTTCAGCATTTCCACCCTACAAACAATCACTCAATTCATCCAAACCAACCACAATTCACATATCAATCATAGGCTAGTAAATACACACCATTAGGGTCACAATACCCTTCAATCATAGCCAATTACAAGCTCAATAACCAACCATAAGAAAGCCCCAAATTGAAAACCCTAAAGCTGAAATTTCCATAGAAAGCTGAAATTTTCCGCAATTCGCTACAATTAACGCATAATAGCTCCAATTACACACCATATTAAGCCATCAATTCAAGCCAACTATAATTATCATATGAAAACAGAAAAATTCCCAAGAAAATAAGAAATTCACCTAACTTCACTTTAATCCATGAAAATCATCCATAAAACAAGCTCCTTAACTATATAAGCACTAATTCACATTATTATGAACAAAAGTTAAGTTCCAAGCAAAATACCTTAATCCTCAAGAAAGGTAGCAACTTAGAGCTTTCCCTTGCAAAAACTCCACAAGCACCTTCAATCTTCCTTAGTAAGCTATTCTACGGAGGAATTCGATTTTATCGGTTGGATTTCAAGTTTGGACAAGAAATTGAAAGAAAAGTTGGCTTTCTTTCTTTTTTTCCTCTCAATTTCGGCCAAGAGATGCTAAATGAAGATGATTTTGGTCAAATTAAGCTTTTGTAAAGTTAAAGAAAGTTAGGCAAGTTCCCAACCCGACGCGACACGTGGCACCTTTTTGGATTTCTTTCTTATCCTTTACTTACTAATGACCAAATATCTAACCAACCTCTAATTATCTCTTAACACCTAGTAATTTAATGCCTTTCTGCAAAACTTAACCTAATTGGCCGAATTTCTCTCACTTAACGCACTAGCGGGTCCCACATCCACTATTCGCTCCTAATTTCTCGTGAACTCACTTATACTAGAAAAATGATTAAAAACTATATTTACTTATAAAATATATGTAAAATGAATATAATAAAGAAAATATAAAAATGTGTGCACGAAATCGATAAAACCCTAAAATAAGGATTTTTTTTTCGAGTTCTCACACTCTCTCCCCCTTAAAGAATTTCGTCCTCGAAATTACTCACCTGGGTTACTAAACAGCTCAGGGTATCTCTTTTGCATCTCCTCCTCCACCTCCCAGGTTGCCTCTTCTACTTCATGGTTCCTCCACAAGACTTTCACCAGAGGGATTTGTTTGTTTCTCTCTCTTAACCTTTCGATCAGCAATTGCAGGTTTCTCCTCATAGGTAAGGGTTTCGTCTATTTCGAGCTCCTCCGGTTGTAAAACGTGGGTTGGATCAGGATGGTATTTCTTGAGCATCGAAACATGGAAAACGTCATGGATTCTAGATAGGCTTGATGGTAACTCCAGTCGATACGCCACCTTTCCAATTCTTTGGAGAATTTAATGGTCCTACAAATCGAGGTTGAAGTTTCTTTCCTCTACCCGCCGTGACACCTCGTAATGGAGTAATCTTCAGGAAAACACGGTCTCCAACTTCAAACTCCAAATCTTTCCTTCGGTTGTCGGCGTAGCTCTTTTGTCGGCTTTGAGCGGTCTGGAGTCTTTGACGTATCAACTTAACCTTTTCTTGTGCATCCTCCATCCACGGAATAATTGTTGGATCTAAGCCTTCTTTCTCCCACTTCATCCCAATAAACTGGTGAACGACACCTTCGTCCATAGAGAGCTTCATATGGTGCCATTTGAATCGACGAGTGGTAGCTATTATTGTAGGCAACTCTACTAAGGTCAAGTGTTGTCCCCAACTACCCCCAAAATCCAAGATACAAGTCCTTAACATATCCTCGAGGGTTTGAATTGTTCTTTCAGACTGTCCATTGTCTGGGGGTGATAGGTGGTGCTAAAGTGGAGTTTAGTTCCCAAGGTCTCTTGAAATTTCTGCCAAAACCTAGACACGAAACGAGGATCTCGTCTGAAACTATACTCACAGGGACTCCATGTAATCTCACAATTTCATCCCTATATAGCCTAGCCAACTTTCCATAGTGTACTTCATGTTTACAGGTAAGAAATGGGCCGATTTGGTTAACCGGTCGACAATTACCCAAACGGCATCATGTCCTTTTTGCGTCCTTGGCAACCCAGAGACAAAGTCCATCGTGATGTTTTCCCACTTCCACTCAGGTATTTCAAGAGGTTGTAACAATCCGGAGGGTTTTTGGTGTTCAGCCTTAACTTGTTGGCAGATGAGACAGGTCTGCACGTATTGGGCAATCTCCTTCTTCATATTATCCCACCAATATGCCCCTTTAAATTCTTGTATATCTTGCTAATGCCGTGATTCTTATGAGGCCTTCTTCAAAATTTTCCTTCTTCAATAATTCATTCTTAGGCACCACTACCCGGTTCCTATACTTTAATATTCCTTCAGGATCAAATTAAAATCAGGTGTTCCCCCTTCTCCACCTTTTCCCTCCATTTTCGTACCATCGGGTCCTCCTCCTGGGCCTCTTTAATTCGACCTAGTATAGCAGAGGTTACTTGGATATTTCCCAAGATTACCCTTTGGTGTTTCAGGCTAGGGTTCCATTCACTAACTGCTCCTAACATCTCCCACTCCTTAACCATTAACCCAGCTATTTGAGCCTTCCGACTTAAGCATCAGCCACTACATTTGCTTTCCCCGGATGGTAGTTAATCGAGCAGTCATAGTCCTCCAAGAATTCCATCCACCGTCGTTGCCTCATATTTAGTTCTTTTTGGGAAAATAGGTACTTAAGACTCTGGTGGTCGGTATAAACCTCAAAGGTCACCCCGTACAGGTAGTGTCTCCATTTCTTCAGGGCAAATACAACTGCAGCTAGTTCCAAGTCATGAGTTGGGTAGTTTTGCTCGTGAGGTTTTAGTTTCCTAGAGGCAAAGGAAATCACGCTCTTATTTGCATCAGTACACACCCCAAACCTTCCCTCGAAGCATCCGTATATACAGTGAAATTATCTGTACCATTAGGCAAAACTAGAATAGGAGCCCTAGTTAACCTTCGCTTCAATTCTTGGAAACTATCTTCACACCTAGCATCCCACATAAAACGATCATTTTTCTTTGTCAAATCGGTCAAAGGACCGGCAAGTTTTGAAAAATCCTTAAAAACCGCGATAGTACCCAGCTAACCCTAGAAAGCTACGAACCTCAGTGGGATTTTCCGGCCTCTTCCACTCAGTTACTGCTTCTACTTTCGCCGGATCAACTGTGATGCCCTCTCGTGAATTACGTGCCCTAAGAAAGAAATTTTCTCCAGCCAAAATTCACACTTACTAAACTTGGCGTACAATTGGTGCTCTCTTAGGGTTTGTAAAACGAGTTTTAGGTGTTGCTCATGCTCCTCTCGTGACTTTGAGTAAACCAAAATGTCATCAATGAAAACAACCACAAATCGATCCAAATAAGGTTTGAAAACCCTATGCATCAAGTCCATGAAAGCAGCAGGGGCATTGGTCAGTCCAAAAGGCATAACTGCAAACTCAAAATGCCCATATCTTGAATTAAACGCAGTTTTAGGTACATCCTCCTTCCTAATCAACAATTGGTAGTACCCTGGCGGAGATCTAACTTCGAAAAGACCACTGCTCCTTGCAACTGGTCAAACAATTCATCAATATGGGGCAGTGGATATTATTCTTAACCGTCACATTATTTAACCCTCGGTAATCTATACACAACCGCAAACTCCCGTCTTTCTTCTTAACAAATAGTACAGGAGCTCCCCATGGAGAGCCACTCTCTCGGATAAACCCTCGCTCTAATAAGTCTTGCAATTGCATCTTCAACTCCTTAAGTTCAGCAGGGGCCATCCGATAAGGGGTTTTAGAGATAGGTGAAGTCCCTGGTAGCAAGTCAATTTTGAATTCTATCTCTCTTTCCGGCGGTAGGGTTACTAACTCATCAGGAAACACGTCCGGATATTCCCTCACTATCGGTACATCTTCTACCTTCAACTTATCAGTGGGAGTGTTTATAAGAAAGGCTAGAAACCCTTGCGCTCCTCTACTTAGGAGTTTTCGAGCCCGAATACCCGAAAGCAATGCAGATGAGGCTAAATTCCCCTTACATCTAACCTTAAAGTTGCCTCTCCAGGTATATGAAGTTCTACCACCTTCCTCTTACAGTCAAGTTGGGCATTATACTTAGCTAACCAGTCCATACCCAAAATAATATCCCCCTTAAGAGCTAAACTGATAAGATTCCCAAAGAGTTTTCTCTCTCCTACCCAAATTTCACAATTTGCATACATTACACTAGTAAGTAAGCATTGGTTCCCCGTAGGAGTGCTAACTTCCAAATCATATGGTAGGCTAACAGGTTTTATATCAACTCCACACATAAAATCAGGGTTAACAAAGGAATGGGTAGCACCAGGGTCGATTAAAATCCTAGCTAAACGGTGGAAAACAGGGATCGTACCTTCTACGACCCCAGAGGAGTCAGGGACTTGATGTTGCTCAAGGGAGTACACCCGAGCTGGCACCTTTGATCTCGTCCCTTCCCCCTTAACTGGTCCAGGGTTGGCCTTCGATGGTTGCGGAGTCCCTCTCGCTCTCGCGGTAAGACTGGGCAGTTGGCAATTTGGTGCTCCGCACTTCCACAGCGTAAGCACTTCCTTTCCTTCCTCCAACAATTGTCTTCCGTGTGATTTGGTTTTCCGCAATACCCGCAGGAACCACGGGATGCAGAAACTGGACCTCCCTGGAAATTTCCTCTTTGTTGGCCTCGACCAACCTGGCCACCTCTCGACGGGGTTCCCCTCGACATCCCCGGCAGTCTTCCCTCTCCATTTCCCCTTCCAAACTTGGAGGGGTACTTTTATCTCCATATCCAGAGCTACCTCCAGTAAATCCCCGTTTTCTAGCTTGGAAAGTTCGCACTTGTAGCCTAGCATCCTCGACTCGTTGAGCCTTCTCCACTGCATCACTAAAGCATCAATTCGGGCTACGCTAAGTCCTTCTGGATCTCAACATTCAAGCCCTGATAAAACGTCTTATTCGCCTCTGCTCGTCATGATTAGTTCGGGGGCAAACTTAGACAATCGAGTGAATTGGCTCTCGTACTCGGCTACAGTTGGGTTCCCTGGCGAAGTCTTATAAACTCCTCTTCTTTCTTTTCTTACTAGAGGAGGGAAAAACTTAGCGTTGAACTCCCTCATGAAGTTCACCCACGTCCTTGGGGTCAATTCTCGTTCCCACTTCTGCCTTATAACGTTCCACCAAGAACGGGCTGCCCCTTCCAGTTGAAAGATAGCAAAAGTCACTTGCCGCTCCTCAGTATAGTGCAAAGCGGCAAAAATGTCCACCATTTTCTCCAACCACCTTTCGGCCACATCTGGATCTGGCCCTCCTATAAACTTTGGTGGGCGAATTTCTGGAATCGTTCGAGAGCTCTATCCTCGCTCTCCACAGGTTTCCAGGGTTTTCGGGTTGAGGATTAGGGTTTTGGCCCTGATGCTCCACTACGTGGGCCAATAGATCAGTCATTCGTGTATAGCAGTAGCTACTTGAGCATTAGGGTCACTTCTAGGCTCAGGGTTAGGTTCAGGCACAGGTTCTCGAGTACCTCCCTCAGTCGAGGGTTGCCTAATTCCGACCACGGCCTCGTCCACTACGTGTACCCTCCATTGATTCACCCACTCTAGGGTTGAAAACATATACGATATCAAAGCCAAGCAATATATATACATGAATAAATAAACACTTAGCAAAAGAGACACCAAATAAAAGCAACTATACACATATCACATAGATATAGCAAACAAGTCATACAGTAGCAGTCAGTCAAATATTTACAAAACAAGCCCGTGAAAGAAGTGAGGTCAACCAAAAGTACAATGTACAACCTAGGCCCCAAAAGTGCAAAATAGCTAGCTAAAAGCTTTCCCTAGGTATTCCTCACACGGGATCAAAACATGGCTCAAGAACTCCAACCTAGTTCTCTACTGAGCCAATCGACTCCCCTCGGAGCTAGAGCTAGAGCTGGGGGCGCCTCCCTCACCTGGAGCCCCGTTACCCGGAGCTCCCCCTGGCGCATTGGCCAATCACCTCCTGAATCAACGCCCCACACTCGTTGATGATACCTCCGGACCGGTCTCTAACCTCCCGAACTACTCTAGTGAGGCGGTCGTTAACTACATGTAACTGGTCGCGAAGAGCATTCGTCCGCTCTTGCTCCATGGCTATGTCCCCCTGGAGCTCCCCAATCCGGTCGGCCTGCATCCTAGCAATGCCTCTCACTCGCTGCAGCTCGGTATGATCGCGGGCGGCGGCACGCCTAAGTCTCCTCCGCTCGCCTAAGACGGCCACAACCACGTGGTCAGCGTAGGAGTAATGCTGGCAACGACTACAACGCCTAGTCCGACTGGCCGTACTCCAGTGCCTAATCGGTCTCCGGGTCTCTCCTCGTAGTCGACAACACGAAAAGGCCTCGAGGCGGCTCACCTCCACTCCCACTAGCTCCGTCCATGACTATCAGGATATACACAAGTTACAACTTAGATATAGTAATAACACTTAAACATACCCTAATACAGTCCCAAAAGTTCTAAGAATCAGGTTTCGGATTCGCCTAGGTTGTTTCTAACCTAAGCTCTGATACCAACTGTGACAGCCCCACCTCCCCCTAGGGTGTACCCTAAGGGTTAGCGAACTGCCTGCCCAACTCTCGCCAGGACTACTAACATTCACACACGCTAAACCAAGTGCAAAAGACCCTTAGATAGGGCTAAAACATACATTCCCAATATATATATCAGTTACATATGATCCACCATTTACATGTACACGTTATCAAAATACACACTTCAAAAGGGAATATTCAAGTGAGATACATTTAGGGTTTCGAATACCCGAGGGGCTAAACAGGGAAACAAAACTATTTCACAAGCTCAACTCGCTTCTCACAATCATGTATTTCTCAAAAGTTTGCCTGTAAGGAAAACAAAGGTAACGAGGGTGAGCTTTCGCCCAATGAGGTACTAACAATCATACAACCCAAATTGGTGAAGTAACAAGCTCAGTTATACACACCCTTTTGCACATAGAATAAAAGTACCGTAACAAGTTCAAATAAAAGGATACGGGTGGCCCTCAGGAGCCAATTTCCCCACTTCAGTTCTTGATCGCACACAGTTGACCCTCCGTCAACGTTCAAAGAAAGAAACACGACCGTAGACCCCACTTTACTCCCAGTACCTTCCACCGTACATTCCCTTACCGGGCCCGAACACCTCACAGTGATTGAGGGGGTAATACTCGAGTATACCACAGGGTCGAGGAGCTACACTCCACTCGACAAACAGTAGCCCTATGGTCGTTACTTAGTCGACCGGCCCTTGCTGGCTCGACTCAAGTAACTTCCACTAGGGCTTGAGTTCAGTTATCACAGTACAGTGGTAGAGCTCATGCCCCATGATTCAAGCCAAACACAGTGCAGAACGACGAGAACGATAAAGTAAGAGAACGAGAGCGATAAAGTACACTCTCGTCTCACGCACACAGTTTGCAGTCGTTCACATCATAGTTTCAAGGACAAGTAATCACTTAGGCATTTAAATCATGCAATAGTACACTCACCACTTCAGTTAAGCAAATTCATAGATTTCCGTCCGACGGACGCCTTGGATCACCCACACGTCCTATACAATCAAGAAAAATGCAATTGAGACTCAAACGCGAGTCGAGTATCTTTTAAATGGATTACTAAAGCAAAATTCAAATATAGCTTCAATAATGGCTCAAAATGGAAAATACATCGAATTTAAGGTTAAAAGGCGAAGTAACCCTAAAGTCTTTCACATTTACCCATCCTTAACCTAGATTCACAAAGCCCCAATGTTTACAAGAGTCGGACAGCATTTCCCCTAAAATTTCAGCATTTCCATCCTACAAACAATCACTCAATTCATCCAAACCAACCACAATTCACATATCAATCATAGGCTAGTAAATACACACCATTAGGGTCACAATACCCTTCAATTATAGCCAATTACAAGCTCAATAACCAACCATAAGAAAGCCCCAAATTGAAAAACCCTAAAGCTGAAATTTCCATAGAAAGCTGAAATTTTCCGCAATTCGCTACAATTAACGCATAATAGCTCCAATACACACCATATTAGGCCATCAATTCAAGCCAACTATAATTATCATATGAAAACAGAAAAATTCCCAAGAAAATAAGAAATTCACCTAACTTCACTTTAATCCATAAAATCATCCATAAAACAAGCTCATTAACTATCATAAGGCACTAATTCACCATTTATTATGAACAAAAGTTAAGTTCCAAGCAAAATACCTTAATCCTCAAGAAAGGTAGCAACTTAGAGCTTTCCCTTGCCAAATAACTCCACAAGCACCTTCAATCTTCCTTAGTAAACTAGTTCTACGGAGGAATTCGAAGTTTTATCGGTTGGATTTCAAGTTTTGGACAAGAAATTGGAAGAAAAGCTGGAGCTTTCTTTCCCTTTTTTTCCTCTCTAATTTTCAGCCAAGAAGATGCTAAAGTGAAGATGATTTTGGTCAAATTAAGCTTTTGGTAAAGTTAAAGAAAGTTAGGCAAGTTTCCTCCAACCCCGACGCGACACGTGGCACCTTTTGGATTTCTTTCTTATCCTTTTACTTACCAATGACCAAATATCTAACCAACCTCTAGTTATCTGTTAACACCTAGTAATTAAATGCCTTTCTGCAAACCTCACCTAATTGGCCGAATTTCTCTCACTTAACGCACTAGCGGGTCCCACATCCACTATTCGCTCCTAATTTCTCGTGAACTCACTTATACTAGGAAAATGATTTAAAAACTATATTTACTTATAAAATATATGTATAATGAATATAATAAAGAAAATATAAAAAAAATGTGTGCACGAAAATCGATAAAACCCTAAAATAAGGATTTTTTTTTTCGAGTTCTCACAGATTTCAACCTGATTTTCGCTCATCTGGATTTGATATTATTTGAAGTCCGTGGCCTATATATACCCTCCACCCTGAACTGTTTGACATTGTTGGTACTGTCAAGGGTGATGGCATTCATGGAGGATTACTGGGAGCACCTTCCGGACCTGTGCAAAGATCGAGTGAAGAAGCTGTATTATGAAGATTTCAAGACCAGGGCTCGTATGCAGTTTCTTGAACGTATTCGATCCAAGATTCGTTACATATTTCTGGATCAAGGTGATATTTTGCCATTTTTCAACACTGATGGACTTGATCGTATACTGCAACCGTTGATCCAGAGTTTGCTGCGTTTGATGGATGCCAATGTTATAGACGGAATACAGATTGACCACGGAATTTGTTCATGTTTCTGTAGTTTTCTTAGGGCCTTTAAGGTTTATGTTGAATCCAAGGAAGAAGAGTACATTAATTTTGTATTCGATAATGACGTATCGTCTTATCTGCCTGGATTTTGTATTCATCTGGATGATCACATTCTGTTTAGCAATTGTGATGATTGTATTAGGTTGTACTTGACATCTAGTGATGTTATTTTTGGTTGCGAGTGCGGAGCTTGTGATAATGTAATAGGATGTGATAGACATGTTAATGAATAGATATTTATCCATAATTAAGTGTTCTTAAATGTTATTGGTGATATGCGTAATCCATATGATGGTGTTGCTGATATTGTCGAAAACAATTTAATTAATTAAATTGGACTGCTTAATGTTATCTGAACTGGTAATCCCTTTTCGATAATGGTTCTGGGATAGAACCATTTAGTTAAAAATGTGCCCGCAGGGCTGTTGCACGCCACCTGCTGCTTCCTATCATCCGACCTAGGCATTGTGATGAAGATGATGAACAGAACTGGGCCAATTAAATTAATCAATAGTAATTGGGCCTTTGGGCCTGGTGTAATTGGACAGTGTGCAGTCATGTATATCGTCATGTGATAAGCCCAATTGTCGTGCACGGTAACTGGAACTTTAGTTCTCAACACTTAGAATTTTTCATACTCGTTTATGCTGACATCAGCATGCGTCATTTATACGTAATAATTATCAGTTACTGGATTTGTTATTATGCCACGTGTCATGAGGATATTATTCTATTTGTTTTGGAATGAAATTATAATTGATCGGATTCCGGAATTGAAAATATATTAAATATATTATAAGGGGACATACTCATTTTATTCTAAATTGGTGGGGACATTTATACCCCACACACGTGATTTACATGAAGTAAATACATTGGATTCGGACTGTAACTGTTCATGATGGGACAGGTGTAATAATTATTGTCTGATAAATGTTAGATATAATGATCCATCTTTGATAAAGCGTAATAATTGGAATAATTTGAAATATATTTCCCGCCTGCTTGCGGTGTGAGGACCCGAAAATTTTCACATTTTCTACCTATTATTTGATTTCTTCGCCTACATTTTTATATTGTCCTTGAAATATTAAATTTTCTATACATTTTACAAGTAAGTACAGTTTTTTAAATCATTTTCCTGGTATAGATTAGTGTACGTTAAAGTGAAGTGCAGTCTTGAATGTGGGACCCGCTGGTGCGATATAATTTTGTCGATTAGGTGATGAAATATTAAGTGATATTATTTTCCATGGTATTAGGAGATAATTAGAGGTTAGTTAGCTAAATGAATCATTGGAGGAGAGAAGATAAGCTTGGAACCTTCAAGATGCCAAGTCTCATGCTTTCATTGGATGTTGGACTTTTGACCCAAGATATTAACCTTTACTAAAACCAAATTTGACCCAAAATTCATCCCATTTTTCACCCTCTTGGCCAGCCTTTTGAAGAGAAAAACAAGAGAGAATTTCTTCAACTTCAACTTCAATTCTTGCTTAAATCTTGAGTTCCAACCGTTTAAATCGCAAACCCTTCCATAGAAGTGCAAACTAAGGAGGATTAAAGGCTTTGGTGGAGTAGTTTTGAAGGAGGAAAGTCCAAGCTACCATTTTTTTGAGGTTTTGAGGTAAATTGCTAAGAACATCCTTCTTTGCTTCTAATAGATGGAAATTAATGGCTTGTGGTTGCCACTTTGGTAGTTTTGTGCAATATTTCTTGGTTAGAAGTGATGATGTGTAGATTTCAGTTTCTTAGAGAATTTTCTGCTTTGTTCTGACCAGTGTTATTCGGCCATGATGGAGGCTGAATTGGGCTTAGCTCAAAACATGAAAGTTGTAGAGAATTAAGTGTAGATTATGCTATAAATTTTCAGCTCAATCAGAGCACTGTATCCTGTGAAATGACTATTTTACCCCTGCTGCCCTGTTTCTGCCAAAACTGGAAATCAGCATCTGTAATTGGCTCGTTTGGCTGGGAAGATGAATGAATTAGCTTTTGATGTCTTCTTAAGAATTGTATCCTTGTATCTTATCTTTCAAATGGCTTTGGAATCACCTGAATCGGAGTTGTGTGTGCTGAGATATGATTGAATGAGTCAGGACTGCTAGTTGAATTTCACCGTGAGCTTTGAACTGGAAAATCTGGGGCTGTTTGGGTAAATTTGGCTAGGTTAGGGTGAGAACTGGGCTGAGTTGTTTTCATGAAAGTTGTAACCCTTTGTCTTAGCTTCGAAAACGGTATAAAGTTCACACCAATCCGATAAACGTAACTCTATTTGTGACCAAAATGTTCTAAAGATGTCGAATCTGCCATTTTAGTCTTTTGGCCTTCAAAACTTGAGTTCCGATTGGATTATTATACTTGTGTTGTACGTGGATGATTTTGAGCCTATTGAATGGCTATTGTAATGAGATTATTTGTGTGTGATTTTGGGGGCTGCTTGAGGAAAATAATGAAGCCATAAATGGCTGGAAAATAGGTAAATACAAAGGGCGTGCTGCCCAAATTTGCACTCGAGGGTTAGGTAGATGTACTCGTGACACGAGTAAGAGTTGAGGATGAAACTAACTTGAATCATCTGAAGTATTCGAGTCTTCTTAATAGAGGCTTATAAGTTGGAATTTGTACCCTTGGAAATGAGAGTAACGACTAATAGAAATACGTTTTCTTTGTCACTTCGACTCATATGGCAATTTCAAAGTTTTAAGAGCGAGCATAAGTTTTTACGACCATTTTACTCATGTCTTTTGGTCTAAATGTACTCTTTTCACTTCCAAAATCATACTTTATACATTGTACTATTAGTTATTCGGATTTTCTTTGATTCACTTAATCTTGGGTTGGTTGGAACCGTAATATTTTCTTATGGTTATCTTAGGGTTTCTTGGTGACTAAGGTTGATATCCGGAGGAATACTTGGACGTTATTTTGTTTATTTAGGTGAGTGTTCTGTATACGTTTGTTTCTATTGACTATGTGACTTGTTATGACTATTTGGATTATTACTTTAGTAAGCGATTGATGTACGTTATGTTTCCATTGACTATGTGGCTGGGTGTGACTTTTGATTAAATGTTACTTGTTCTCCATAATTACTAAAAATGATTTTTGCTAGGCGAGTGTGTACTTAATCGCACTCGAGCTAAACGAACGTGAATTTTTCAATGATTGAATGATTAAAATGTTACTTGTGCATGAATGTAAGCCTTCTGGCTGAACTGGGCCCTTGCCCTTTGTTACTGGTCGACTCGAGCCAGAGCGGACTCGGTCGGGCGATTAGTGACCCTGGGTGAAAGTTTGGTATACTCGAGTATGACCACGTAGTTTGGAGAAGACTGGCCAGTGCGCTGGCTAGAATGGGGAGAACTAAATGAATGAATGAATGGCAAGATGGACGGAGGGGTTTTCAATTACAAATGGAATTTTTTTTTAACAATTGAAGGAATAAGGAAATGGTCGATGAACGAATGAACGAATGGCTCCATGTATCCTTTTAATGAATGTGTTACTATTGCTTTTCATGTTGTAAATGTTTTTGGATTACTTGCTATTGTCTGATAACGTCCTTGCTTAATTATTTGATTGAGTATATAGAACCTCGCTGGGTTTTAGCTTATTCCACGCCATTTGTTTTCCTTACAGGGGATGCAAACAGGGCGAGAGACTTGTATAGAATAGGATACCCTAGTCCTTTTGTATGGCTTTGGCTTGTGTACTCGTTCTAGTGCTTGGATAGAGTTGACTGTATTAAGGATTTTAGAGTTTTGGTACCTTTGGGACTGTACTTCTGGTTGAGTTTTGAGACGAATGTATGTATATGTTTCAAGTTTGGGTTTTTGTTTTTTTTGTTTTCCTCGAGATTGTATGTGACAACCCCACCTTACCCTAAGGCAAACCAAAGGGTTCGGCGGACCGCCTGCCCAGCTCTCGCCAGGACTCGCTCACTCACAACAAAGAAAGTAAGATAAAACCCCGCGAATAAGCGGAAACGAAACCCAGCCTTGAACCATAAAAATACATTTATCTCAAATCTCAACCAATTATACAGTCCCAAATGTATACATAAACTCCGTATTTCCCCAATATACTCAACCTTATCCAAGCACTAGAGCGAAAGCAAAAGTCAAACAAAACAATTCAACTCAAAACTAGGCTATTCTATTCTATACATGCCTCTCGCCCATGCTCGCAACCCCTGTAAGGAAAACAAAAGGCGTGGAATGAGCTAAAAGCCCAGCGAGGTTCTATATACTCAACTAAGCAATTAAACAAGGGCATTAGCACGTAACAACAAGTAATCCAGATAACATTTACGATATAAAGCAAGAGTAACACATTCATTAAAAGGATACATGGAGTCATTCGTTCGTTCGTTCATCGACCATCCATTCCTTCAATCATTTAGAAAATTTCATTTGACTTCGAAAATCCCTCCGTCATTCTTGTCATTCATTCGTTCATTTGATTCTCCCCGTTCTGGCCAGCGCAATGTCCAATCCACACCAAACCACGTGGTAATACTCGAGTATACCAAACATTCACATTCACCCAGGGTCACTAATCGTCCGACCGAGTCCGCTTCTGGCTCGAGTCGACCAGTAACCAAGGGCAAGGGCCCAGTTCAGCCCGAAGGCTTACATTCATGCACAAGTAACGTTTAATCATTCAATCATTGAAAATTTCACGTTCATTTAGGTCGAGTGCGATAAAGTACACACTCGCCTAGAAAAGTCGTTTTGAGTATTCATTGAAACATTCAAGAGTTCAAACAACTATAACAAGCCACGTAGTCAATGGAAACATAGCGTACCGCAATCACATAACAAAGCAACAATCCAAATAGTCACAACAATTCACATAGTCATTAGAAACAAAGCGCATATAGAACACTCACCTAAGCAAGCAAAACATCCAAAGTATCCCTCCGGATATCAACCTTAGTCTCCAAGAAACCCTAAGAGTAACCAAGTAAACATATTACGGTTCTATCATCAAAATATTTGGGTGAATCAAAGAAATCCGAATAAAACTAGTACAAAGTAGAAGTATGATTTTAAAAGTAAAAGAGTACATTTTGATCAAAGGAATTGAGTAACTAAAAGTTTTCCCAAACCAAACATAGAATTAACCTCAAAAGAGTTTTAGAAAATTTCATCGGAAAATTTGGAACAGTGCCACGTCAGAATCCGGCCAGAACTTGGCCGGATATCCGGCCGGATTCAAGGCAGTGAGCAACTGAAATTTTTTCTTCTTCCCCTGCCAATCCGGCCAGCAATCCGGCCAAGAGTTGGCCGGATATGCGGCCGGATAGTGAACAGTAGAATTTTTCCTCTTTCGTAAAACGTTTGTTTGGCTCAAAACTAATACATATGTAAAGAAATAATGTGCAACAAATGTCTTGGTTAAAATCATGTGAAAAGGTAGACAAATACCTTGAATTCTCACGAAAATCTAACTTGTTAAAAAGAGGTTTTCGTGGCCGGGAAACCCTAAGCCACTCCTCTTTGTTTTGGAAAACAATTGAGTAAACATTTGAAGTTCAACCTAGCATTGGTTGCTAAGCATCATGGTTAAAACGAAACGGTATAAGTGCAAGTAAAAGTGAGCTTATAAGCATAGCCAAGTAAAATAAGTCCAATGCATTACAAAAATCACATTCAAATCTCATTTCCATTTACTCAAACTCAAGGCAATAAATGGACAGCATTTCCCCTTGTTTTTCCTTACTTTTCCATACTACAACCAACCACAAATCTCACAATTTTCAACCACAATTGCATACACAAACTATAAGCTATCAAACACCCTTAATATACAACCAATTGAAGCTTCACAACCATCCACAATAAAACCCCCAAATTGGAAACCCTAATTGAAAACCCTAAAACCGAAATTGTGCATACCAAGCTGAAATTTCCGCAATTAACCATAATTCACACATAAGAGCTCCAATATATACAATATTAAGCCATCAATCCAAGTCTAGCCAATACTTATCATATAAAACAGAAAATTTCCCAATAAAATCAGAAATTTATCCAACTCTCCATTAAGCCACAAAATCATCCATTAATCATGTTAGCAAGCCACCATAGGCCACTAAATTCCATCTATTAAAAGAAAAGAGGGGTGTTCCTAGCAACTTACCTTCAAACCTCAAAGAAAGATGGTAGCTTAGTCCTTCCCCTCCAAAACAACTCCACCAAAACCTTTAGCCTTCCTTAGCAATCACTTCTATGGAGTAGATTCAAATTTGGTTGGCTAAAACTCAAGATTTGAGCAAGGATTGAAGTTGGAAATTGAAGAACTCTCTCTTGTTTTCTCTCCAAGGGGGCCGGCCAAGAACAAGGGAAATGAGAAGCTTTTTGGGTCAAATTTTGGTTTTAAGAAAGTTAATGTCTTGGGTCAAAAGTCCAACTTCCAATGAGGTGAAGACACATGGCATCTTGAAGGTTCCAAGCTTATCTATTCTCCTCCAATGATTAGTCTACCTAATTACCCTCTAATCCTCTCCTAGCACCTTGGAAAATAATGTCACTTAATAGTTCAACACCTAATCGGCAAAAATTATATCGCACTAGCGGGCCCCACATCTAACAAATGCACTTCAAGTTATGTATACTAACTTATACCAGGAAAATGATTTAAAAATTGTACTTACTTGTAAAATGTACAAAACATTTAATATTTTCAAAGGACAGTATAAAATATAGGCACAGAAATAAAATAATACTTGAAAAATGTGAAAATTTTCGGGTTCTCACATTGTATCTTATTCTGTTTGGAGAGAGTGATCGAGTCCTGGCGAGAGCTGGGCAGGCGGTCCGCCGAACCCTTTGGTTCGCCTTAGGGGAAGGTGGGGCCGTCACATGCGGAGCAAGAATCATATAATTATACGATTCTAGAAGGTATTGAAATACGGTATGCATACATATAGAATACATGTACATACGATTCAAATATACTCAAGGAAATGCTTATACGAAATACGTAGAGCGCAGCGATGATACATCATATTTTGAGGTTTATTCGGTGATTCATTATCCAAGAGTGTGATAATATAAAAAATTGAGGGAATATTTGGTAATAATAATTATCTATTGTGAGAATAATAAGATGGATTTTGAGTATTATTTCATATGTTATATTAATATCAGTGATTTTATGACAGTGATATTTGTCATGAATGAGTGCCTAATTTGATTAATCTATATGTTATAATAATATTTAATATAAATATATTTTTCATGTTTATAAATATTGCAAATCTATTTTAATAATATGTTTATTATTAAATGATGTCGTATCCTGGAAGGTTCTGGAATTCATACTGTTCCGCATACCTGATTATACGGTGTCGTTCTGGGAAGATTCTAGAAATTATACTGTTGAGTACTGTGCAAGGGCAAAATGGTCTTTTGTGGTGACACCACGCTACAGTGCCACTCCAAAGTCTCTAAATATATTATATGTTGGTGTCACTTATCCTATAGCATGATCCAAGGGCAAGTATTTCTTACTTACGTGGATATGGGTGACGTGGCATAGATCACAGCCCTCTATATATAAGATTCCTATAGAGGGTTGTGGGCCTCTCATGTCGGATGCTGATGTGGCGTGCCGTTATTGGTCCATTTTTGCACTTTTTCCTGTAGTTTCTACAGAAAAAATTCACTGTTCCGCGGTGTCATCGGTGTCACTTTCACTGTAGATCACTGTAGAAACTACAGTGATTCACTATTCTGGGCACTGTTTGGGCACTGTTCATCATATGAAAGGTCAGAAATACCCTCCACAGTGCCCAGTGCCAAATGACCGTTGTATCCCTGGTTGATTATTTAGTGGGTCTTCTCTGTAGAAGGTGGGCCTCCCTAGTACAGTTACTTCTCCACGTGGCTCTCTCTGGTGCGTTTGATCATGCCACGTGGATTTGATCTGATGGTCATTTTTTATTTTGATTATAATTAATATATTTAGTTTATTTTGCACAATTTCAAGACCTGAACTGCATCGTTTTGGTATATTATCACTGTGCATATATTTAATACTGTTAATATCACGGGTGTTACGGATGATTGCCACGTGTCGTGCATCTGATGGCGGATTTCAACCTGAACTGTTTGATATTATTTGATATTATTTGAAGTTCGTGGCCTATATATACCTTCCACCCTGAACTGTTTGACATTGTTGGTACTGTCAAGGGTGATGGCATTCATGGAGGATTACTGGGAGCACCTTCCGGACCTGTGCAAAGATCGAGTCTAAAACAAACCTATATGGCTTGTATACCCCATTACCCATTCCACATTATCCTTAGGTAAACTTGTCTATGGACTTTGTCTTGGGACTACCTAGGTCACCAAGGGGTAATGATTCCATCTATGTAGTAGTTGATAGATTCTCTAGGATGGCTCATTTCATTTCTTGTTACAAAACTGATGATGCATCTCACGTTGCTCACTTGTTCTTTAAAGAAATTGTTCGCTTGCATGGTATGCCTCAGACCATTGTTAGTGATAGAGATGTGAAATTTTTGAGTTATTTTTGGAAGACTTTGTGGTCTAAGTTTGGTACTAGATTGTTGTTTTCTACCATAAGTCATCCACAAAGCGATGGACAAACTGAGGTTGTCAATCGCACACTTGGTACATTACTCAGGGCCTTGATTAAAAAGAATCTTAAATCTTGGGAAGAGTGTTTGCCACATGTTGAATTTGCTTATAATAGACTGTTCATAGTACAACACACTACTCACCATTTGAGATTGTTTATGGCTTTAATCCCCTGATTCCCCTTGATTTGACACCCTTACCTTCCTCTGAGCACACAAGCTTAGATGGGAAAAAGAAAGCGGAATTTGTGCGCAGGTTACATGAAGCCCTTCGGGCAAACATTGAAAGGGGTACTCAGCAATACATCCAGCAAGCCAACAAGTACCGCCGCAAGATGACCTTTGAACCTGGAGATTAGGTTTGGCTGCACTTGAGGAAAGAAAGGTTCCCCAAGCAATGCCAAAGTAAGTTATCCCCCAGGGGTGATGGACCTTTTCGAGTGCTCCAACGCATCAATGACAATGCCTACAAATTGGAGCTACCTGGCGAGTACAACGTGAGCGCGACTTTCAATGTCGCGGATTTGAGTCCATTTCGTGACGAGGAGTGTGAGGACTTGTAAAATCCCTTATATTTTTCTTAAAATTCCCTTTAATTTGGAAATTCTTACTTTACAATAGCTATATTACTCATTCACTTCCCCATTAGCTATAATTAGCCATAGAACCAAGGGTTTCCCTTTTCTTTCATCATTAGGAGAAACTAGGGTTTTCACGTTTTTTCGTAGTGTAAGTAATAGGTACGGAGTGTGTACTAAATTTAGTGCTTAAGAATGAGTTTTAGATGATATTAAATGTATGATTAGAAGTAATAATAATAAGTTAGTGAATGGTAAGAAAAAAAACCCTAGTACGTGCGAGTTAAAGGAAAAACGGTTGGAACCGACGGGTATCGTTTGTTACCGAGTGAGTGCACCACTTGAACACTACTTTATTACCTTAATAGCCTTGATTTTATTTCAATTAATTAACCTTAAAATATCTCTTACATTAGCCACAATTTTTGACCAAAAGAAAGAAGAGAAAAGTCTAGAAAAGCCAAGTGTCATGAAACCTATGAAAGTTGGACTGTGACTAGGATTATTTCACTTTCCTAAAACCAATTTTTGACCAATTTTTCTTCATTTTTGCACCTCCTTGGCCGAACCTCTTGAGGAAAGAAACAAGAGAAACTTCTTCAATTTCTAGCTTCCAACCTTGCTCAAATCTTGAGTTTTAGCCAACCCAATTGGAATCTACTCCATACAAGTGATCACTAAGGAAGTCTAAAGGTTTCGGTGGAGGAAAGACTAAGCTACCATTTTCTTTGAGGTTTTAAGGTAAATTGCTAAGACAATATCTCTTTGCTTCCAATATTTGTAATTTAGTGGCTTGTGGTTGTCATTTTAGTAGTTTTGTGCAATATTTCTTGGTTAGAAGTGATGATGTGTAGATTTCAGTTTCTTAGAGAATTCTCTGCCTTGTTCTGACCAGTGTCTTTCGGCCATGATGGAGGCTGAATTGGGCTTAGCTCAAAACATGAAAGTTGTAGACAATTGAGTTTAGATTATGACTGTAAAATGTCAGCTCAATCGGAGTACTGTATCCTGTTAAATGACTATTTTACCCCTGCTGCCCTGTTTCTGCCAAAACTGGAAATCAGCATCTGTAATTGGCTCGTTTGGATGGGAAGATGAATGAATTAACTTTTGATGTCTTCTTAAGAATTGTATCCTTGTATCTTAGCTTTCAAATGGCTATAGAATCACCTAAATAGGAGTTGTGTGTCCTGAGATATGATTGAATGAATCAGGACTGCTGGTTGAATTTCACAGTGACCTTCGAACTGGAAAATCTGGGGTTGTTTTGGTAAATTTGACCTAGTTAGGGTGAGAACTAGGCTAAGATATCTTCATGAGAATTGTAGTTCTATGTTTTATCTTCGAAACGGTATAAATGGTACCTCAATCCGATAGGTGTAGCTTCGGTTGTTACCAATACGCTAAAAGATGTCAAACCTGTTATTTTGTTCCTTGTCTTAAATCTTATTTCCGGTCACTTTTCTAGTTTGGTTTTGTAATTGAATGACTTTTAGCCTATTGATCGGCTATTGTAATGAGATTATTTGTGTGTGATTTTGGGGGCTGATTGAGGAAAATGATGAAGCCATAAATGGTTGGAAATTAGGTAAAAACAAAGGGCGTGCTGCCCAAATTTGCACTCGAGGGCTAGGTAGATGTACTCGCGACACGAGTAAGGGTTTGAGGATGAAACTAACATGAATCATCTGAGGTATTCGAGTCTTCTTTAATAGAGGCTTATAAGTTGGAATTCGGCCGAAATTTGTACCCTTGGAAATGAAAGTAACGACTAATAGAAATACGTTTTCTTGTCACTTCGACTCATATGGCGATTTCAAAGTTTTAAGAGCGAGCATAAGTTTTATGACTATTTTACTCATGTCTTTTGGTCTAAATGTACTCTTTTCACTTCCAAAATCATACTTATACATGGTACTATTAGTTATTCGAAATTTCTTTGATTCATTTAATCTAGGGTTGGTTGAACCGTAATATTTTCTTATGGTTATTCTTAGGGTTTCTTGGCGATTAAGGGTGTTGTCCGGAAGGAACTTTGGACGTTATTTTGCTTATATAGGTGAGTGTTCTATATACGATTTGTTTCTAATGACTATGTGAATTATTGTGACTATTTGGATTGTTGCTTTAATAAGTAATTGATGTACGCTATATTTCCATTGACTGTGTGGCTAGTTGTAATTGTTTGATTAGATGTTAAATGCGTTCAATAATTGCTAAAAATGATTTTTGCTAAGCGAGTGTGTACTTTATCGCACTCGACCTAAATGAACGTGAAATTTTCAATGAGTGAATGATTAAATGCTACTTGTGCATGAATGTAAGCCTTTTGGTTGAATTGGACCCTTGCTCTTCGTTACTGGTCGACTCGAGCCAGAACCGGACTCGGTCGGGCGACTAGTGACCCTGGGTGAATGTTTGGTATACTCGAGTATAACCACGTAGTCTGGTGGAGACTAGCCAGTGAACTGGCTAGAAGGGGGAAATGAAATGAATGAACGAATGACAAGGGGTTTTCACTTACAAACATGTTTTTAATGATTGGAGGAATAAGGAAAAATGTTAGGTGAATGAATCAACGAATGGCTCCACGTGAGCGTGTATTCTTTTAATGAATGTGTTACCATTGCTTTCTATTGTAAATGTTTTCTGGATAACTTGGTATTACATGGTTAATGTCCTTGTTTAACTGCTTGGTTATGTATATAGAACCTCGTTGGGCTTTTAGCTCATTCCACGCCGTTTGTTTTCCTTTCAGGGGTTGCGAGCAAGGGCGAGAGACCTGTATAGAATGGCATAGTTTAGCCCTTTTGTATGGTTTTGGCTTTTGTACTCGCTCTAGTACTTGGATAAGGTCGATTGTGTTAGGAACTGAGAACTTTTGTTATATTTGGGATTGTATATCTGGTTGAGATTGGAATGAATGTAGGCATATATATTTCAAGGTTAGTAATTGTTTCGCTTTCCTCGAGGCTTTATCTTATTTTATTTGAAGTGAGTGATCGAGTCTTGGCGAGAGTTGGGCAGGCGGTCCGGCGAACCCTTTGGTTCGCCTTAGGGGAAGGTGGGGCCGTCACAAGGAGGATCCAGATTTGAGGACAAATCCTTCTCAAGTGGAGGGGACTGATGTGTGCACGGACCTTAACCCAAATAATGACCCAGTTCGAGTTCCATTGGGTCCAGTCACACGTGCACGGGCCAAGCGCTTCAAGGAGTCGCTTCAAACCTTTGTTCGAAACGTACAAGCCCAACAAGGGGTCGATAGGAATATTGAAGGCTTGGAAGTGGATCACCGAGTTGCCTACACATTGATCCAAGCCCATGAGGAGCCAAGTGATGGTCGTTAGTGGATTTAGCCCATTAGGTAGTTCCTTATTGTTTTTCCCCAATAAAAGGGTCCACCCATTCGACCCATTTAGCCACTAAGCATGGCCGCCCCTCTCCCTTCAGTCTAACCTAGGGTTTCATTAGCTCTTTAGCCTATATAAAGGCTCACTTTGTACGGTTAAAAGGTTACGAAATTTTGATAATAAAATTCTAGTTTGTTTCTCTTCAATTGTTAAGAGCATTCGTCCCTTTACTTGCTTTTGGCAAGGGTTCTTGAGCAATCTTGTGCTTGCCCTTGATTGTTCTATCGACCTATCCACTTCAGTAATCACCTCGACTGGAGTCGTCATTCTACCACCTTTAATCAATTCATGTCGTCCGATTTGGTTTTAGGTTTCGCAATTCAAGCGTTGGACAACCTCGCTAGATCCTTGGGCAAACGTGCTACGTGTCTCGAAACGAGTTGATCGAGGACCGTATCAGCACATTCAACCTTGGAGTCGCTTGTCTACATCCTGCTTGTTGGAATACGAGTTCGCCAATCGGGGTTGGGTTCGTATCATAAGTGGTGAGCTACGGACATTATTATTGGTTGACGGAGTGTCAACGGAATCTGGACAAACTGCTGTGGAACCTACTCCTGAGAGCAAACTATATCCTTTAATATGAATGTGTTTTTTACTGTACATTATTACATGATCTCTCTGGTTACCTGCTTTATTGTACATTATGTCATGATCTATCTGGGTATAACTTGTTTCTTGATATCCTGGGAATTGTATCATGCTTGCTAGTTTACTTGCATGTTTTATTGGAACCTTACTGGACGAAAGCTCATTCCATTAGTTTGTTTTTCTTACAGGATGCGAGAACGTGAGAGTGGGAGTTGGAGAAGATGGAATCTTTGTCTAAGTTTTGTTAGTTGCTCGCGTGAACACTTCTTAGCTCCATATTGGATTTCCTTGGTTTTACTTTGTATGCTTGGAGCCCTGGGTATATTTAGGGATTGTTTGAACATTTGATGTCCTCGATTGTATACATCTGAGGTTGGAATTTCTATTGCTCTTACTGTTGAGATTATTATTTTGTAAATTTTGTGGTGCGTGAGTGAGTCCTGACGAGAGTTGGTCAGACGGTCCGCCAAATCCTTGGGTACGCCCTAGGAAGAGGTGGGGGTCGTCATAGCTTGGGACCATTCCATGCTCTAATAGTGGTTAACTCTTTTAAATGTTGCAATTTTCCTCTTCATCTTCTTAGTGGCCAGATGTAGTGGTTTCGTATTTGAAAACTTTCATTTTTTTTCTTTCTTTCATTTGCATTTTTGGTTATACGTAGCTCAAAGAATACTTGATACGAATCCCATTGGTGCGACGCAATTCATGACCACAGGTTCGGGTCTTGATGGTAGAATTCAAGCTTAGATTGGTAGCGAAAACCTTACAACCCCTCTAATCCCCGAGATTGCGAACAATTTTGATATTATCTCAACCCACAAACTAGCGGATTAGCGAACCAAAAGGTGTTGGTAGAAGGCGCCACAATCAAGTGCGGTTCTTGATTGATAAGGCAGAGCCTGAACACTTAGAGAACCTCTAAGGCATTCAAGAGAAGCTCAGGAACTATGAGAAAAACTCGCTCGAATTGTTGGAAAATTTCTTGTTGTTATTAATGAATGAAAACGAGACTTATATAGAGTTTACAAGACCCTTAAAAACTACTAAGTTTAGGAAACTTAAAAGCGAAGTACATTAGGAAACTAACCATATGACTTAACCTATTTGGCGTTGGAAACAATGCAAGTTTCCTTATTTGACTTGACTCCTAACTAAACATAATCAAATGAGACATAACTATCATGCAATATAGGCTAAGCTTCCAAGACCTCAACCTCGATCTTGAGTATCCTCGATCTTGATCAACATCCCCAATAATCAAGAACCCTTTGAACGACTCATATGCAGCTTGGACAAGAGCATTAAGTTGTTCTTTGAGGTGCTTAGCTCGAGCTCTTATAATTGGTCCAATTGGCACACGAACTTGACTTGAAGCTATTGGATCCTCGACACCGCCATCTGAACCTTGAACAGCCATGATGCTATCAATACTTCATTTATCTTCAATCGCTTATAGTATCTACGGGAGTCGTTCAAAACTTCATTCTTTATGCTATGCCTCCTTATGAATAGTCTTCCTTTGTCATCTTCTTTGCTAAAGATCTTTTTCTAAGGGACGTCAAAGTGTTTTGTTGTCCTTCTCCATATGGAGAATCATTGGATCATGTTTTCCTTTTTGGAAATTTAACTTTTATAGCATAGTATATCTTTGTAGTTGAATGTGGTGTACTTCCATCTGGAGGTTGTTTGCTAGTACATCTAGCTAGTTGGTACTAGATAAACATGGAAAATGTTCAAACTAATTTTGTGTAACACTTACTACCTATTTTCATTTATTGGAACATTTGAAAGGCTTGAAATTTAGCTATTTCTAATGATGAGGTGTTGGATTTCATTCTTAAATGTTTCCATCTTCAGCTATCTTAAACATGCATTTTTGCTCGATTTTCATGATCAAAAAGTGGAGGAATTTTGTTTGGCATAGTTTTTTGGTCTATCTCACAACATCTCAAAGAAAATTCTTTCAAAATGATTAGGTATGTGAAGCCTTCTCTAGATGTCTTCACATTAAACTTTTATATGCATTCCAGAAATAATTGAAGTGCTAATGGTGAAGTAAATGTATTGATAGATGGCAATGCGAATTTTTTTTGGCCATTTCTTTTTATATTCAAATGGCTTCGAGTATTCAATTAGAGGCATGGCTTGTTTTGTTTGTAGTTATGCCTTTCCCACAGCATTTCAGATCATCATATGGAGATTGAACCTTTAACTTTGGTTAGAACATTCCTGAAGGCTTTCGCTTATTCTTGATCAGTCCAACCAAAGATGGAAGAGTGATAAAATTTGTCAAATTGCGTGAGACGAATCAAGTGGCTAATGTAGGTTACATTAAAGGTACTAATACAATATATTCTAGGGAATCATATTTACCAAAAGTGGCTGGAGGAGTAATTAGAGTTGATTAGCTTAACTTTCCTTCATTTAAGAAATGTTAAGCCTTTGTGAATTTTGTAGTAGGTCACCCACTATAGGTTTTCAATTACCTTGTGTACTTTTAGAGGTAAGATTAATGTTCTTCTCTTTGTATTTTAAAGTTTTTAATAAAATATAGATCTAGCATCCATCTCGCATGTATAAAGTTTGCAAAGAAAAAAGAAAAAATAAGATAGTTCATGGTTAGATGAATGGTACAAATAAATAATTAATTGAAATCCATAAATTGACAATAAATAATAATTTTTTTTAACTCCATAAGGCACTTATTTGAGAAACAACATTAACTATAGAAAATATTAGAAGTTCTTGGATCAAACAAGATGACTTTAACAAAATAAACAAATAGTGCCATTGGACTAGTTTCTAGGTTCTACCTATTCAAAGGATAAGAACCATCATTTCTCTATTTAATTCTTCAAGAATTAATAGTCTAACTTATTCAACTAATTTGGATAAATATTAAATTCAATAAACCTTGTTGGATTTTCAACCTCACCACCACCAGCATGCTTGACAAACTCTTTTGGAGTGAAAAGGTGTCCATGGCATACACAAACAATAACTGCTCCTTCATTTCCATGATACTTGTATAAAAATCCTTTTGTCTCTTTGCCATTGGGCTTGCCTCCAGTGGTAGTTAACATAGGCATCTTTCTCAACAACATTTCTATAATCATCTCTAGTATAAAATCATCCCTATGAACTTTATTTCTCTTTAGTGGATTTTCTTGTACAGGATCATTTGTTATGAGTCCCTTTCCTTTTGTGTTTGAGCTAGAGGCATATGTAGGTATTTGAGTCACTGATGTGGATATATCTTTCTCTGCATCTTCTTCATCTTCTGATGAGACAATAGATTTTTTCATTTTTTGTTGATCCTTTTCTGCCATTATTACTACAACAAGAGAAGTATATCTGTTAGAGTTTATATTAAAAGTAATAAACATTTGTACTTGTTGATAATCAATGGAATTCAAAATATTAAATTCATATAAAAAATTTTAAATATTACAGAATTAAGATTGTAAAATAGAAAAAATAATTGAATAAATAAGTTGGTGCATGTGCCCAAAGGGATGTACATATATGTTTGTGGGTGTGGGGATGTGTTTGTCTCGTGTATATAAGTAGGCATACATATGCCAAGAGATCTCCACGAATATTTTAAAACCATGAGTAAAGTAAGTGCAAAATGAGCCAAATGTTTTAGATATCTAATGTCAGGAAGTTTTGTTTATCTTGTCTAACATACATATCAATTGAGATTCTCAGATTTATTGATGGAAAAAACTTAGTGTTTGCTTTCAAGAATCAATAACAGATATAAAAAAGGGTTTTACATGACTTTTGAACATACCTCTTAATAAGTAGACTTCTGTTGTTCAACGTGCTGTAAGAACTAGCCTAATAAGAAGAGAGGATAAGAACATAGATGAAAAACACAATGAGAAGTGAAGATGAGGAAAAGTTATATAGCAATAAGTTGATTTAGGAAAGAAATACCTATTATAAAATGTATTTGGGTCTTGTATACACCATTATTAAGAGTTTTATTAACTTAACTATTTAGATGATTAGAAGATAAAGAGAAAATATTTTTAGAAATTATAGATATTATTAAAATGCAATGATTTGGCAGTTCATGAATTTGGCTAAGAATAATGATTACCATATGCTATTGCATTGAAATTTGAGTCTACTTTTAGATAATGCTAATACACATGTTTGCTAACTGAGCTATGAAATATTTGAAAACTAAATTGGCTTTTTGTATGTCTACAATTTAACAATAAGTCATTATGGTTTTCTCTTTCCCCTAACTTTTTTTATAATTAATAGATACAAGTTAAGAATTGAGTTCATATGTGCTTTCATACTTGACAAATTCGAGGCACATACATTTACATTATTACCATAACAAGATGGTTTAACTTTGTTAAAAAATATATATATATGAATTTGTATATGTATTCAAACTAATTCAATGGCATTAATGCAATGATGGCTAATGAAAAATTGACAATCATTATTCAATGACAAGTTTGCATTCTATTTTTGTATTTTGCAAATAAGGAATATAAAAAACACATAATTAAATTCATATCTAAAAAGATAATGTCGATAAGACAATACATTGTAATTATTTAAAAATTAAATTATAAATAGTTTTCTATGAGTTGGACTATACTCAAATACGAACTAAGTGCTCTTAAAATTTGAATAAAATTTAGAAATAAAACATGTAAACTGGATACTTATAAAAGAGAAAGAGCACAAAATATTATGTTCATTCAAAGATTATATCATGTTACAACAATTCAACCTATTCACAATGTATCACTAAAAATACCTAATGTAGACTCTCAGTAGTGCTTAAGCAATATGACAAATAAGTTGATTTAGAATTATAAATTAATTAAGATATTTACTTGTAATATAATTTTTGAAGTGGAATAAATGGAAACAAGTTAACTTAGGTAACAAATACCATGCTTTGATAACTAATTAGACAACAAAATCCATGTGGAATTAAGGGAATCATTTATGCATATCATACTATTTTGGTAAAAAATATATTTGTTATTATCATTTTTATAAAACAATACTGCATACAATATTGGGCGGATTGCATTATTGTCTAGTACTATCAACTTAGACGATTGGTAACTAAAACTTTATTCAAAACTCATGCATCCAATCCTATGCTATCATTAATTTAGTTAAATTGAGAACAACATACATCATGATTTCTATTCAAAATATTATAACAATATAGAAAGTTGGATACTCATATAATTCCTCATAATCCTTAAACAATTTAAATAAGGGCGCAACTATATAAAAGTCTCACTTATAATAGAAAATCATATACAACATCAAGCATTTCCTAAATGAATTTGCAAGTTGATTTATAGTTTGAGTTTATTGAATAATAGCTACAACAGAAATGATATCTTCACAGACAACATAAAAATTGATTATTGATATGTATAGTGTGAACAAGTTAACATTTAATAAGATTATTATGAAAATTTTGAATAAAAGAAATAGGATTATGAAAATCATGTCAAATATTGAATTTAAAAAATATCAGCAACTCAATTGCTACCTACTAATAAACTAGGTGAGAGGGAACCATGTTTTACATGGCTTAAAATATCTAATGTTTAATTACTTGATGTCCATGTGATAATATCTTATAGCCTTTGTAAAAATGATTTGAGGTCAAAAGAACTAATCTTGTATATTAAGAATAAATGAGCTATATTGCAATCAAAATGTTAAAAAAGAAAGTAGACTAAACAAAAAAAACTATTAAAATAATAAGAAAAGAAAGTGAGTTTACTAGCTTGTTGCATAAGCACCACATTAATTTTAGCATAGTTAAGGATGAAAATTTAAACATAGTGTCTAGCTATTAATGCAAAAGCATTAAATTTAATGGAGTAACAATGTTATAGAAATAGGTAATTAATATACTATCAAATGAATAATAGCTAATAGCTAATTGATTGATTGCAGTTACTACATATTTGAAAGTTTTTAGAACCTCTTGTTTCAATTTTCTCCAAAGATTAGTATATATCAATTTCTAGTTACTTCTTTTTTTTTGTTTTATAATTCTTTCAGGTTTCTTGAAAAAGGTAAATCTTGTGTTATTTTTAGTAGGTGTGTATTTCTCTATTAATTAAAGACTCATAATCTATGAAGCCTATCTTTCCCAAATTTATTCTTCTACCTCCTCCCAATTTTTTTTTAACTTTTTAGCGCTTCTTATTTTTATCATCATTGAAGTATGCAATTTATCCAAAAAGATGATTTTCATGTAACAATGGCATTTGTAGTTTAGTGATGTGTGCACAGATCTTAGCCCAAGTAATGACCCAGTTCGAATTCCATTGGGTCCAGTCACACATGCACGGGCCAAGCGCTTCAAGGAGTCGCTTCAAGCCTTTGTTCGAAATGTACAAATCCAACAAGGGGTCCATAGGAATATTGAAAGCTTGGAAGTGGATCACCGAGTTGCCTACAAATTGATCCAAACCCATGAGAAGCCAAGTGATAATTGTTAGTGGCTTTAGCCCATTAGTTAATTCCTTATTGTTTTCCCCAATAAAGGGGTTCGGCCCATTTAGCCTGTGATGCCCCCACTTCTCCCTAAGGCGAACCAAAGGGTATCCGCGGGACGCCTGCCCAATTCTCGCCAGGACTCAATCCAATTCAATTCACGCTTAATGATACATAACGATTAATACAAGCCGAATAAGGAAAAGTCACTTCCATAATCGAATATCTAAGTCTTACATTAGGTTCCCAAAAGGTACATCAATTCCCAAAATATACATCAGCCACAAAACTAGTCAGTTCCATTGAAAACCCCATTACAAAAATACATCAAAAGGTTTCCTTCGAGTTCTACCTCAGATCTATTCTTGTTAAGGAAAACAAATCTACGGGGTGAGCAATCGCTCGTGAGGCCAAGAAACACACATGCAAGTACATTATTCAAGTAACAATCCCATTTAACGAATAAGGCAGTAATATGCAAGAGAATAACAATTCGAGCAATAATATGTAAATAGAAACAATTCAAGAATATAGGAGCTCTCAGGAGATATTTTCCACCTGCGTGATCCAGAACCTCCGCGAATTGACACTCCATCAATCGGGTAGGTTTAGTCCGTAGAACTTCACTTATCATGTCCCCTATCACCGTTACATACCCTTGTACCGGGCTCGCCTGTCGTTTGTTTTGGGCGATACTGTTTCGAGTGTGCCAAGCAAGACCTCTCACTAGGTCAAGCTTATGTTTTCTCATGGTTTACCAAGGTTCCTGACCAAACCCATGCCGGCTCGAGTCCAAGGTTGGCCAGTGAGAGTTAGGCGTCCCCATGTTCACTTGGGTGTCGAGGAGATTCACTCCAGCGATGTATGCAGCTATAGCATATCATTGAATTCATTCAATAAATCATTCCATACATTTCAATCATTCATTGCATTTAAATTAATTCAATCATTTTCAATCAATTCAATTAGGATTCATTTAAATGAGAACGAGTGTGATAAAGTACACACTCGACTCAATAGTTATAGTCATGCTATACATAACTTGCAATTTCACATAATTTCAATTAGTCATGCACTTGACACTCACCTAATCACAAGGAGGGTAAGTAGTGCGATTCAAGCAGTTAGGCGTCCGATGCGAGATCCTCTCGAAGGTCCTCTTGAATGCCTGAACAAACAATGACATTTATTACATTCTATCATTCATAATCCCCAATTATCAAGAAAGATTGCACACTTGTACAATCTAAAGAAATCTTACGAAAATGAGCCTTAACTTGCTCAAATTCAAGATTCAAAGGTGGTATTTAAACACACAAGGAAAAACTAATTTCCTTCGTGAAAACAAGTCCAAAATGGTCAAGTAGCATCGAAGGATAGGGAAGAGTCTCGAAGACTCAATTCCCGTCAAGTTTAAAAATTTTCAGATTTGAAGTGCACTTTTGGAAAAATCATAACTCACTCTTCATAGGTCCAAAATTGGAAAACTTGGTACTGTTTGAAACTACTTCCAAAGCACTAAAAAGTTCCTGGAAGACACTTTTCCATGATTCCAAATGGAAGACATTCAAAATTCAGCTCAAAGTTGCTGCTTTAAGCTTACCAAGACAGTTTCGGGTTGGTTTTTGGCCAACTTTGAAAATTTGGTAAAATTCACAGAATTTGATCTAGCCTCTAAAATTTCGAGCTCAATTAGAGTTACAATCAAATTTTAAAACACAACAAACAGAACAAGAATCAGAGTTTTGAGCGCTAAGATATGGTAGCTCAGAGTTGGTACAAAATGAAGTTCACTGGGCAAAATTCCAGATTTGAAGCTTGAACTTTGGAACTTTAGTTGGGCATTCAAACGGACTCGGAATGGCACCAAATTTGGCAGTATTATCCTACCATATAAGGGCTATTCCTCTGTCAAATTTCATATAAAAATTCATTCGGAAAGCTAGTTAACAAAGCCACTAAAGTTCGAAGAATTTCTAAGGCAAATCTGCCTTGTGCTTTTGTTTTCCTTTTCTCAAACATTTGGCCAATGAAATTTTCTCAAACCTGATCCATTTATGAAGACAAGGTCTAAGAAATATCCAAGTTACATTTGGAAGGTGTTCAACACCAAGAAACTCAAAATAACAAGTCCCAAATCAAAATTAGTCATAACACAGCCCAAAATTAGGGTTTTCTTCCACTAAGACAGTTTTGTAATTCGGCCATAACTCACTCAATTCAACTTGGAATTGAGCATGGTTGGTGGTGTTGAAAACTAAATTCATAAGGATATAATTTCACAGAAGGAATCATTTTAAAATTCTATCCACAACTAGCTCATATTCGAGCTTCAAGTTGCAGTTCATAACAGGGCTCCCAGTTCATCCGAAAAATAGGGCAGTCATATTTAAATGATTGATTTGGTTCACTCAGGTGGAATCAAGAGGTGTATTTTATACTGTTGGAAACCTGGAAGTGTCTAGTTTCCAATGCCTCAAACAAGACTCATTTTCGACATCGGAGCAAAGAGTTATGATCAAAGCAAAATCACTGCCAGAGCATTACGGGACAGAGTTCCAGTTTTGCTAAAATTTCGAAATCTCCACTTTTATCCAACCAAATCAAGTAATATTTTGAGGAAACTTTCTACACAACCCATAAAACATATTTACATAAAAAAAAAGTCAATTGGACCACAACAATTACACTAGAGGGGCTCGGCAATCACAAGGGCAGAATGGTCTATTTTCTCATTTCATTTCCTTTGAACTTTCTTCCACAATACAACCTATATCCACTAGATTAAACACTAATTCAACACAAATAACACCAAATATCATCAAATCGACTCATCAAGTCCATTGTGGGATTTCATAGAGCCCACTCACAAGATTTCCAACAATATAAAGCTACCCACATGAATCTACAACCGTATAAGTGCAATTTAACGTATATAATCGAAGATTCAAGGGGTTGATCGTTGGTTACCTATTTGGATGACTAAGTCAGAAATTTTGGCCCTTTGAACTCCAAGAAAAACCATGAGAATGAAGCCCTCTCCTAGCTTAAGTGAATCTTCAAGTTATTTGCAAGGTGGGGTGAAAGTTTGAAGTGATTTGGTGAAGGAATGAAGCAAGAAATTGAAGAGCTCTTGGTCTTCTTCCTCTCCTTGGATGGTCGGCTGTTTGAGAGAAGAGAGAGAGAGTGTTGTGGCTGAAATGAAGCTTCCTTGAGAAGCTTAAGTTGTTGGCCAAAAGGTGCCAAAAGTCAACTCTCGCGTGTGCGCGCACGCGCGTGTTTCGTGCTTGATTTCTCTCGAGTTTGTTTCACTTGTGCATTATACCTCTAATACACTTACTTTAATACTAATATTATTCACTCTAAATAGTCTATCAATAATTTCTAGAATCCTCCAATTAGTCGCGCGCGCGAAAACGCGAACTTCCAACTTGTGCGCGATAATGCGAAATTTCTAAGAAATTCTTATAACGATAGTATAACTAGCTATTACTTGAGTATCTAAACATAAAATACCTATTTTAAGACTAATGTATAAGTCTTCAATTTCCAAACTTATTGTACCCTCAAATCGATTATTGTCTCCAAACACGAATTCACTATTCTCGCTAAACGAACTTCCCAAAATTTAATTTTTTGTAACAAGTTATTTTAAAAATACATGTAAGCCATAGTTTCATATAATTGGGTCTAAAAAGGTTGAAATAAAATATTCGGGGTAAACGGGTAATTAAATATTTAAATAAGCCAATAATAGGAATTTAAAATAATTAAATTTGCGGGTCCTCACATGAGTCTAATATTACTTTCTCAAATCTCCAATAAATTTTCCTCAGCGCATCTTTCGGAAAACTATCGACGCGCGAGCGGTATGCACTTAATTAGAACTTATTCACCTTTAATTCCTCAGTTAACTTTTCTTAATCTACTATTGATCATTTTTAATTTCCCCAAGATAATTACACTCTCGAATAGGATATCACCTCGAAATACATGTACTCATTATTTCTCATTTAAACAAACCTCCGAAAATTAAATTTGCTAGCGAGACGTTTTAAAAATATAAGGAAGACATTGTTCCATATGAATGGATTTTAAAATGGTTGAAATAAATTATTTGGAGAAAATAGGTGAATAAATATTTAAATAAATCAATAATATTCGATAAAAATAAGAAATTTTTCGAGTCCTCACATCCTCCCCTCCTTAAAAAGAATTTTGCCCTCGAAATTCACTCCTAGGACAAGGTCATTCCCTTCATGGTTAAGTCTATTAGATCAGTCACTAACTTACGTTTTCCAACTTATACTTCACCATTTCTATCCATTCAACTAGCAATCAAACTTTGTTCTTCCCCAATAGGCATTTTAGCTTCCGAGTCATAGGGCAGCTTAATCGGCCTCATGTCTACCTCATATAGGTAGTGTCTTCACTTCTTTAATGCAATTATTATAGCCACTAACCCCAAATCATGAGTTGGCTACTTTCTCTCGTGATTCTTTAACTTTTTAGAGGCATATACAATCACCTCATCATGTATTATTAATATACATTCTAAACCATCATTTGAAGCATCTGTATAAATCACAAATTACCTCCTTCACTCAGTAAGGCTAACATAGGTGCATCGGTTAAACGCTTTTCACTTTTAAAATTATTTCTCACATTTAGAATCCCAAATAACTTGCCAAGTCTTGCACCCTTAGAAAAATCTTTGATAAACCAAAGGTAATGTTCGGCTAACTCTAAGAACTCCAAATTTCGGTAGGATTCTTCGGTCATTTCCCTTTAAACAGCTTCCACTTTAGCTGAGTCAATAACAATTCCTTCCTTAGATATTGTATACCCAGAAAGGTTACTTCTTCCAATCGAACTCACATCTATTGAACTTAACGAAAGTTGGCGCTCTTTCGGGGTTGTAAAACTATCATCAGGTGTCTTTCATACTCTTCTCAATCATTAGAGTATACCGATATATCATCAATAAATGCTACCACAAATTATTCCAAACACGTTTTAAAACCCCGATGCATTAAGGCCATAGTTGCTGCTAGTAAATTAGTTAACCCAAAAAGGGCGTAACTGAAAATTCAAAGTGTCCCCATCTTGAATTGGGAGTGGTCTTAAACACATCAGTTTCTAAGATCCTCAACCAATAATAGTTCTACTTTAAATTCAACTTGAATAATACCACGGCCCCTTGCCATTGGTCAAAATTCTCGTTTATGTGAGGCGACAGAGTATTTGTTCTTAATAGTCTCATCGCTCAAGTCTCGATGGTCTATATATATATAGTCTCAAACTTCCATTCCAAATACGATATCCGGTCCCTTAATCATTAGACTTATTAAATCTATCAAATATTTCCTTTCACTAACCCAAATCTCACAACTTTAATATCTCAATTTGGCAATCAAATATTGGATCCCAACTTCAACACTAAATTCTCAATTTGGTCTCGATCCCTGGTTGCCTCCAGACCTCGGGATAGTCTATGTTCTCAAGTACAATTTTGACCATGTCTGCTACCGTTCATGTCTCACCACTAATGTCTCACCACTAATCTAAAGGTGTGGGACAAAGTTTAAATATACATATAAGCCATAGAATCAATTAAAAGCAAAGTACATCTCCATACGTTATAGGAAATCATAATAGTTGCATCAAGTTGGGATAGGTTTATCAAATCATTTCAAAAGGAAAAGGGAAAACAACAAGATTATAACAAAATGTGCCAAGTTGCCAAGATACAAAACAACAAAAGACTTTCCCTCTTACGAAAGATCACAACCTCCAAAAGTGTTAGTCTAGATTAGGACAAAACTACAGCCTATATACCTCAAGTGGAGTCAAAACCATCCTCACGCGTGAAACTACTAGGGCCCCCATCATAGTCATTAGCACTAAATACTCTCATTTGGCACTTAATTGCTTTGTAGTGGGCCTAATTGGCTGCTGAATATTTCCTCTTTTTAGAGGTACCAGGACAATTCGAAAACTTATGTTCGGTACTACCGCACTTCAAATATTTTCCTTGCTTTCTCTAGCACTTGGCCTCAGTGTGGTTAATCTTGCCACAGTGTCCACAATTTGCGTCAGAAGTGACGACTTGACCAATTTGAGGATTTCCTTTGTATTTCTTCTCCAGTTCTACTTTCTTGCGTAGCAACTCAATTTTCTCTGCATATTCTTGTTTCCACCGCCCTTCCCAGTAATCAGCCAGTTTCTTTTGAAATTCTACCTCATTTCAAAGAATGTCTATTTCTTCCCGCATTTCTTCCAAAGTTGTCATCTTACTGGTTGGATTAAATCAAGTGCTAGCCTGCCAGGCAAAGTGAGAGTCAAAATGAGTGACTATACACAATGAAAATTCTGGCCATATTACTATTTCACTCTTCTGCTCATAGGTTACCCCAGAATATAGTTCTTAACTATTCTCCTCTTATTATGGATGAGCTCTTGAGTTACCACTAGATTACTATTATTACTTATAAATGTAACAAAATACGGAGATCTTATTCCCTAACAGTTCCAAACCCTAATTCACTCTCTAATACTCACTTATAAACTTACTCGAGAAGAAACCCTAACCTCTTGTTTTTACTAGTAGCTTATTTGATTCTCTCAAATCAATTCTACTATTTTGAGGTTAGGTCCTCCATGAGGCTTAGATGGGGCGAACTTCAAGAATCATTCCATTTTCACACATTTCTTGACTCTTGGGTTGGCTTATTGGTCTAAAGTTTTGGTGTTCAACTAACCGTGCTAAAACATTAATCATATGGTTAATAGCAGTAGCTACGTGATTGTTTTCCTTCATTTCTAGGGTTTCGGTTCGGTCCAGCAGTCGCTCCCTAATCATTCCCTTGAGCTTGGGGTTACTTAACCCCTTATTCTCGATCGCTTTTCACTTCTTCGGCCGCTCATAAATTTAATATTCAAAATGCATGACGTAAAATGGGTGCACATAAAACGAAGTTGAAAAGTGACACTTTGATCATGCAAAATGAAAATAAAAGGGAAGACACCGAAATAATTGCAAATGTGTACAACCCGATCGTAGATTTGAAATCATAAAGCAATAAAATCAAGCGTCTCATAATTAACATTCAATTGCTTTTCAAGATAGTAAACATAGTCAAGCAAAAACACAAAGTGCAATGGCCTTTGAACAAGCATCACCCCGACTATCTTTGACAAAACCATTAAAGTAGCGTAAGTAACTAGCTTAGTGATTGGTAGAGTCAGAAGTCCTTGCTACTTTAATAGGATCATTTTCATTTCCTGCACTAGGAGTTTTAATCTCATGTCCCTTATCGAGTATCTTGCCATTCTCCACTTGTTCAACCAAGGGAACACACCCAACCATCGACTTATCCGTCCTGTCTCTAATTTCGTGTACTATCTTAGCGTATCGGTTCTTAACTTTTTGAAACTGCTCACTAGGAGCCTTTGTCTTTTCCTTGCTCCTCAAGTACCTCAGTCTCCACTTCAGAATTCTAGTGGTCTGGGCATCCACAATAGCCCTCAGTTCTCGATTATCCTCCCGAATTACTCTAGTTTCCTCGAATAATCTCCTCCGATTATCGGTTATCGCTAACATCACATTATTTAGGTATAAGTAAGTCCTCTAGCAGTCACATAGAATCCTAGTTCGGCGGAATGAGTTATATCTCCAACGAGCTCCCTTAAGCCCTTCTCGACAATGGCCATCAGAATACGTCCCCGAGACGGTTCAATACCATCGTTACCTTCCGTAACTTACAATTAAAATTAAAAGTTTAAATGGGTCCAAGTATACTAAATAAACTAGATTTGATCATCTCATACTATTCCACATATCTCTTACAAGATCGAGACTCCCAATTATTCATTAATTCAAACCTAGGTTCTAATTTTCATCCCTACAAGCAGTCACTTAACTTCCCAACCAGTTCCACAGTCCAGCATCCTAAACTTTTAAACCTAGGACACACTACAAAGATCTAAAGTTTAAGCTCTGATACCAACTGTGACGCCCCCACTTCTCCCTAAGGTGAACCAAAGGGTATCTGCGGGGCGCCTACCCAACTCTCGCCAGAACTCAATCCAATTCAATTCACGCTTAATGATACATAACGATTAATACAAGCCGAATAAGGAAAAGTCACCTCCATAATCGAATATCCAAGTCTTACATTAGGTTCCCAAAAAGTACATCAATTCCCAAGATATACATCAACCACAAAACTAGTCAGTTCCATCGAAAACCCTATTACAAAAGTATATCAAAAGGTTTCCTCCGAGTTCCACCTCAGATCCATTCCTATTAAGGAAAACAAATCTACGGGGTGAGCAATCGCTCGTGAGGTCAAGAAACACACATGCAAGCACATTATTCAAGTAACAATCCCATTTAACGAATAAGGCAGTAATATGCAAGAGAATAACAATTCGAGCAATAATATGTAAACAGAAACAATTCAAGAATATAGGAGCTCTCAGGAGATATTTTTCACTTGCGCAATCCGGAACCTCTGCGAATTGACCCTCCGTCAATCGGGTAGGTTTAGTCCGTAGAACTTCACTTATCATATCCCCTATCACCGTTATATACCCCTGTACCGGGCCCGCCTGTCGTTTGTTTTGGGCGATACTATTTCGAGTATGCCAAGCAAGACCTCTCATTAGGTCAATCTTATGTTTTCTCATGGTTCACCAAGGTTCCCGACCAAACCCATGCCGGCTCGAGTCCAAGGTTGGCCAGTGAGAGTTGGGCGTCCCCATGTTCACTTGGGTGTCGAGGAGATTCACTCCAACGACGTATGTAACTATAGCATATCATTGAATTCATTCAATAAATCATTCCATACATTTCAATCATTCATTGCATCTAAATTAATTCAATCATTTTCAATCAATTTAATTAGGATTCATTTAAATAAGAACGAGTGTGATAAAGTACACACTCGACTCAATAGTTATAGTCATGCTATACATAACTTGCAATTTCACATAATTTCAATTAGTCATGCACTTGACACTCACCTAATCACAAGGAAGTAAGTAATGCGATTCAAGCAGTTAGGCGTCCGATGCGAGATCCTCTCGAAGGTCCTCTTGAATGCCTGAACAAACAACGACATTTATTACATTCTATCATTCATAATCCCCAATTATCAAGAAAGATTGCACACTTGTACAATCTAAAGAAATCTTACGAAAATGAGCCTTAACTTGCTCAAATTCAAGATTCAAAGGTGGTATTTAAACACACAAGGAAAAACTAATTTCCTTCGTGAAAACAAGTCCAAAATGGTCAAGTAGTATCGAAGGATAGGGAAGAGTCTCGAAAACTCAATTCCCGTCAAGTTTGAAAATTTTCAGATTTGAAGTGCAATTTTGGAAAAATCATAACTCACTCTCCATAGGTCTAAAATTGGAAAATCTGGTACCGTTGGAAACTACTTCCAAAGCACTAAAAGTTCCTAGAAGACACTTTTCCATGATTCCAAATGGAAGACATTCAAAATTCAGCTCAAAGTTGCTGCTTTAAGCTTACCAAGACAGTTTCGGGTTGGTTTTTGGCCAACATTGAAAATTTGGTAACACAGAATTTGATCTAGCCTCTGAAATTTCGAGCTCAATTAGAGTTGCAAACAAAGTTTAAAACACAACAAACGGAACAAGAATCAGAGTTTTGAGCGCTAAGATATAGCAGCTCAGAGTTGGTACAAAATGAAGTTCACTGGGCAAAATTCCAGATTTGAATCTTGAAATTTGGGACTTTAGTTGGGCATCGAAAAGGACTCGGAATGGCACCAAATTTGGTAGTATTATCCTACCATATAAGGGTTATTCCTCTGTCAAATTTCATATAAAAATTCATTCAGAAAGCTAGTTAACAAAGCCACTAAAGTTCAAAGAATTTCTAAGGCAAATCTGTCTTGCACTTTTGTTTTCCTTTTCTCAAACATTTGGCCAATGAAATTTCTCAAACATGATCCATTTATGAAGATAAGGTCTAAGAAACATACAAGTTACATTTGGTAGGTGTTCAACACCAAGAACCTCGAAATAACAAGTCCCAAATCAAAATTAGTCATAACACAGCCCAAAATTAGGGTTTTCTTCCACTAAGACAGTTTTGTAATTCAGCCATAACTCACTCAATTCAACTTGGAATTGAGCGTGGTTGGTGGAGTTGAAAACTATATTCATAAGGATATAATTTCACTGAAGGAATCGTTTTAAAATTCTGTCCACAACTAGCTCATATTCGAGCTTCAAGTTTCAGTTCATAACAGGGCTCCTAGTTCATCCGAAAAACAAGGCAGTCATCTTTAAACGATTGGTTTGGTTCACTCAGGTGGAATCAAGAGGTGTATTTTATACCGTTGAAAACCTGGAAGTGTCTAGTTTCCAATGCCATAAATGACACTCAATTTAGACATCGGAGCAAAGAGTTATGATCAAAACAAAATCACTGCCAGAGCATTACGGGACAGAGTTCCAGTTTTGCTAAAATTTCGAAATCTCCACTTTTATCCAACCAAATCAAGTAATATTTTGAGGAAACATGCTACACAACCAATAAAACATATTTACATCAAAAACAAGTCAATTGGACGACAAAAATTACACTAGAGGGGCTCGGCAATCACAAGGGCAGAATGGTCCATTTTCTCATTTCATTTCCTTTGAACTTTCTTCCACAATACAACCTATATCCACTAGATTAAACACTAATTCAACACAAATAACACCCAATATCATCAAATCGACTCATCAAGTCCATTGTGGGATTTCATAGAGCCCACTCACAAGATTTCCAACAATATAAAGCTACCCACATGAATCTACAACCGTATAAGTGCAATCTAACGTATATAATCGAAGATTCAAGGGGTTGATCGTTGGTTACCTCTTTGGATGACTAAGTCAGAAATTTTGGCCCTTTGAACTCCATGAAAAATCGTGAGAATGAAGCCCTCTCCTAGCTTAAGTGAATCTTCAAGTTATTTGCAAGGTGGGGTGAATGTTTGAAGTGATTTGGTGAAGGAATGAAGCAAGAAATTGAAGAGCTCTTGGTCTTCTTTCTCTCCTTGGATGGCCGGCTGTTTGAGAGAAGAGAGAGAGAGTGGTGTGGCTGAAATGAAGCTTCCTTGAGAAGCTTAAGTTGTTGGCCAAAAGGTGCCAAAAGTCAACTCGCGCACACGCGCGTTTCGTGCTTGATTCCTCTCGAGTTTGTTTCACATGTGCATTATACCTCTAATGCACTTACTTTAATACTAATACTATTCACTCTTAATAGTCTATCAATAATTTCTAGAATCCTCCAATTAGTCGTGTGACAACCCCACCTTACCCTAAGGCGAACCAAAAGGTTCGGCGGACCGCCTGCCCAGCTCTCGCCAGGACTCGTTCACTCACGTCAAAGAAAGTAAGATAAAGCCTCGAGAATAAGCGGAAACGAAACCCAGCCTTGAACCATAAAATTACATTCACCTCAAGCTCAACCAAATATACAGTCCCAAATGTATACATAAGCTTTAAATTCTTAGTACATTCCAACCCTAATCAAGCACTAGAACGAGATCAAAAACCAAAACAATACAAAAGGCTAAACTATACTATACAGGTCTCTCGCCCTTGCTCGCAACCCCTGTTAAGGAAAACAAAAGACGTGGAATGAGCTAAAAGCCCAGCAAGGTTCTATATACTCAACTAAGCAATTAAACAAGGACAATAGCACGTAACCACAAGTAATCCAAATAACATTGACGATATAAAGCAGGAATAACACATTCATTAAAAGGATACGGAGTCATTCGTTCATTCGTTCGTTCATCGACCATCCATTCCTTCAATCATTTAGAAAAATTTCATTTGTCATTGAAAATCCCTCCATCATTCTTGCCATTCATTCGTTCATTTCGTTCTTCCCCTTCTGGCCAGCGCACAGGCCAGTCCTTCCCAAACTTCATGGTCATACTCGAGTATACCAAACATTCATTCACCCAGGGTCACTAATCGCCCGATCGAGTCCGCTTCTGGCTCGAGTCGACCAATAACCAAGGGCAAGGGCCCAGTTCAGCCCGAAGGCTTACATTCATGCACAAGTAACATTCAATCATTCAATCATTGAAAATTTCTTGTTCATTTAGGTCGAGTGCGATAAAGTACACACTCGCCTAGAAAAGTCGTTTTGAGCATTCATTGAAACATTTAAGAGTTCAAACAACTATAACAAGCCACGTAGTCAATGGAAATATAGCGTACCTCAATCACATAACAAAGCAACAATCCAAATAGTCACAACAATTCACATAGTCATTAGAAACAAATCGTATATAGAACACTCACCTAATTAAGCAAAATTACGTCCAAAAGTATCCCTCCGGATATCAACTTTGGTCACCAAGAAACCCTAATAACAATCATGAGAAAATATTATGGCTCCACCATCAAAATGTCCAGTGAATCAAAGAAAATTCGAATAAAACGAGTACAAGAGGGAAGTATGATTTTTTTGAAAGTGAAAAGGGTACATTTTGATCAAAGGAAATGAGTAACTAAAGGTTTTCCAAATCAAACATAAAACTAAGCTCAAAAGAGTTTTAGAAAATTAAATCGGAAAAATTTGAAACAGTTGCCACATCAGAATCCGGCCAGAACTTGGTCGGATACACGGCCGGATAGTGAACAGTAGTTTTTTCCTCATTTTTCGTAAAACGTGTTTTGGCTCAAAACTAACACATTTACAAAGAATTAATGTATAACAAGTATCTTGGTTAAAAATCATATGAAAAAGGTAGTCAAATACCTTGAATTCACACTTTAAAACCTTGCGCGTTAAAATTAGGTTTTGTGGCCGAGAAACCCTAGGCCACTCTTGTTTGTTCCGGAACGAAAATAAACACGTATTTGAAGTTCAAAACTAACATTTAGAACTAAGCATCATGGTTAAACGAAATGGTATAAGTGCAAGTAAAGTGACTCATTTAACACTACTAGAGTGGCACTAAGCTACTCTAAGCAAAGCAAATCCAATGCATCCCAAAATCACATTCCAAATCTCATTTCCATTCACTCAAGTTCAAGAATATAAACGGACAGCATTTCCCCTTGTTTTCCTTACTTTTCCATCCTACAACCAACCACAAATATCACAATTTTCAACCACAATTGCATACACAAACTATAAGATATCAAACACCCTTAAAATGCAACCAATTGAAGCTTTACAGCCATCCAAAACCAGGCCCAAATATTCCATCATAACTCAGCACACACAACTCCGATTCAGTTGATTCCAAAGCCATATGAAAGCTAAGATACAAGGCTGCAATTCTTAAGAAGGCATCAAAAGCTAATTCAGTAATCTTCCCAGCCAAAAGAGCCAAATACAGGGGCTGATTATCATTTCCGGACAGAAACAGGGCAGCAGGGGTAAAATAGTCATTTCACAGGCTACAGTGCTCCGAGTGAGCTTAAATTTTACAGGCATAACCTACACTCAATTCTCTACAACTTTCATGTTTTGAGCTAAGTCCAATTCGGCCTCCATCATGGCCGAAAAACACTGGTCAGATTAGGGCAGAAAATTCCCAATAAATCAGAAATTTAACCAACTCTCCATTAATCCACAAAATCATCCATTAATCATGTTAGCAAGCCACCATAGGCCACTAATTATCATCTATTGGAACCAAAGAAGGGTGTTCTTAGCAACCTTACCTTCAAACCTCAAAGAAAGTTGGTAGCTTAGACTTCCTCCTCCCAAAACAACTCCACCAAAACCCTTAGCCTTCCTTAGCAAGCACTTGTATGGTGTAGTTTTCAATTTGGTTGGTTAAAACTCAAGATTTGAGCAAGGATTGAAGCTAGAAATGGAAGAGCTCTCTCTCTTGTTTTTCTCTCCAAGGGTTCGGCCAAGGCAAGGGAAAGAAATGAGGGAATTTTGGTCAAAATTGGGGTTTTGGTAAAGGTAAGAAAGTTAGGCAAGTTTCCTCCAATCGGTTGGCGACACTTGGCGTCCTTTAGGTTTTAAGTTTATCTTCTCACTTCCAATAATTCATCCATCTAACCAACCTCTAATCATCTCCTAGTACCATGGAAAATAATATCACTTAGTATTCCATCACCTAATCGGCAAAATTATAACGCACTAGCGGGCCCCACATCGAACAAATGCACTTCAAGTTATGTACACTAACTTATACTAGGAAAATGATTTAAAAATTGTACTTACTTGTAAAATGTACAAAACATTTAATATTTTCAAAGGACAGTATAAAATATGGCCAAGGAAATAAAATAATACGTGAAAATGTGAAAATTTTCGGGTTCTCACAAGTCGCGCGCGCGAAAACGCGAACTTCCAACTTGTGCGCGATAATGCGAAATTTCTAAGAAATTCTTATAACGATAGTATAACTAGCTATTACTTGAGTATCTAAACATAAAATACCTATTTTAAGACTAATGTACAAGTCTTCAATTTCCAAACTCATTATACCCTCAAATCGATTATTGTCTCCAAACGCGAATTCACTATTCTCGCTAAAACGAACTTCCCAAAATTTAATTTTTTGTAACAAGTTATTTTAAAAATACATGTAAGCCATAGTTTAGAAAATATTTGGGTCTAAAAAGGTTGAAATAAAATATTCGGGGTAAACGGGCAATTAAATATTTAAATAAGCCAGTAATAGGAATTTAAAATAATTAAATTTGCGAGTCCTCACATGAGTCTAATATTACTTTCTCAAATCTTCAATAAATTTGCCTCAGCGCATCTTTCGGAAAACTATCGACGCACGAGCGGTATGCACTTAATTAGAACTCATTCACCTTTAATTTCTCAATTAACTTTTCTTAATCTACTATTGATCATTCCTAATTTCCCCAAGATAATTACACTCTCGAATAGGATATCACCTCGAAATACATGTACTCATTATTTCTCACTTAAACGAACCTTCGAAAATTAAATTTGTTAGCGGGACATTTTAAAAATATAAAGAAGACATTGTTCCATATGAATGGATTTTAAAATGGTTGAAATAAATTATTTAGAGAAAACAGGTGAATAAATATTTAAATAAATCAATAATATTCGATAAAAATAAGAAATTTTTCGAGTCCTCACATAGCCACTAAGCATGGCCGCCCCTCTCCCTTCAGTCTAACCTAAGGTTTCATTAGCTCTTTAGCCTATATAAAGGCTCACTTTGTACGGTTAAGGGGTTACGCAATTTTCATAATCAAATTCTGGTTTTGTTTCTCTTCAATTGTTGAGAGCAACTTGTTCCTTTACTTGCTTGGCAAGGGTTTTGAGCAATCTTGTGCTTGGTCCTTGATTGTTCCACCGACCTATCCACTTGAGTAATCACCTCGATTGGAGTCGTCGTTCTACCATCTTTAATCAATTTTTGTCGTCCGTTTTGGTTTTTAGGTTCCGCAATCTAAAGCGTTGGATAATCTCGCTAGATCCTTGGGCAACGTGCTACGTGTCTTAAAACAAATTGATCGAGGAGCGTATCAGTTGGCTTCAGAACTTAAGTGGAGGTATCTTTCGTTATATCCTTGTTTTTCGTAGTTGTGTCGTTAGGGTTTGTAGTATATCAGCTGCAATTGCTCCAAAAGAGAAAAAAAATTCTATTCGTTTCCTTTGTTCTCCTTGTCGGATCAATTTGGGGTTTGCTTGTGAGAACGCCTAATTTTCCTTAAATACATGCTTTATTTTAGGATCTAAACCACTTTCCCCATGTGTTACAACATTTTACATACATTGGCATTTCATTCCTTTTGACTTGAAGTAAAACAATTTCTTGAGTTAATTTCAAAAAAAATTCACCCCTTACATGTTTCCAAGTGACTTTTATTTGTGGTAAGGACTTTATGTGAGAGGTTAGGGGTGTTAAATAGGTGTTAGTACTTTGGAAGGGTTGGAACATCATTAGTGAAAGAATTAAGAGAAGGCTTGGACAAGAAGAGGGTTATGTGGCCAAACCCTAGCCAAGTATTTGTTTGACCAAAGGTTAGCTAATAATTTAAACTAGTCTTGGCTTTTTTTTTTATTCCATCTTGGCCGACTTTCTTGGCTTCAAAAGAGGAAGAGAGAGAGCTCCAAATTCTTGCTTCCTAACCCTAGTAATCAAGAGCCAAACAAATCAAAGAGAAAGATTGTGAGTTAGTGAGAATTTTCCTTCCAACCTTAGTGTTTGATTCAAGCTTGAAGTCTTTATTGGTGGGTTGTTTAGGTGGTCCAAGCTTCTTATAAGAAAGGTAAACAATATTTAAATCTTGGTTTTATGGTGATTATATCATGTACCATAGGTTTTATTTGCAAACTACTAGTTGTTTGGTTGAAGTTTGGGGTTAATTCCTTGAATTAAACAAGTAGAAGTTGAGGTAGTTAGTATGCCTACCAAGTGTTTGATGAAATGCTTGAACCTTGTTCATGGTTGTTTATGAAGCATTTACATGTTTTAAATCTCTTTTGAGTTAGATCTATGCTTGATATGTGGTTTAAGTGAAAATCATTTGAGGATGAAGGTTGGAAGAATAGAGGAAAAATATGGACTGATTTCTTTTGCCATGGCTGACCGGATTGTGAAGGAAGGGTTTCTTCTTGATTTTGTGGTTTATTTGCACCTTAATCATGTCTAAACAACTTGGCTAGAGATTGGTTAAGCTCATGTGTGAATTGGAATGAAATTGGAACAAGTAAAGTGGTAGTTTTGGGCTCAAGTGGACTGGTTTAGGTTTGCATGATGACTAGCTTATTATGGTAACCCTTAATCATGTTTATGCGTTGTATTTTGAGCTCCAATGGTACCAAATGACTTAATTCCCTGTATATGAACATTAGAGGACTGATTTGGGTGAATTTGAACCAAAACAAATGAGGATAGCATGAAGAACTAGTGTGCATTTGTTAGGGTTTGAGACTGATCCAGGATTGGAAAATCAGCCAACTTGTCCGAGCTCCTGTTGCTGCTAGGAGATGAACTAGAATGTGTGCTTGCTACCATTAGAAAGCCCTTCGAGTCTAGTTTCCAACGCCACTAACAACACCTAATTCTGACCTTCCTATAGTGAGATATAGCTGTTTTACCGGAGACTGCGCGGGCGCGACTGTTTTACCCGCGAAGAACCTTTCAAGCTTGAATGAAACTTTTCTTTTGGCCAACTTTCTTACACTTGTTAAACTTGTTTTCTCATGAACTTTTACTGCATTTTGGAGCCTAAATTTCATTGGTTGAATTGCGTAGAGTTAATCACTCACTTAGTCACTTAATGAGGCTCACCTTTTGCTTGGAATTAAACTTAGTCGTTAACGATTTCACTCGTTGCCCTAGGAGTGGGAAATGGGTGGTGAACGTAACTGCACGACTTGACGTTTGACTGCTACCTTGCTTGACAGGTGAGTGTTCCACTACCTGCTACCGCTTATGGAACTAACTGAATACTTGAATTTCTACTGTTTGAGCCAAACCATGTTTTGATAAAATGGGAGACGAGCGGTATACTTATCGCACTCGACCTTCCTCATTTTCCACTGAGCCTCTTGTATACTGTTATTAAGAGATTGAATTCTCTATATGCGAATGTATGAGATGGATTCTCTATATGGACTGTAGTTGAGTTGTTTGGGTGATACCCTATCAACTATTTGCTACTGTTTGGATACCCTACCTCATAGGTGAATCCGGGTTCGTATCGAGCCAACAAGGGCTTGGTCGCAGAAGGCCGATAAACCTTGGGGGACTGTTACTGATCACTGGAAAACCGGTATACTCGAAGTATACCTATCTACTGTTGTGGAGTGGCGGCCCGGTAGGGGGTTGAGCTGGTGGACGGAGATTGGTGAAAGTGGCGTTCTACGGACGTGTATATTTTTTTAAATGCAAACGTTGACGGAGAGTCAACGGACCCCGGTATGATCAAGCTGAAGGGAATTTGGCTTTTTGAAAGCTGCCGTATCCTTGAATTGAACTGTGATTAAATTGTTATTATACTATTTGGTTTACTTGCTTATATTATGCCCTATTTGGCCATGTGGCTTACTTGTTTTTACTTGGAACCTCACTGGGCTTTAGCTCACCCCATTCCCTTTGTTTTCCTTAACAGATCGGAGACGGACTTATGACCAAGAGCCTTCTTAGCTTTATATTACTTGAACTTGTAACCTTTTGTTAAGATGACTTTCTTTTGACTCTTGTAAGTTTGGATTCATAAGCTTGACTTATGTTATGTATTTGTAGTATGGAATGGTAAGTGTGACGTTTAGTGACTTTTAAGTTTGGACAGTTGGCTTGACGAGTATGTGCTATTAGGGTTTGTTTACTTTGATTTGAAGTTATTCCCCTGTTTATTTTGAGTAAATAGTTCTTTGATAGACCGAGTCCCGACGAGAGCTGGGCAGGCAATTCGCTGATACCATAAGGTTCGCCCTAGGGAGAGGTGGAGCTGTCACATTGCTTGTGTTGAGTCTTGTTCCTAATTTGTCTGTGGTTGTGGTGTGTTGTGTAGTGTCAAATTCTGTCCATAGTTGGTCATTAGTGTCGCATAATAATCTGTCCAAGCCGTGTTGGCTTGTCGAAGAGAAAAGAAAAAAAATTCTGTCCAGTGAAGTGTCTTGTCCGTGTAGCCCCAATTTCTGCCCGTAGCTTGCTATTTGTTTGGTGTCCATTCTGTTTTGGTTTCATGTACCCTTGGAACGAGCAAAGAAATTCTGGTTGAATCCCAAATCTGTCTTGGCCGTTAGTCCTCACTTGCGCAAACAAGAAAACAGTGGGCGGCGGCTAGGGTTTGTCTTGTTCGCTAGGGTTTCTTTGTGCAAATCTGTCCAAGGCTGTTTTGAGTCTTCCAAGTTTGTTTTATTTGTTTCCAAATCTGATTTGTGGTTAAACTCGTTGGTATTTTGTGAATCTTTTAAGCGAACCTACAAGATTCAAGGGTTTCTTGGAATTTCTTGATTGCTATCTTGAAGTTCTTCATAAATTATCTTGGAGTTCTTGATCGTTGATTGTGAAAAAAAAAAAAGAGGGCTGACCAGATTCTTGTTGGTGCATGCGGCCAAGAGTTTGTGTCGTTGTTAAGTAAAAAAAAAAATAGAATCGAAAAGAAAAGAAAAGGAGAGAGGATCGGGTGGGGGCAAGGAAAGACAACAAGAAAAAGGGAAACCTTCGGTTCTTTATGACAAATCACCCCATCATTACATCTTGAACCAAATCCAAAACAGAAAATTGCACAAAGAAAGCCATCAAAAGTTTTGATCCACCACTTCTTGAAGTTCTTGAATTTCTTGTTTCTTGGGAACTTGTTTCACCTTGCGAGTAAACATCTTTTTGTACTCTCTTGTGGTGGTGAAGGGTTTCCTTGGTTTTGGGGTGAATTTCTTGGGAGCTTGAGTAAGGTTGTGTGCATCACTTGTTGATTCTCCATTGTTGTTGAGAGAGGGCCCGAAATTATCTTGAGTTTTTGCCCAAAGAAAGCCAAATCTGATTCTGATTTTTGTTGTGTGAGAGTGATGGGTTTTGCATGGGTATTTATAGAGCCCAACCGACTTTGGTGAGGGGCTTGGGAAAGAGAACAAAAGCTGATTTTCGGTTGGAGGGGGTGGGAACCAAATCTGATTTTAAACCCTTCTTGGAATGGAATTTGGAAGTTACTTCAAGTGTTCAAGAAAAGGTTTTCTAAAAGTTTCCAAATACTAACTTGTTTTCCAAATCTACTAGGAAACTAAGTAAATAACTTGGATAACTCTTTTATTTCCATTTGGACACACTCCTACATTTTAGGAAACTAGGGTTTCACTTAATTCTTTGCTTCACACTAGCGCACTTTCCAATTTCTATCCGCCAAAGGAAGCTTCCAAAACCGTGCCTTGTGTCCCATTTTTGCATTCCATTTGTGTCTTAATTCTTGGATACTCTTGTGGAGAAAGTTGGTCACATTCATTGGACTTGAGCAGCATTTCTCAAACTACCTAATCCAACAGGTAAAGGTATTTGGTAAGATCATTAGAGTGCTTTGAGTGACAAATACGAGAGTGAGTGAAACACTAAGGGAGTGAAGTAAGGATATATTTGTATTCTTTTCTTGTTCACTAACCTTGCAGGTTATAAGAGAGAGTCATGGAGCAAACTCAACCCACCAATGAACTACTCATTGATGTTCACGACAATGAAAAACGAGCTCAGGCGAATTAGTGAGCAACAAATGGAGGAATTGCATGCTCATTTTGATGAGCTATCCAAGAGTTTCACGAGGGACTCTCGTTCCAGATCTCACAACCGGAGTAACGATGACATCAAAGGACACATAGTGAAGCTTACTCGGCCAGTGAGGGTGAGGAAAGGGCCGAGAGGCCAAGGAGGGATGCACCCAAGAGCGAGATCAAGGGGTTTAAGATCCAAGTCCCTACATTCCAAGGCAAAAGCGACCCTGAGACTTACTTGGAAATGGGAAGGCCGTATCGGAGATGGTCTTCGACTGCTATGATTATAGCGAGGAACAAAAGGTTAAGGTAGCCATTGTGGAGTTCATCGACTATGCCCTAGTCTGGTGGGACCAAGTAAGGACTCATCGAAGGAGAATGGGAGAATCACGAGTCCGGACTTGGCGAGAACTCCAAGGTATTGATGCGCAAGAGGTTCGTTTCCTAGCTATTACAACCGCGATCTCCACTCCAAGTTTTCAAACCCTCACTCAGGGCAACATGAGTGTGGAGGACTACTACAAAGAGATCGAAATGGCCATGATAAGGGCAAACATTCAAGAAGATAGTGCGGCAACAATGGCAAGGTTTCTTAGAGGTCCCAACCTTGACCTACAAGAAAGCCTTGGAGCTCCAACATTACTTGGACATGCATGATCTTCCTGAATTGGCTATCAAGGCCGAGAGGGGAAAGAAACTGAGGCGAGGGGCCCGCACCTTCTAGACTTCCAACTCACCTTCATGGAGGGGAAACCAACCACGGAGGGCAGCCCATGAAACTGGAAATTCGGCTACACTCACTTCATCTAGCCGAATTCAAGTAATGCTCCTAGCCGAAGTTCCCATTTTACCCCTAACAAAACTGTTGATGCATTCAGGTCCACTTCTAAGGCACCTCACGAGACTCCTAAGACTAGGAGTAGGGATATCAAGTGCTTCAAGTGCCAAGGGTTTGGACATATCTAGTCCCATTGTCCAAACCAAAGGATCATGTTGGTCACTCACAATGGAGAGATCATCTTCGTTGACCACGATTGTGAGGACATGCCTGGATTGATCAAGGGCGATTGCTTGGAGGATGACTCGGCTGAGGAAGAATGTACTCCTACTCAAGGGGAAATCGGCTGTTTGGTGGCACGACGAGTGCTAACCGCCCGAGTCAAGGAGGATGAGCAATTGCAAAGGGAAAACTTATTTTACACTCGTTGTAAAGTAAGTGATAAGGTGTTTAGCCTCATTATCGATGGTGGGAGCTGTACTAATGTGGCAAGCTTATTCATGGTTGAAAGCTTGGGCCTTCCTACAAGTAGACATCCACATCCATATCCATACCGGCTCCAATGGCTAAGTGAAGAAGAGGAGGTACGTGTCTACAAACAGGTACGAGTTTCTTTTTCAATTAGCAACTACATCGATGAAGTTGTATATGATGTTGTCCCTATGCATGCTACACATCTCATCTTAGGAAGATCTTGGCAATTTGATAAACATGTCACATTTGATGGTAGGGCAAATAAATACACTTTTTGCACAATGATAAACGCATGGTCCTCACACCACTCACGCCTGCACAAGTGTATGAGGACCAACTTAAATTGCAAACGGAGTGCGAGTTGGACCGCCAAAAGAGGAAACAAAAGGCGGCCGACCCTGGCAAATGCTCCACTTCTACTAGTGAGCAATCAACCAAGGGTCAAGTGAGCACACCTAGTGCCACACATGATCATGCATTAACAAAACCCAACACTAGGAAACAAAAACATGATAATTAAGGCTAAGGATGTGCGAAAACTTGTCAATGTTGACCAGCGTGTATTACTCATGATTTGTAAACATGTGCTACTAAATGTTGATGAACTCGACAAGGCATTGCCTTCGACTGTTATTGCTCTCTTACAGGAATTCAAGGATGTATTTCCTGATGAGGTCTCTGATGGATTACCACCATTCGAGAGATCGAGCACCAAATAGACTTGATTCCTGGAGCACCACTACCCAACAAATCCGCTTACCGCATGGGCCTGGAGGAGACAAAGGAGCTGCAAAGGCAAGTTGATGGACTACTAGGTAAGGGTTGGGTAAAGGAGAGTCTCAGTCCTTGCGCAGTGCCTGTGATACTTGTCCCCAAAAAGGATGGTATTTTGGCGCATGTGCACTGACTGTACAGCCGTTAATGCTATTACTGTTAAATATCGTCATCCCATTCTTAGGCTAGATGATATGCTTGATGAATTTGATGGTACTATTGTAACATCCCGTATTTTCAAAAATGACATTTTATGTGTTAATTTTGGTGTATTAATTTCGGCAATGACATTTTATGTGCAAATTTTGGTTTATTAATTTTGGTTTAAGATCTTCAAATTTTCAAAAAAAAAAAAATCTTAGTTGTGTAAACTTGATTTGGTGTAATTTGATTTATTAAGTTGTCCCAAGATGTTCAAAATATTTCAAAATTCTAGTTGAATCCAAATGTAATTTTATGAAAATCCTGATTTAAAGGAAACTCGATATTTGTGAAAACTCTAATTTGTTTGTCAAACCTCTAGTTTTTATTCAAACTAAAAAGTTTGATCTTCAATTGGGATCATGAGAGTTAGCGCGAAGGTGATTAGTAGCCTAGGTAAGTATGATTAAGTATTAATGGACTAAGTTGGATTTATATACTATGGACTTAATTGATAGGAAATGAAATCATTTGAGGCCAAGGTGAAAAATCATTGAAGTGCTAGAGTGGCTTGACATAATTGACCAACCTTTGACCAAGCCCTAAATATCTCTTAAAGCTTATCATTTACCAAACTTAACATTAGAGAGCTTGAGAGAGAGAAAGAGGCCATCGGGTGAGAAGAAAAGAAAAGAAGGCAACCGTGGGAGGCTTCATAGCACTTAAGCAAAAACAAATAAGAGAAAAACTGAAGGGGAAAGAGAGGATTCCAGCAAGATGTCTGATTTCTCCAAGCGGAACCGAGGGAAGCTTGCTGCCATCTATAATTTCAGCTTTGGTTGCTTAAGGTTAAGAGGTAAAATTGGTTTCCTATGTGACAGCCCCACCTCCCCTAGGGCGTACCCTAAGGGTTAGCGAACTGCCTGCCCAGCTCTCGCCAGGACTACTAACGGTCACATACATGCAATTCTAAACGTTTCGGAAAGTAAACCAACCAGTAAGGTTGACAACAAGCGCGCAAAACGAAAATAAAAAAAAAACGGAACGAACGCGTCCCAAACATGACTAAACTTTAATTAAGCATAACCAAGTACATTTCCACGAAAGTACATCATATATACATGAGAAAATAGATACACATAACCCACTCTAGGGTTTCCAATTCAAAATGAAATGTTCAAGTCCCACATTAGGGTTCCTAAAGTCGAGGAGCTATACAAAAGTACAAAATAATGCCTAACTAGCTCTACTCGCTTCACAAACTCAAGGTTTCCAAAAGAATGCCCTGTAAGGAAAACAAAAGTACGAGTGTGAGCTTTCGCCCAATGAGGTACTAAAAGTCATGCATTCAAAGCGCACGAAGTAGTCATGCTCAGTTACACACCACGATCAACCATAGAAGAAAATACTAAATCAAGTTCAAAAGGAAAGGATACGGGTGGCTCTCGGGAGCCAATTTCCCCTTGCAACACTTGATCATATCTCGTTGACCTCCGTCAACGCTCAAAAGACAAGTACGACCGTAGATCCCACTTTACTCCCAATACCTTCCACCATACTTTCCCCTACCGGGCCCGAACACCTCACAGTAATAAGAGGGTAATACTCGAGTATACCATAAGGTCGAGGAGCGAACGCTCCACTCGACAAACAGTAGCCTTACGGCTCGCTACCTAATCGACCGGCCCTTGCCGGCTCGACTCGATAACGGCCATTAAGGCTTGAGCTCAGTTTTCACAGTGGAGTCGTAGGGCTCACACCCAAAACGACATAAAGCCAAGCATGAATCAAATTCACCAATATACAGTTCAATTCACACATATGCAGTGAGCAGTTATACACATAAGAGGACGAGAGCGATCAAGTACACTCTCGCCTCGAACACAGCAATCACAGTTAATCAAGGAATCAATCGCACGGCCAAGTAAACACAAGTCATGCAAGGTACACTCACCACTTAAGCAAGCAAATCACAAGTTTTCGCCCAACGGGTGTCCGGAATCACCGGCTCGACCTACAAGAAACAAGAACTCCCATTGATACTCGGATACGAGTTAAACGTCTCTTTCATGAATCACGCAAGTAAAGTTCAATTATAGCTTAACAATGGAAAATACTTCGATTTTTAAGGCTAAAAGTGTAACAAACTCTCAAACCTAAGAGGAAAAAGGAAAGTAAGAAGAATTCTAGGAAAACAGGATTTTCCAGTTTTGCGCACTCTTATTGGAAAAATCATATCTCACAAGTCTTAAGTCCAAAATTGATAAACTTTACACCGTCGGAAAATACACTCAAAGGGGTATAATTACTTAGAAGACATGTTTACAAGATTCAAATCACAAGTTAGTCAAATTCCAGCCTCAAGTCGCGGCATCGTCCAGTCAAAGACAGAACAGGTACGTAAGTTCAGTCAAGTTTGGAAAATCACCATAAATCACACAGACAGAATTAGGGTCTGAAATTTTCACGGTTTGTAGCCCTAGGAGTCTAGTTTAAAACACAACAAACGGAACTTAATTCCGATATTCCTACATCGAGTTATAACAGTTTTCCCAGACTGCCCAGGAATTCCTGCGGAAATTTTGACAGCACTTCCCCTAAATTCCATCTTTTCCATCCTACAAACAAACACCAAAATCATCCAATTCAATCACAAACTAGCCCATAACCGTCATTAGGTCACAATGCCCCTCATTTACAACCAATTGCACCTAAATCAAACAATTATAGAAAAGCCCCAAATTTCCCAAAACCCTAAAACTGAAATTTTGTGCAAAGCTGGAAATTTCCGCAATTTATCGAAATTCACACATAAGAGCTCCATTTGGCTCATTATTAGACCATCCAACCAAAGCTAACTACCATGAACAATATAAAACAGAAAAATTCCTCAAAAATCAGAAATTTACACAACCTCCAAATAAATCCACAAATCATCCATAAAACATGCTAATAAGCTACCATAGGCCACTAATTAAGCATTAATAGGATTAAAAAGAAAGTTTTCAAGCACAATACCTCAATCACCAAGAAAGCTTGAAGCTTAGATGCCTAATCACCAAAATAGCTCCACCACCCACTTCAATCTACCTTAGTAAGAAATTTCTATGGAGAAATTGAAGATTTCAATGGTTGATTTTCAAGATTGAGCAAGAATTGGAAGATCAAAGATGGAGTTTTCTCTCTTTTCTTTCCTCACCAAATTCGGCCAAGAAGCTAAAGAAATGAAGATGATTTTGGTCAATTTTAACCTTTTGGTAAAGGTGGTCAAATGGTAAGAAAGTTCCAACCAATGAGATCGCGACACGTGTCACATTATTAACTTCATTCCTATCATCTTGTCTCCATGGTTAATTCATCTAGGTAACCTCTAATCATCTACTAGCACCTAGTAATTAAATCTCAGTATGCGAAACTGGACCTAATTGGTTGAATTTCTCTCACTTAATGCACTAGCGGGTCCCACGTGCACTATTCAGTTCAAAATTTTCGAAAATTGACTTTTGCTAGAAAAATATTCTAAAAACCCTATTTACTCATAAAAATGTCCAGCATATTTTTAGAAGCAAGAAAATGTGGGAAACGGGTGCAAACAAATAATTAAACCTAGAAATAAAGGAAAATTTACGGGTTCTCACACTCTCTCCCCCTTAAAGAATTTCGTCCCCGAAATTTCTCACCTGGGTTACTAAACAGCTCAGGATATTTCGTTTGCATTTCTTCCTCCACTTCCCAGGTTGCCTCTTCTACTCCGTGATTCCTCCATAGCACTTTTACCAAGGGAATGTTCTTATTTCTCAGCTCCTTAACCTTTTGGTCGAGTATTTGTACAGGTTTCTCCTCATAGGTCAGGGCTTCATCTACCTCTATCTCTTCGGGTCGTAGAATATGGGTTGGATCAGGATGGTACTTTTTGAGCATTGAGACGTGGAAAACGTTGTGGATCCGGGCTAAGCTTGAAGGCAACTCGAGACGATACGCCACACTTCCAATCCTTTGAAGGACTTTAAAGGGTCCTACAAATCTAGGTTGGAGTTTCTTCCCTCTACCCGCCGTAATACTTCGCAGTGGTGTAACCTTAAGGAATACTTGGTCTCCAACTTCGAACTCTAAATCTTTCCTCCGGTTATCGGCATAACTCTTCTGGCGACTTTGAGCGGTTTGGAGTCTTTGGCGGATTAGTTTAACCTTTTCTCGGGCATCCTCCATCCATGGAATGATTGTCGGATCTAAGGTTTTCTTTTCCCCTACTTCATCCCAATAAATCGGCGAACGGCACTTTCGACCATACAGAGCTTCATACGGTGCCATTTGGATTGACGAGTGGTAACTATTGTTGTAGGCAAACTCTACTAGTGTCATGTGTTGACCCCAATTACCCCCGAAATCCAAAATACAGGTTCGTAACATGTCCTCAAGGGTTTGAATGGTTCGCTCAGATTGTCCGTCGGTCTGAGGATGGTAAGTGGTGCTGAGGTTGAGTTTGGTTCCCAAGGTCTCCTGAAATTTCTGCCAGAATCTAGACACGAAACGTGGATCCCTATCCGAGACAATACTCACAGGAATCCCATGCAGTCTCACAATTTCACTCATGTACAGTTGGGCCAGTTTGTCCAGAGAGTATTGCATGTTTATGGGTAGGAAATGGGCTGATTTGGTTAGTCTATCCACGATCACCCACACGGCATCGTGTCCTTTTTGGGTCCTTGGCAGGCCAGAAACGAAGTCCATTGTGATATTTTCCCACTTCCATTCAGGTATCTCTAGGGGTTGCAACAAACCAGAAGGTTTTTGGTGCTCCGCCTTCACTTGTTGGCAGACGAGGCAGGTGTGCACATACTGGGCTATTTCCCTCTTCATTTTGTTCCACCAATACAATTTTCGCAACTCCTGATACATCTTATTACTGCCCGGATGGATCGTATACTTCGATCGATGGGCTTCCTCCAAAATCTCCCTTTTCAAGGTTTCGACCTCCGGCACCACTATTCGATCCCGATATTTCAATATCCCCTCAGAACTCGAACTAAAATCAGGTAACTCCCCTTTCTCCGCCTTGTCTCTCCACTTTTGAACCATCGGATCCTCTTTTTGGGCCTCTTTGACTCGCTCCAGGATAGCAGAGGTTATCCGGATATTGCCTAAAATTACCCTTTGACGTTCTACCCTAGGGCTCCACTCACTTATGGCTTCCAACATCTCCCACTCTCTGACCATTAACCCAGCTATTTGAGCCTTTCGACTCAAGGCATCAGCTACTACATTTGCCTTCCCCGGATGGTAATTAATGGTACAGTCGTAGTCTTCTAAGAATTCCATCCACCGTCGTTGCCTCATGTTTAGCTCTTTCTGGGAAATAAGTACTTAAGGCTTTTGTGGTCAGAAAAAACCTCAAAGGTTACCCCGTACAGGTAGTGTCTCCACTTTTTCAGGGCGAAGACAACTGCGGCTAATTCTAGGTCATGGGTTGGGTAATTTTGCTCATGAGGTTTTAGTTTCCTAGAGGCAAAGGAGATCACATTTCTATTCTGCATTAACACGCACCCTAATCCTTCCCCAGAAGCATCGGTATACACAGAAAAACTATCATTTCCATTAGGTAGGGCTAGAATAGGGGCTACGGTTAACTTCCGTTTCAACTCCTGGAAACTACTCTCGCACTTAGCATCCCACAGAAAACGCCCATTCTTCTTGGTCAAATTGGTTAAAGGGCTAGCAAGTTTCGAAAAGTTTTTGATAAACCGCCGGTAATATCCAGCTAACCCTAGAAAACTACGGACTTCAGTGGGAGTTTCGGGTCGTTTCCACTCAGTTACCGCCTCTACTTTCGCCGGATCTACAGTAATACCCTCTTTCGAAATCACATGCCCTAAAAATGAAATTTTCTCCAGCCAGAATTCACACTTACTAAATTTGGCATACAACTGGTGATCTCTCAGGGTTTGCAAGACTACTCTCAAATGTTCCTCGTGTTCCTCTCGAGATTTAGAATAGACTAAAATGTCATCAATGAAAACGACGACAAATCGGTCCAAGAAGGGTTTGAAAACTCGATGCATCAGGTCCATAAAGGCAGCAGGGGCATTGGTCAAACCAAAGGGCATAACGGCAAATTCGAAATGCCCATATCGAGAATTAAAGGCAGTTTTGGGTACATCCTCCTTCCTAATCAACAATTGGTAGTATCCCTGACGGAGGTCTAATTTTGAAAAGACTACCGCCCCTGTAGTTGGTCAAATAACTCATCGATGTGGGGCAGTGGGTATTTGTTCTTGATGGTTATATTGTTCAACCCTCGATAATCTATACACAACCTCAATGTCCCATCCTTTTTCTTCACAAACAGCACAGGGGCTCCCCATGGGGACCCACTCTCTCGGATAAACCCTCGCTCTAAAAGTCCTGCAATTGTAATTTCAATTCCTTAAGCTCGGCAGGTGCCATTCGATAGGGGGTTTTCGAGATAGGTGATGCTCCAGGTAGTAAATCGATCTTAAACTCTATCTCTCTTTCCGGAGGTAGGGTTACTAGTTCGTCTGGGAACACGTCTGGGTATTCACGCACAATAGGTACATCCTCTACCTTTAATTTATCGACGGGAGTATTTATAAGAAAAGCCAGGAACCCTTGCGCCCCTCTACTTAGCAGTTTCCTAGCTCTAATGCCCGAAATCAATGCAGATGAGGCAAGACTACCCCTCACGTCTAGCCTCAAAGTAGCTTCCCCAGGTATACGAAATTCCACTACTTTCCTCTTACAGTCAAGTTGGGCATCGTACTTGGCTAACCAGTCCATACCTAGTATGACATCGTACCCCTTAATGGCTAAGCTTACCAAGTTTCCCAGTAATTTCCTCTCTCCTACCCAAATCTCACAGTTCGCATACATTAGGCTAGTAATCAACCGTTGGTTTCCCGTAGGGGTACTAACTTCCAAGTCATAAGGTAAACTAACAGGTTGTATATCAATGCCACACATGAAATCAGGATTAACAAAGGAATGAGTGGCACCGGGGTCAATCAAAATCCTAGCTAGCCGATGAAAAACAGGAATGGTACCTTCTACCACTCCAGAAGGGTCAGGATTTGGTGTTGCTCCAGGGAGTAAACTCGAGCAGGCACTTTCGGTTTGGTCCCTTCTGGTTTAGGTTGGCTGGAGCTGGCTCTCGAAGACTGTGGGGTCGCTCTCTGCTCACGGGGCAACACAGGACAGGTAGCTATTTGGTGCTCCGCGCTCCCACAGCGCAGGCATTTCCGCTCTTTCCTCCAGCAATTGTCCTCAGTATGATTTGGTTTCCCGCAGAATCCACAAGGACCTCGGGAAACGGAAGCTGAACTCCCCTGCGAGGCGCTTCTCTGTTGGCCTCGTCCAACTGGTCCACCCCTCGAAGGCGTCCCTCTCGACGTCCCCGAAAACCTTCCTCCACCAAACCCTCGCCCAGACTTGGGAGGGTTACTCCGATCACCTTGACTAGAGCTACTTCCAGGGAACCCCCGCTTCCTCACCTGGAAGTTCCTGACTTGTAGCCTCGCGTTTTCTACCCTTAGTGCCTTTTCTACGCCTCACTAAAAGTAGTGATCTGGGCGACGGCCAGATCTTTCTGGATCTCTACATTCAGCCCTTGGGTAAAACGCCGGATCCTCCGTTGCTCCGTTACTATGAGTTCGGGAGCAAATTTTGATAGGCGGGTAAACTGGCTCTCATATTCGGCCACTGATTGCGTGCCCTGACGCAATCTAAGGAACTCATCTTCCTTCTTCTCCTGGACCAACGGCGGGAAGTACTTTGCGTTGAATTCTCGGATGAAGTTCGCCCAGGTCCGTGGTGTGGCCTCTCTCTCCCACTTCGTGCGTATTACGTTCCACCAAGAACGTGCGGCTCCCTCCAGTTGAAAGACAGCAAAAGTAACCTGTCTTTCCTCCGAGTAGTGCAGGGCCGCAAAAATATCTACCATTTTCTCCAGCCAACGTTCGGCCACATCCGGATCAGGTCCTCCCAAGAATTTCGGCGGGGAGAACTTTTGGAACCTCTCGAGAGCTCGGTCCTCACTCTCAACGTGTTCCCCAGGGTTTCCAGGGTTATGGGCAGGATGCTGGCCCTGTTGCTCTACTACGTGGGCCAACAAGTCGGTTATTCTTTGGATAGCGGAGGCCACTTGGACGTTTGGGTCAACCCTAGGTTCAGGGTTAGGTTCATGTACAGGTTCCTGAGTACCCCTCTCAGTTGGAGTTTGTCTACTACCGCGACCACGGCCTCGACCACTACGAGTTCCTTCCATACCTTAAGTTCAAAATCTAGACCGAAACACGAGTACAATATCAAAATCGGAAATAAAAGGAAACAAGTAATAAGAACTGAACTTTAAACATCAAGATCAAGGCAATTAACACATAAGCATATTATACAAGTTGGTACAGTAAGCAGTCAACCAAACATATACAGAACAATCCCGTTGAAGTTAGCGGGCCAATCAAACGCATAGTACCAAAAGCCTAGGTTCAAACAAAAGCAGCCTAAAATAGCTTTTTCCTAGCAAATTCCCCACACGGGATCAAAACGCTGCTCAAAGGGCCTAACCTAGTTCGCTACGGAGCATACAGACTCTCCTCCGTTACTAGAACTAGGTGTACTCCCCTCGTCGGACGTACTCTCACTCGACGCCTCCCATGCCTATTAGCGCCGACTACACCCTGAATGAGTGCCTCACACTCATTTATGATGCCTCCCGACCTATCTCGTACCACCCTAGTCACCCTCGTGAGTCGGTCGGTGGCTACCTGCAGTTGTCCTCTAAGAGCGTCAGTTCGCTCTTGCTCCTCAATCACATCATCCTCGAGCTCGCGGATTCGGTCCGCTTGCATGCGCATGACCCCTCTCAGCCTAACCATCTCGGTATGATCCCGAGCGGTGGCTCGCCTAAGTCGCCTACGCTCGTCGAGCACGGCGATGACTACTCGGTCTATATACGAGTAGTTTTGGCATCGGGCACAGCGGCGAGTCCGACTAGCGGCACTCCACCGGCGAATGGGTCCTCCAGGCCTCTCCTGGTAGTCCACCACACGAAAACGTCTCTGAGGTGGCACACCTCCACCCTCGGGGCTCGATGCAGCCATAACCTACCAAAACGAGTAAAAATCCAAACCTTAGATGAAGTAATCACACTTAATGGCGCCCTAATACAATCCAAAAGGCACTAGAACCAACTTTCTAACTTGCCCAAGTTATTTCTAACCTAGGCTCTGATACCACCTGTGACAGCCCCACCTCCCCCTAGGGCGTACTCTAAGGGTTAGCGAACTGCCTGCCCAGCTCTCGCCAGGACTACTAACGGTCACATACATGCAATTCTAAACGTTTCGGAAAGTAAACCAACCAGTAAGGTTGACAACAAGCGCGCAAAACGAAAATAAAAAAAAAACGGAACGAACGCGTCCCAAACATGACTAAACTTTAATTAAGCATAACCAAGTACATTTCCACGAAAGTACATCATATATACATGAGAAAATAGATACACATAACCCACTCTAGGGTTTCCAATTCAAAATGAAATGTTCAAGTCCCACATTAGGGTTCCTAAAGTCGAGGAGCTATACAAAAGTACAAAATAATGCCTAACTAGCTCTACTCGCTTCACAAACTCAAGGTTTCCAAAAGAATGCCCTGTAAGGAAAACAAAAGTACGAGTGTGAGCTTTCGCCCAATGAGGTACTAAAAGTCATGCATTCAAAGCGCACGAAGTAGTCATGCTCAGTTACACACCACGATCAACCATAGAAGAAAATACTAAATCAAGTTCAAAAGGAAAGGATACGGGTGGCTCTCGGGAGCCAATTTCCCCTTGCAACACTTGATCATATCTCGTTGACCCTCCGTCAACGCTCAAAAGACAAGTACGACCGTAGATCCCCACTTTACTCCCAATACCTTCCACCATACTTTCCCCTACCGGGCCCGAACACCTCACAGTAATAAGAGGGGTAATACTCGAGTATACCATAAGGTCGAGGAGCGAACGCTCCACTCGACAAACAGTAGCCTTACGGCTCGCTACCTAATCGACCGGCCCTTGCCGGCTCGACTCGATAACGGCCATTAAGGCTTGAGCTCAGTTTTCACAGTGGAGTCGTAGGGCTCACACCCAAAACGACATAAAGCCAAGCATGAATCAAATTCACCAATATACAGTTCAATTCACACATATGCAGTGAGCAGTTATACACATAAGAGGACGAGAGCGATCAAGTACACTCTCGCCTCGAACACAGCAATCACAGTTAATCAAGGAATCAATCGCACGGCCAAGTAAACACAAGTCATGCAAGGTACACTCACCACTTAAGCAAGCAAATCACAAGTTTTCGCCCAACGGGTGTCCGGAATCACCGGCTCGACCTACAAGAAACAAGAACTCCCATTGATACTCGGATACGAGTTAAACGTCTCTTTCATGAATCACGCAAGTAAAGTTCAATTATAGCTTAACAATGGAAAATACTTCGATTTTTAAGGCTAAAAGTGTAACAAACTCTCAAACCTAAGAGGAAAAAGGAAAGTAAGAAGAATTCTAGGAAAACAGGATTTTCCAGTTTTGCGCACTCTTATTGGAAAAATCATATCTCACAAGTCTTAAGTCCAAAATTGATAAACTTTACACCGTCGGAAAATACACTCAAAGGGGTATAATTACTTAGAAGACATGTTTACAAGATTCAAATCACAAGTTAGTCAAATTCCAGCCTCAAGTCGCGGCATCGTCCAGTCAAAGACAGAACAGGTACGTAAGTTCAGTCAAGTTTGGAAAATCACCATAAATCACACAGACAGAATTAGGGTCTGAAATTTTCACGGTTTGTAGCCCTAGGAGTCTAGTTTAAAACACAACAAACGGAACTTAATTCCGATATTCCTACATCGAGTTATAACAGTTTTCCCCAGACTGCCCAGGAATTCCTGCGGAAATTTTGACAGCACTTCCCCTAAATTCCATCTTTTCCATCCTACAAACAAACACCAAAATCATCCAATTCAATCACAAACTAGCCCATAACCGTCATTAGGGTCACAATGCCCCTCATTTACAACCAATTGCACCTAAATCAAACAATTATAGAAAAGCCCCAAATTTCCCAAAACCCTAAAACTGAAATTTTGTGCAAAGCTGGAAATTTCCGCAATTTATCGAAATTCACACATAAGAGCTCCATTTGGCTCATTATTAGACCATCCAACCAAAGCTAACTACCATGAACAATATAAAACAGAAAAATTCCTCAAAAATCAGAAATTTACACAACCTCCAAATAAATCCACAAATCATCCATAAAACATGCTAATAAGCTACCATAGGCCACTAATTAAGCATTAATAGGATTAAAAAGAAAGTTTTCAAGCACAATACCTCAATCACCAAGAAAGCTTGAAGCTTAGATGCCTAATCACCAAAATAGCTCCACCACCCACTTCAATCTACCTTAGTAAGAAATTTCTATGGAGAAATTGAAGATTTCAATGGTTGATTTTCAAGATTGAGCAAGAATTGGAAGATCAAAGATGGAGTTTTCTCTCTTTTCTTTCCTCACCAAATTCGGCCAAGAAGCTAAAGAAATGAAGATGATTTTGGTCAATTTTAACCTTTTGGTAAAGGTGGTCAAATGGTAAGAAAGTTCCAACCAATGAGATCGCGACACGTGTCACATTATTAACTTCATTCCTATCATCTTGTCTCCATGGTTAATTCATCTAGGTAACCTCTAATCATCTACTAGCACCTAGTAATTAAATCTCAGTATGCGAAACTGGACCTAATTGGTTGAATTTCTCTCACTTAATGCACTAGCGGGTCCCACGTGCACTATTCAGTTCAAAATTTTCGAAAATTGACTTTTGCTAGAAAAATATTCTAAAAACCCTATTTACTCATAAAAATGTCCAGCATATTTTTAGAAGCAAGAAAATGTGGGAAACGGGTGCAAACAAATAATTAAACCTAGAAATAAAGGAAAATTTACGGGTTCTCACATCCTAGCTCTTGATTCTTGTGATATAACTTGAATTGATGATTGGAAGTTTAATCTAATTAGCTAGGAACTGATTTGGATGGCTGAAAATTCGTTTAATTGGGTGGAATTTGAATGAACTCCCAGAAATTTCGTTTCTATTTTAGTTTCTGTCCGAATTTGTTCTGGATATTCGAATATGATGGAGGCTGAATTAGCCCTATCACAAAACATGAAAGTTGTAGAGAATTGAGTGTAGATTATGCCTGTAAATGTTCAGCTCAATCGGAGCAGGGTAGCTTGTGAAATGACTAATTTACCCCTGCTGCCCTGTTTTCGTCAAGAATGATAATCAGCCTCTGTAATTGGTTCGTTTGGCTGGGAAGATGAATGAATTAGCTTTTGATGCCTTCTTAAGAATTGTATCCTTGTATCCTATCTTTCAAATGGCTTTGGAATCACCTGAATCGGAGTTGTGTGTGCTGAGATATGACTGTCTAAATCTGGTCTGTCTATAAATCTGAGTTTAAACCTGAGATTGAAACTTCTGGGACATTTTTTCGTGTTTTTGACCTGGAAGGAGTAAATATGGGCAGAAATGGTCTTCACAAAAGTTGTAGCTCTATCTCTTATCTTTCCAACGCATTTGGAATCGCTTGAATTGGATTTCGGAATGTTGCGTTATGCCTGTTTGAGTATGTCCTGTTCTTCAACCTGCGATAGATCATTTTCTGGACTGTTCTTGCTAAATCTGGGGCATTTTCGAGTTGATTTAGCTAAAAGTGTCTTCATGAAAGTTGTCAAGCATAGTATTTGCTATCCACTTGTAAATTCTTAGGTCATTTGACCAAGTTTTGCACATGAAACGGTTAAAACGTTCTTAACTGGCAAAACTGTCCAGCATAACTGTTAACTTCTTGAGGCAGTTCACTTCAGCTACTGTCTCAGCCGAATTTGACCTTGAAAACATTGGATTTAGCCTTTGATATCTCTTGAAAGTTGTAGTTCGTTGTCTTAGCTTCGAAACGCCACCTCGTACACTCCAATCCGATAATCATAAATTGAGTTATGATTAAAATCATAGGAAGTGTCAAATCTGATCGTGCACATAGTGCACCTCGCACTAGGTGTTTTCCGTTTCCGTTTCGTTTCCGTTTCCGATGAAATTTTCTAAACCCTTTTAAGTTGAGTTTTATATTTGATTTGGAAAACTCTTAGTTACTCGTACCCTTTGATCTAAAAGTACTCTTTTCACTTTTAAACTCATACTTCTACCTTGTACTAGTAGGTATTTGGATTTTCTTTGATCTACCAAATATTTTGATGGTTGAACCATAATATTTTCTTATGGTTATTCTTAGGGTTCCTTGGTGATTAAGGGTGTTATCCGAAAGGATACTCTGGACGTTATTTTTGCTTATATAGGTGAGTGTTCTATATACGTTTTGTTTCTAATGACTATGTGAATTGTTATGACTACTTGGATTGTTACTTTAATAAGCGATTGATGCACGTTATGTTTCCATTGACTATGTGGCTGGTTGTGATTCTTGATTAAATGTTAAATGTTCTCAATGATTGCTAAAAATGATTTTTGCGAGGCGAGTGTGTACTTTATCGCACTCGACCTAAAGGAATGTGAAATTTTCAATGATTGACTGATTAAATGCTACTTGTGCATGAATGTAAGCCTTCTGGCTGAACTGGGCCCTTGCCCTTCGCTACCGGTCGACTCGAGCCAGAAGCGGACTCGATCGGGCGACTAGTGACCCTGGGTGAATGTTTGGTATACTCGAGTATGACCACGTAGTCTGGTGGAGACTGGCCAATGAATTGGCCAGAAGGGGGTGATGAATGAATGAACGAATGACAAGATCAATGAAGGGGTTTTCACTTACAAACATGTTTTTAATGATTGGAGGAATAAGGGAAAATGTTAGGCGAATGAATGAACGAATGGCTCCTCGTGAGCATGTATCCTTTTAATGAATGAACGAATGGCTCCACGTGAGCATGTATCCTTTTAATGAATGTGTTACCATTGCTTTATATTGTAAATGTTTTCTGGATTACTTGTTATTACATGGTTAATGTCCTTGTTTAACTGCTTGGTTATGTATATAGAACCTCGTTGGGTTTTTAGCTCATTCCACGCCATTTGTTTTCCTTACAGGAATTGCGAGTAAGGGCGAGAGACTTGCATAGAATAATATAGTTTAGTCCTTTTGAATTGTTTTGCATTTGCACTCGCTCTAGTGCTTGGTTAGTGTTGGATGGTTCGAGAATGTAAAGCTCTTGTTATATTTGGGACCGTATATCTGGTTGAGATTGGAATGAATGTAAGTATACGTTTCAAGTTTGGAAATTGTTTTCGTTTATCCTTGAGGTTATATCTTATTTTATTTGAAGAGAGTGAATGAGTCCTAACGAGAGTTGGGCAGGCGGTCCGCTGAATCCTTTGGTTCGCCTTAGAGGAAGGTGGGGACGTCACAACTATTATCTTTACTAAAATTGATTTAAGGAGTGACTATCATCAAATTAGGATGGAAGAAGGCGATGAATGGAAAATGGCTTTCAAAACCAAACATGGTCTATATGAATGACTAGTCATGCCTTTTGGGTTGACTAACGCCCGTAATACATTCATGAGACTAATGAACCATGTTTTGCGACACTTCATTGGGAAGTTTGTGATTGTTTATTTTGATGACATTTTGATATATAGTCGCAATGAGCATGAGCACATGGAGCATCTGAGATTAGTTCTTAATACACTTCGAGAGGTGCGTCTATACACTAACCTTAAGAAGTGCACCTTTTGTACTAATGACCTTGTGTTTCTAGACTATGTTATGAGTTCGCAGGGCATCAACATGATGGAAAGTACTTCTTGCATGATGGTTTCTTGTTCTATATGGATAAATTGTGTGTGCCTAACTCTTCTATTCATGATCTATTGGTTCGAGAGGCACATAGTGGTGATCTCATGGGACATTTTGGCATTATTAAGACTTTAGTAATGTTGCAAGAGCATTTTTACTGGCCTTATATGCGTAGGGATGTTGAACGCATGGTTGGTAGATGTGTCATTTGCCACAAAGTCAAATCTAAAACAAACCCATATGGCTTGTATACCCCATTACCCATTCCACATTATCCTTGGGTAGACTTGTCTATGGACTTTGTCTTAGGACTACCTAAGTCACCAAGGGGTAATGATTCCATCTATGTAGTAGTTGATAGATTCTCTAAGATGGCTCATTTCATCCATTGTCACAAAACTGATGATGCATCTCACGTTGCTAACTTGTTCTTTAAAGAAATTGTTCGAAGACCATTGTTAGTGATAGAGATGTGAAATTCTTGAGTTATTTTTGGAAGACTTTGTGGTCTAAACTTGGTACTAGATTGTTGTTTTCTACCACAAGCCATCCACAAAGCGATGGACAAACTGAGGTTGTCAATCGCACACTTGGTACATTACTCAGGGCCTTGATTAAAAAGAATCTTAAATCTTGGGAAGAGTGTTTGCCACATGTCGAATTTGCATATAATAGAACAGTTCATAGTGCAACACACTACTCACCATTTGAGATTGTTTATGGCTTTAATCCCCTGACCCCCCTTGATTTGGCACCCTTACCTTCCTCTGAGCACACAAGCTTAGATGGGAAAAAGAAAGTTGAATTTGTGCGCAGGTTACATTAAACCGTTCGGGCAAATATTGAGAGGCGTACTCAGCAATACATCCAGCAAGCCAACAAGCACCGCCGCAAAATGACCTTTGAACCTGGGGATTGGGTTTGGCTGCACTTGAGGAAAGAAAGGTTCCCCAAACAACACCAAAATAAGTTGTCCCTAATGGGTGATGGACCTTTTCGCGTGCTCCAACGCATCAATGACAACGCCTACAAATTGGAGCTACCTGGCGAGTACAACGTGAGCGCGACTTCAATGTCGTGGATTTGAGTCCATTTCTTGATGAGGAGGATCCAGATTTGAGGACAAATCCTTCTCAAGTGGAGGGGACTGATGTGTGCACGGACCTTAGCCCAAGTAATGATCCAGTTCGAGTTCCATTAGGTCCAGTCACACGTGCACGGGCCAAGCGCTTCAAGGAATCGCTTCAAGCCCTTGTTAGAAACGTACAAGCCCAACAAGGGGTCCATAGGAATATTGAAGGTTTGGAAGTGGATCATCAAGTTGCCTACACATTGATCCAAACCCATGAGGAGCCAAGGAGCCAAGTGATGATTGTTAGTGGCTTTAGCCCATAAGTTAGTTCCTTATTGTTTTCTCCAATAAAGGGGTTCGGCCCATTCGGCCCATTTAGCCACTAAGCATGGCCGCCCCCCTCCCTTCAGTCTAACCTAGGGTTTCATTAGCTCTTTAGGCTATATAAAGGCTCACTTTGTACAGTTAAGGGGTTACGCAATTTTCATAATCAAATTCTGGTTTTGTTTCTCTTCAATTGTTGAGAGCAACTTGTTCCTTTACTTGCTTGGCAAGGGTTTTGAGCAATCTTGTGCTTGTCCTTGATTGTTCCACCGACCTATCCACTTGAGTTATCACCTTGATTGGAGTCGTCATTCTACCACCTTTAATCAATTCGTGTCGACCGTTTTGGTTTTTAGGTTCCGCAATCCAAGCATTGGACAATCTCGCTAGATCCTTGGGCAACGTGCTATGTGTCTCGAAATGAGTTGATCGAGGAGCGTATCGTTTAGATATACATTTCTAGATTCTAGATTTATTCTATTCTCTTTGATGTAGGTCTCCAGATTGATGATACTCAATCAATTTATTTTCTCAACCTTTAATTTGGCATATGTATTTCTACATATTTTTTAAGTGTTTCTATTTTGAACTATTTAGAATTTCTTCATATCACTTTTTCATTATTGTCTACAATTCTAAATATATTATTGAAAAAAATCTAATACTAATATTGTTATCGAAGTATTGATGACAATCATACAATGATAAAAGACTAGTGGTTAAGTTGAACATTGTTCAATAAAAAGAGTTTATTGGAAGAATAAATTTTGTTTACTAAGTGTGATTGTATGTAGAGAGAAACAAATGAGAAATAAAATAATGAAGAAGTAAATAAGTTCATATGCTCATCCTTACCTTTAAAGGAAAGCTATCTGAATATAGTTCTGGCATAGGTCCAAGGTATCTAAACACCCTAATAACTAGTTATTAAGTAGTAAAGGATCATCTTCTCAAGATATAAAATCCAAAAGCCACCTAGTTAAGCAATAAAAATGTGCTATATTTTCTAGAATTTACAAGAGAGAAGAAACAAAAAACAATTGTAATTGGGAGTTTGATTTGTTCATTTACTCTTTTAAAGAGTTGTTTGTAGAATGAAACTCATCAAATTAGTGTCAACGTTTTTAAGGGGAATTGAAAGCCTTCACTCAATTCGACTAGAGTTATGCATAAGATTGCAAGAGTTAGCAATTATACAAGGGTCTTTCTCTCACCCAACTTGTGACAGCCCCACCTTACCCTAAGGCGAACCAAAGGGTTCGGCGGACCGCCTGCCCAGCTCTCGCCAGGACTCGTTCACTCTCTCCGAACAAAATAAGATAAACCTCGAGGAGAAAGAAATTTTAAATCCCAAAATGGAAACATGTATTTACATTCATTCCAATCTTACACAAATATACAGTCCCAAATAACAAAAGCTATACATTCTCAAAACAATCCACCCCTAACCAAGCACTAGAGCGAGAATAAAAGCCAAAACAAAACAATTCAAAACAAAACTAGGCTATTCTATTCTATACAGATCTCTCGCCCATACTTGCAACCCCTGTAAGGAAAACAAAAGGCCTGGTATGAGCTAAAAGCCCAGCGAGGTTCTATATACTCAAACAAATAATTAGGCAAGGACGTTTATCAGCAATTAGCAAGTAATTTAGAAAACATTTACAAAATGAAGCGATAGTAACACATTCATTAAAAGGATACATGCTCACGAGTAGCTATTCGTTCGTTCGTTCATTCATTCGCCTAATATTTTCCTTATTTATCCGATCATTAAAACATTGTTTGTAAGTGAAAACTCCTTCATTTCCTTGTCGTTCGTTCATTCATTTCATTCCCCAATCTCCGCCAACTTCGTGGTCATACTCGAGTATACCAAACATTCACCCAGGGTCACTAATCGCCTGACCGAGTCCGCTTCTGGCTCGAGTCGACCAGTAACAAAGGGCAGGGGCCCAGTTCAGCCAAAAGGCTTACATTCATGCACAAGTAACATTTGATCATTCAATCATTGAAAATTTCACGTTCATTTAGGTCGAGTGCGATAAAGTACACACTCGCCTAGAAAAGTCGTTTTGAGTATTCATTGAAACATTTAAGAGTTCAAACAACTATAACAAGCCACGTAGTCAATGGAAATATAGCGTACCTCAATCACATAACAAAGCAACAATCCAAATATTCACAACAATTCACATAGTCATTAGAAACAAATCGTAGATAGAACACTCACCCAAACAAGCAAAATAACGTCCAAAGTATGCCTTCCGGATAACACCTTAGTCACCAAGGAACCCTAAGAGTAATCAAGAAAACACATTACGGTTCAACCATCAAAATGTTTGGTGAATCAAAGAAAATCCGAATAACTAATAGTACAATGTATAAGTATGATTTTGGAAGTAAAAAGAGTGCATTTAGTCCAAAATACATGAGTAAAATAGTTGTAAAACTTATGTCTGCTCTTAAAATTTGAAATCGCCATTTGAGTGCAAATTTGGGCAGCACGCCCTTTGTGTTTACCAAATTTCCAGCCATTTATGGCTTCATTATTTTCCTCAATCAGCCCCAAAATCACATACAAATAATCTCATTACAATAGCCGTTAAAAAGGCTAAAAGTCATTCAATTACAAAACCAAACTAGAAAAGGGATCGGGATTACGGTTTAAGACAAGGAACAAAATGACAGGTTTGACATCTTTTACCGTATTGGTCACAACCGAAGCTACACCTATCGGATTGAGGTAAACTTTATACTGTTTCGAAGCTAAGACATAGTTCTACAATTCTTATGAAGACACTGCAACCCTGTTCTCAACGTAACCTAGTCAAATTTACCCAAACAGACCCAGATATTCCAGTTCAAAGCTCACTGTGAAATTCAACTAGCAGTCCTGATTTATTCAATCATATCTCAGCACACACAACTCCGATTCAGTTGATTCCAAAGCCATTCGAAAGCTAAGATACAAGGCTACAATTCTTAAGAAGGCATCAAAAGCTAATTCATTCATCTTCCCAGCCAAAAGAGCCAATTACAGATGCTGATTATCATTCTCGGACAGAAACAGGGAAGCAGGGGTAAAATAGTCATTTCACAGGATACAGTGCTCCGATTGAGCTGAAATTTTACAGGCTTAATCTACATTCAATTCTCTACAACTTTCATGTTTTGAGCTAAGTCCAATTAGGCCTCCATCATGGCCGAACAACACTGGTCAGACAGGGCAGAAAATTTTCTAAGAAAACCGAAAATCCACACCTCACCACTTATAACCAAGAATTAATGCACAAAACCACCAAAGTGGCAACCACAAGCCACTAATTTGCAACTATTGGAACCAAAGAAGGATGTTCTTAGCAATTTACCTTAGAACCTCAAAGAAAGTGGTAGCTTAGCCTTTCTTTCTCCAAATCAACTCCACCAAAGCCTTTAATCCTCCTTAGTTAGCACTCCTATGGAAGGGTTTGCGATTTGATCGGTTGGAACTCAAGATTTGACCAAGGTTGGAGCTAGAAATTGAAGAAGCTCTCTCTTGTTTTTCTCCTCCAAAGGGCCAGCCAAGAGCAAGGAAAAATGGGATGAAATTGGTCAAAATTTGGTTTTAGTAAAGGTGAGAAAGTTAGGCAAGTCTTCCTCCAATCGGAACGCGACACGTGGCGTCCTTTAGGTTTTAAGCTTATCTTCTCACTTCCAATAATTAGTCTACCTAATTACCCTCTAATCATCTCCTAGCACCTTGGAAAGTAATGTCACTTAATACTTCATCACTTAATCGGCAAAATTATATCGCACTAGCGGGCCCCACATCGAACAAATGCACTTCAAGTTACGTACACTAACTTATACTAGGAAAATGATTTAAAAATTATACTTACTTGTAAAATGTACAAAACATTTAATATTTTCAAAGGATAGTATAAAATATAGGCAAAGAAATAAAATAATACTTGAAAATGTGAAAATTTTCGGGTTCTCACACAACTAAAGAGCCATTAGAGGAAGAAAACAAACATGCAATACTTGTGAAAATCTAATGAACAAGGAGATTGGACAATGGTCAAAGGCACTAAGACAGTAGCTGAATCACTATAAATCGAGTTTGTTTTTCTTTCCGCCTACTAATTTACTACATTTTTTTTATTTGCTTCATCATACTAAATAGTTTATTTTCTAGTTATAATCTCCGGTTCAAGTTTCAGTTTTTTTTTTATTTTGAACCTAACTCAAATTAGATTTCATTCAGGATAACATTTGGTATTGAATCTTAGTCTACTTTGAAATTAAATTTCACATTGTAGGCAGTAAAGATCAGGGCAATCAATACACTTTCTAGACAGTCAATGGCTAACTAGGCTATCTTTGTTAATGGAACAACATATAATTTTTTGAAAGATATTATGAAAGTTTTCTTCATTTTATTGATGTTATTTTCAATGTATGTTATTTAGGTATGTTATTTTATGTATGTTATTTTCAATGTTCATGTGTTGCTAAAATTATAGATGAATATAGTGATAAAATAAGAGATAAAATGGAATGAATTAAATTAAGAGATAATACCAGAAACTTCTCTTGAAATTTTTGACAATTTCACTGCTCTCTCTAAAACTTTTAGTAACATCACATACCTTCCCTTATCAAAATGGGACCTCCTGTTGACATCACCAATGGCGAAATCACTCTTATTCCTAATCTTAAATTGATACATCTAATGTGGACTTAATCAGTCCCATGTAATTAAGAGTTGGTAACTATTATCCATATACTAATTGCCGCTTATTGACTAATGCGCTCTCTATTAATTTGTAGCTAAATTTGTCTTCTACATTATCTGCTTTTCAAGTTTTTACTTTTTTCTTTTTCTTCTTCTTTGTCTTTCTATCTTTTTTTGTTTCCTTCCTTCTTTGATGCAACCAAATTTCTATATTTTATAAAAATTAATGCATCTATTATCGTTTTCTTGTTTAATATGTAATTAATAAATTTTGGGTGATATATTAATTTTGAATAAAGTATAGTCATTGGTAATTTTGAATAAGATAGAGATCCAAATTTCGAACACCTATATATTCAAATTTTACATTTCATCATCTAAATTAGAAAACAATTAAAAAAAAGTTCTGTAGATAAACAAAACAATGGAAGTTTTATAGTTAGACTAAACACTTGACATCCCTAAAAAAGTAGGTTGATGTAATCTATTTTGAATACATGGAAGTTACATGATATTCCACTTACTAATCATGTTGTAATTTGTTCTTATTGTTCACAATATTGATTCTTAAATTTTACTAATTTGTGATAATAATTAGGCATTGCCAATGAGACAATAGCTATACAAGTTATTTTTTCAAAATATGTACTTGCTAATTTCTAATGATCACATATTTTTCCATAATATAATTAGCATTTACATAAAAAAAAGGAATTAATGAGACTAAAAAAGATAAATGAATAAAATAGAGAATAAAAATTAAAAAGAAAGAACTGATGCATAACAGTGGGTTGTCAATAAAAATAAAAATTACATTAAATATGTTTGCTAAATATGTTTTGATTTCTTATGATAATAGATGATGATTAAAGACCTTCAAAGGAAAACAAGAATATATATCATGAAAAGAAATTTTTAATTAGGACAAAGAAGAAAGAAAGAAGAAATATGAGAGAAATTGCAAGTACTTAGTAGTAGAAGGGTAGGAAAAGAATAATCTACTTGAGGGCATAATTAGCCTTTCACAGCCTACGAAAGTTGACCAACGTATTTAACTGTTAGCTATCAAGAGACGTATATATTTCTTGAGTACATGAAATAGATTGCTACCAAACCCTAATGAAAAGGGATATTTTGTAATCAAATAAAAAATAAAATTTGATGTGTGCACGGATGATCCAGTGAGAGTTCCACTTGGCCCGATTACACGTGCAAGGGCAAAGCGATTCAAGGAGCCACTTCAAGCACTTGTTCGAAGTGTTCAAGATCAACATATAGAAAACATTGAGGGTTGGAAGGTGTTAATCAAGTTGTCTACACGTTGATTTAAAACCAATGAAGCTTCATGTTCTGGCCACACAAGTTCTTAGTCATTTGGCCGTTTATTATTAGTTATTCTAGTTCATTTGGTTTGGTAGTTATTTTTAGTCATTTATGTTCGCAAGTCAGCCCACAAGTGTGGCCCGAATACATGTCTTAGATTGGGTAGAGTTAGTGGTCCGCCCAATCCTCACCCCACACGGATTTGCCCTTAGTTTTCTAGCCTAAAAAAGGCACCTCATGTACGAGTAAAGGGTTTATGAATTTTTGAGAATAAAGTTACCTTTCATTGTCTCCAAACCATGGGCAATTCTTCTTACTTTGCATGGCAAGGGTTCCTTTATCAATCTCGCGTATTGTCCTTGATTGTTCATGTTAGGACCCGAATTTTTATTTTACTTACTCTTATTTTTTTTCTGACTTATTTAATATTTATTCACCCTTTACTCCGAATAATTTATTTCATTCATTTTAAATCCATTTACATGAAGCAATGTCTCATTTATATTTTTGAAACGTTTCATTAGCGAATTTAATTTTTCTGCGGCTTGTTTAGCTAGAAATAGTGAATGCACGTTTTTCGAGGTAAATCGATTCGAGAGTACATTAATCTTTGATGAGGAGGTGAGAGAGCTATCCAAGTGGAGCAAGTGAAGGTGCCATTGGGGCCGATGACACGAGCTCGCGCGAAGAGATTGAGTGAGTCGCTACAAACATTGGTTCGTGAGGCTCGAGAGTCAAGTGGAAGCAAAGGCCATCCGAGGGTCTCAATGAAGCTAGGCTTGTTGTCCTCGTTTCGGCCATCACTGAAGATTAGAAGCCCATGATTCGGCTAAGGGGTCCATGGCCCATTATTAGTTTAGTGGAGTGTAATAAAGAGGTCCAACTAGCTTGTGGTTTGGGCCCTAGTCGTTGTTAGTCCTTGGGTCAATGTGCAAAATGTGGGGGAAGTTGGGGACTAAGTTGTTATTCTCTACATCCAGTCATCCCCAGACCGATGGCCAAACTGAGGTCGTTAATCGCACATTGTCTACTTTACTAAGGGCCATCATTAAAAAGAATCTCAAAACTTGGGAGGAGTGCTTACCACATGTCGAGTTTGCTTATAACCGTACAGTTCATAGTGCTACACAGTTTTCTCCTTTTGAAATTGTTTACGGTTTTAATCCTTTGACTCCCTTGGATTTGATGCCTTTGCCTTTTTTCTGAGCGTACTAACCTTGATGGCAAGAAGAAGGCCGACTTTGTCCAGAACTTTGCACCAGCAGGTGAGGGCCAACATTGAAGCTCGCACCCAACAGTACCTTCAGGCATGCAAACAAGGGTAGACGTCGCGTAGTGTTTGAAACCAGGTGATTGGGTCTGGTTACACTTGCGCAAGGAGCGCTTCCCTGCCCAACGTCGCAACAAGTTGCTTACCCCGTGGAGATGGGCCATTCCAAGTTGTGGCGCGCATCAATGACAACGCCTACAAGCTCGATCTTCCTGGTGAGTATAATGTCTCGGCTACTTTTAATGGTTGCTGATTTGAGCCCCTATCTTGCAGAATGATGAGGTCGATTTGAGGACAAATCTTTTCGCAAGAGGAGGGGAATGATGAGGAGGTTGAGAGAGTGATGTGAGCACGGAAGCTATCTTAGGATCTTAGAGGACACGTTTGCAAGACGAATGGATGGAATTGAACCCAAACTTGGACCACTCAAGAACGGATTCAACGGTAGAGGACGCCACAATCAAGTGTAGTTGGCTTGATTGATAAGTCAATAAACAACCTAGGATCAACTCTAGGATGTTCAAACTAGCTTTCACAAGCTAAAGGAATTTGCCACAAAGAATGGACGAAATTCTGGAATTTTATTCATAATATCGGAAAAACTGAATGTAGAACATGACTTGAGACTATTTTATAGTCTTGAACTAAACCCTAATAAAGCTTGGAAAACATTAAGGAAAATTCGGCCAGCCCATTTCTTTCACTTGGTCCGAGCAGAAGCCCAACATATGGCATATCCCGTAAGCTTCGGGGGCGTTGCCCCCGAACCCCCACCGGGGCATCGCTGCCCCCCCGGGCCCCCCCAGCCAGGGGCGCGTCGCCCCCTGGACCCCCGACTCGCTGACCGGGCAGCGAGACCCCCGTACAGCTCAGCGCCCCACATTGCCGTTTGGAGTTTGAACACTTGCATCTTCAATTGTAAGCAACACTTTAATGCTCTTGCAAGGATCTTCCAACTCAATACCTTCAATGGGCGGTTTCTCTTGGGCTTGGACGGCATGAACCAAGGCTTGAAGTGACTCCTTGAATCTTTTGGCTCGTGCTCGTGTCACTGGGCCTTGGGGCACCTTCACAAGGTCTACCTGAGTACCATGGGTCTCGTGCTCAACCGCATCAGAGAGCTATCCAAGTGGAGCAAGTGAAGGTGCCATTGGGGCCGATGACACGAGCTCGCGCGAAGAGATTGAGTGAGTCGCTACAAACATTGGTTCGTGCAGCTCGAGAGTCAAGTGGAGAGCCAAAGGCCATCGAGGGCCTCAATGAAGCTAGGCTTGTTGTCCTCGTTTCGGCCATCACTGAAGATTAGAAGCCCATGATTCGGCTAAGGGGTCCATGGCCCATTATTAGTTTAGTGGAGTGTAATAAAGAGGTCCAACTAGCTTGTGGTTTGGGCCCTAGTTGTTGTTAGTCCTTGGGTCAATGTGCTAGGCCATGTGGGCCTTAGGTCCAATAGCACTTTAGTTGGGTACGGACTTAGTCCCTTCGCTGAGCTGTCGGGGGTCTCGCTGAGCCAAAGGTGATTGTTTACATGGAGTTTCTGGATGATTAATAAAAATACACTTGAGAGTTCTCTCAAAAGCTTCATTGAAGCACCTTGAGTATCTTAGATTCATATCTTAGGTATTCAACCGACTTATCAATCTAGGACCGCGCTAGATTGTGGCGTCCTCTACAAAATACCGAGGTTCGTTGACCACGTGATCAACGGGTTTAGGTGATCCGCTGCATTCGTTTCGTCATCAACGTGAGTCCTCACCTTCTAGATCCTATCCTGTCTGTACGGGTTGCATCACAAGGTTGGTGCCGTTCGTATCAATCTTGGAGAACTAAGGATGATTAATAGTAGACTAAGAAAAGTCAATTGAGGAATTAGATGTGAGTGAGTTAAGTTAAACTCAATTAGGAGCACAAATTGCACACTAATCGGTTGTTGACTTTTGGGCACTAAGAGCACCTTTATGTCATTCCTCTTATCATTCCATCAACTCACCACCCACCAACCAAAACCCTTCCTTCTTCTCCTTGCTTTGGCCATCCCCCTCCCTCATTTCCCCACAAAAAATTTCGGCTCTCTTTCTTCCATTCTTACTCCACAAAGACACTCCAAATTTGCTTCTTGTCTTGGTTCTTCATACAAGCTTGGAAGAGGACTTAAACAAGGAAGAAACCTTGGTGATTTAAGAGCTCAAATCCTAGTGTTTAGTCTTCATTTTGGCAGCAAGGTAATCATCGAAGAAACCCTCAACTTTTCCTCTCAAATCTTAGTAGTGAGTTAGTTTAGTTAGTTTAGTTGTTGGGTTATTGATGGGTTCACAAGAACCTTGATTATAGGTAGTGGATTTGATGTGGCTTTATAGGTAGAGGCCTTGAGGATTTTGTATGTTTAATTGCTTGTTTGTTACTTGTTTTGATGAGATATGGTTTAGTTCTAGTTGCAAAGTTGAAAAAGAAAGCTAGAGGAATGAGAGATGCTTGCTGGCCGAAATTTGCTGGTTATTCCTCTCTTGTTAATTTCGAATTTTTGATGTTATTTTGGTACAATAATGCTTGATACATGTTGGTGGTTATGTGTATTAAATATCTTCCAAAAAGCTTTTCAATTGGTTGTGTTAAAGTAGGGTTAAAGTGAGGATGAATTCTTAAAATTTTTGGATCCAGAGACCTCAACCAGTGTTCACATTTTAGGTCATAACTTTCTGTTTGGGAGTTGAAATCGAGTGTTGTTTGTGGCATCCAAAACTAGATTCCAAGAGCTTTTCGTCGGTATAAAAGGCGACTCCTAAATCATTTCCTATGAGCCGTAGTGAACCGGCAAAGATGACTGAAATCCCTCCCTGCTTGCATCTGAGAAACAGTCCTAACTGTAGTTTGTAGCTCAATTTTACCTATCTTGCAAAATGAATTTTACAACAGGTCCTTCTAGTGAATTGTAGAATTTTGAATCTAGTTTTCAACTCCATAAACCACACTAAATTTCGAGTTGTGTAGCTCAAGATATGATCAGATTTTGAAACTCTATCAAGTATGTCAGAACTGGAATTTCGTAAAACAGGTTCCAAAGATCAGTTCTCTTTGAGCTGTTGTTTCTTGATGTAGAAAGATCCAAATTGAGTTTTGTTAGTTGCATTTGAAACTAGATTTGGAGTTCTAATTGTGATATAAATTTCAAGGGCTGATTCCACTTCTAACGAATTTTTTCGTATTTCCAAACATTGCTGAAATTACAAGTCTGTTTTGCTCTTCCTGTCTAGAACAATGACTTTGAGCTAATCTTTGAATGACTTCGAATTGGAGTCTGAGAAAAAGTGTCTTCTAGAAAGTTTTAGTGCTTTGAGTCTAGTTTCCAATGGCATAAAGGTTTCAATTTTTGGACTGACAGAACTCGAGATACGATTTTTCCAAATAGTGTCGCTCTTAGTTGGAAATTTTCTGATTTCAAACAAATACTCTTTTTAATAACTTTCCACTTTCCTTTGCAATTGTTGGACTGTTTTAAGTTTAATTTCATGATTAGGTACAAAGTCTCTTTGAACTATAAACCTACATCTCAAATCTTAGTTTCCAAGGAATTAATCCCTTTTTTATGATTCCTCTTGGTTGCATAACTCCCTTGGTTATGGCACCTCTCTTCATACTTGAATTATGAACTTCAACCTCTATTCTTATGGTCTCGATTTCCATGAGTTTGAACGCTAAAAAGGGAGCGTTTGACTAGAGTAATTCTTGATAAATTTCACTAGTTTTATACTTGAACCTTGGGAACCTTAACCTTGACATTTACTATGAAGTGAGTGGAGTTTTGGATGAGTTTAACTCCATTAGTTTGGAAAATATGAACACTCTTTATATTCTAAAGTTTGGACATGAGATTTGAAGTTTTGTGAGATGAAAAACATTTACCCTTTTCTTCGATTTTCGTGCCGAAAGTGCAATTGGTACTTTCTTTTGGAATTGAGATTTCTTACCACGATTTGAATAAAAAACGACCTTTGAGCTCTCTTTGAGTATTATTTCAGCGATTTAGCGAGAAAAGTTTCTTTATCTTGACTCGAACTTGTGACCTTGGAGAGTGGGTAGCGAGAAAATGTCTTTCTTTTTAACCTTGGTCGAGCACTTAGGTAATTGTGATTGTACATGTCTCAGGTCGTCACGAAGACACCGAAGAACTCGTCTGACTTCTCGCTTCACTCTTGTTTTGCCCTTGACTTGTGGTGAGTGTCAAGTGCATGCTAAATGCTAATGCAATTGAAATGATATGTGTACAAGTGCTATATATATATGATACGTGAACTTGCCGAGGCGAGGGTGTACTTTATCGCCCTGGTCCTCTCTCTCTCTTATGATTGAATGATACTTGTTAAATGAATATACGTGATTTGAGCTTGTACTTGACATGTTTTAACTCGTGAGTACTGAGCGGCTAGATGTATCACGCCCTGTTTGGGATGAGAGGTACCGCTTATCCCGACTCAGTGCTATGATCGAGTTTAAGTCGATTGGAGCGCTGTCTCATCGACCAATTATACTTGTGGGGACGCCCCAACCCATTGGCTAACCTTGTGACTCGAGCCGGCAAGGGTTTGGTTGAGAAACTTGGTGAATCTTGGGAAATGATATAGCTTGATCTTTTGAGATCTCGCTAACCTTACTCGAATAGTATCACCTTTACATGATGTTTGGTTACGGATCCGAGTGGGTACTATGTTGGTCGGAGGTAGTAAGTGGAGTGCTACGGTCCCATTACTACTTGGGTTGACGGAGGGTCAACCGTGAAGGGCTCAACTTGATCGAAATGTGGAAATAGCTCCTGAGAGCTCCTGTATCCTTATATGTGTGTTAATTCCTACTTGTGCACTTGAATGGAATGTCATGTTTAAAGTTACTTTCAAGCACATTAGTTGATTGTTTGGTGTTGCTTGCGTGTTTGTTTTCTTGACCTCACTGAGCGTTCGCTCATCCCTTTAAGTTTGTTTTCTTTAACAGGTTTTGGAGGTGGATTGGAGGTTCTAGACTAGTGACTTGGTGGATGCTAGTATACCTTTTATATGAACTTTTGATGGCTCTTTAAGTGTAATTTTGTTATTGATGGTTGGTGGATTGTAATCATAAGTTTTGCTTAAAAGTTGTGGCTGGTATATTTGAAGTACTTTTATTTAAGTTGTTGGATGTTTTGTGACTCTATATTAAGCTTGAACGAATGCGTGAGTCCTAACGAGAGTTGGACAGGCATTCTGCTGATACCCTAAGGTTCGCCTTAGGGAGAGGTGGGAGCGTCACAGTTGGTATCAGAGTGCTAGATTTGAAATACCTGGAATAGGGTTAGGAGTTCTTAGTCGTGAACTTTTGGTCATAGAAACCTGTGGTAGTCCTTAGGTTAAATTCTTAAATGGTATCAGTAAATGTAAGGGCCTAACCTTTAGTTGTGGCTTATTTGTAGGATATGGACAACAGCAGTGATGATGATAGGGTTGAGGGACCTCTCCCCGTGATCCCATATCGCAGGGTTGGAGGCGGACTCCTTCTGCGATACTCACCTGCTAAGCGGGATAGGTCGTGTCCATGCCGCGCGAGATACTCTTACCCTAACCGTCTGGTGATAGGAGTAGCCAAGGAGCAGAGGCAGTTGACTCGTGACCTCCGGATAGCACTAGCGAAGATAGAGGAGATGGAGGCCACTATGGAGGCCCAGGCTGCCCGGATCCAGGAGCTAGAGGCGAGAGTTCTAGAGGAGCGTCAGAGGGTTGACGCCTCTCATGCACAGCTTTAGAAGACTGAGGGGCGCCTTATCCGGATTGTCCAGGAGACGGGGCTCGCGTGGACAGTATTATGGCCAAGTATGTGACTATGACCGAGCGTTTAGAGGAGGTTTTGCTTGGGGATGTACCTGGGAGGCTGCACCTGCTGTGGAGGTAGAGGTTGCACCGATGAAGGAGGATCCTGAGGAGGACCCCGAGAAGGACCCTTCTGAGGCTATAGAACTTCTAGTTCGGTCCACCTGTATTAGAGACCTCTTGATTTTTTGACTGTTGTTCAGGACTTATTAGGGGTAAACTCACAGTGAGGCCTTTTGTATTTTATGCATGTACCCCTGCATTTTGAGGCACTTGGATGCTATGTCCTGTATTTGATATCGCTGACTTGTTGTATGCACTTTTAACATGTGACATGACTTCTAATCTATGTAAATATTTATGCTTTGGTTTTAAAGTGTTCTTGCAATCTGTTCTTGTTTTAAATTTCTACGCTTATATTTCTCTTTTATTATGCGTTTAGAACCTTGCTAAATGGATCGGCGAGAACGTGGACGAGGGCGTGGGCGTGGGTTTCGGCAACTCCGCACTCCCGAGAGAGGTGAGGGATTCGCGATTGGGACCAAACCAAAAACCCTAGGAACGAAGAGGGTGACCAAGTGACTACGCCCATTAACCGTATAACCGATGTTCTTGAGCGTTTAGCTGAACCAGTCAACCAACCTAGGAATCAAGAGAGGGTGAGGATAGAGCCCTGGAGCGATTCTTGAAGTTTGCTCCACCTACGTTTCATGGAGTGTCTGATCTCGAGGTGCAGAGAATTGGTTGGAAAAGGATGGTGGAGATTTTTGCTACTTTAAACTATGCCGAGGAAAGGCAAGTTAATTTTGCCGCTTTTCAGTTTGAGAGAGCAGCCCGCTCGTGGTAGAACATTATTAGGGCAAAGTGAGAAGAGAACAAATCCCCTAGACTCGGGCAAATTTTGAGAGGGAGTTCAATGCCAAATTCCTTCCGCCTATGATACAAGAAAAGAGGGAGGATGACTTTATTAAGTTGAAACAAGGGTTACTAAGTGTGGCCGAGTATGAGGAGCGGTTCACTAAACTTTCCAAATTTGCCCCTGAGCTTGTGGTCACAGAGCGGAAAAGGATAAGGAGGTTTATTCAGGGGTTAAATGTAGAAATCAAGAATCCCTAACAGCCGCCCAGATCACAACTTTCACGGATGCTTTGGAAAAAGCGCAGAGGGTAGAGACTGCTAAGTCCCAATCTAAGTTTTTCATGCTAGAAAGAGGGGTAATCAAGTAACACCCCTGGATGTCTGAGAAGTCCACCCAACCCTTAAAATGGGAAGAGGGGCTGGAGGAGTGAGAATGCTGGAAAACCAGTAGGACTTTGTCAAAGGGGAGCCCCGCCGAAAGGAAATCAGGGTGGAGAGGTCAACAAAAAGGGATTTTCAAGCTAGTCAGGCCGTGACCCTCGTGTGATTTGTGGATACTGTAACAAGTCTAACCACACTGAGGAGTGCTGGAGAAAGCAAGGGAAATGTCTGATTTGTGGTAGTACCGAGCACCAGATTGTGAGTTGCCCTAGTGCCTCTAAGGAAGGAGGAAATACCCAACAGCCTGCTAGGTCTGCTTCAAAGCAGTCAAGTGCCGGAGGAGCCGACCGAAAGTGCCAGCTAGGGTTTACGCCTTAGACAATAAGCAAATCCCTAACCCAACTGAAGTGGTGGAAGGTACGATCCCTATTTTTCATCCTTAGTTAGAGTTTTAATTGATCCCGGGAGCAACCCATTCTTTCGTAGATCTAACTTTATGAAGTATAGATGTAAAGTGTGATTTATTGCCTTTTGATTTGGAAGTTAAGACTCCTACGGGGAACCAATGCCTGATTGTTAATAAAGTTTATAGGAATTGTGAAATTTGGGTTGGTGAGAGAAGATTGTAGCAGATTTAATGAGTTTAACAATTAAGGGGTATGATGTGATACTTGGGATGGATTGGTTAGTTCGATACCATGCTCAATTGGATTGTAAGATGAATTAGTAGAGTTGCACATTCCTGGGGAAGCAACTTTGAAATTAGATGTGAGGTAGACTAGCATCGTCTGCTTTAATTTCGGGGATTCGAGTTAGGAAATTTGAGTAGTGGAGCAAAGGATATCTAGCCTTTCTTATCAATACACCTGGGATAAGGTGAAGTTGGAAAACGTGCCGGTAGTAAAGGAGTTTCCCGACGTCTTTCCGAGGAATTAGAGACGTTACCTCCGAGAGGGAAATAGTGTTTAAAATTGATGTGGTCCGGGACGGCCCCTATCTCTAAGACACCTTACAGGATGGCTCCGTGAATTAAAAGAATTGAAGTTGCAGTTACAAGATTTATTAGGAAGAACTTTATTAGAGAAAGTGACTCGCCATGGGGAGCTCCAGTGCTCTTCGTTAAGAAGAAGATGGGAGTTTGAGGCTATGCATAGACTATCGAGACTTGAATGATGTGACCATTAAGAACAAATACCCTCTGCCTCACATAGATGAATTATTTGATCAGTTGCAAGGGGCAGTGGTATTTTCCAAATTAGATTTGAGGCAAGGATATTACCAATTGAGGATTCTAGAAGCTGATGTGCCTAAAACCGCTTTCAATTCAAGATATGGGCACTTTGAATTTGCAGTTATGCCTTTGGGTTAACTAATGCGCCCGCAGCATTATGGACTTGATGCATCGGTTTTTAAGCCGTACTTGGATCAATTTGTGGTGGTATTCATTGATGATATATTAGTGTACTCTAAGTCCCGAGAAGATCATGAACGACACCTGAGAATAGTTTTGCAAACTCTGAGAGAGCACAAACTTTTTGCTAAGTTCAATAAATGTGAGTTTTGGTTGGAAGAAGTAGCCTTTTTAGGTCATATAATTCCAAGAAGGGATTACTGTAGATCCAACTAAGGTGAAGCTGTTTCTAAGTGGAAACGACCAGAAAACCCTACCGAAATTCGGATTTCTTAGGGTTAGCCGGATATTACCGTCGGTTTATCAAGACTTTTCTAAGATTGCAAACCCTTAACTGAGTTGACTAAGAAGCATGGTAAGTTTATTTGGGATTCTAAATGTGAGGAAATTTCAAGAGTTGAAAAAGTGTTTGACCGAGGCACCTGTGTTAGCATTGCCGAGCGGAGGAGATGGTTTGTGGTTTATACAGATGCTTCAAAATGATTTAGGATGTGTATTGATGCAAAATGAAAAGTGATTGCATATGCCTCCGTAAGTTGAAACCTCATGAACAGAATTATCCGACCCATGACTTGGAGTTAGCGCAGTAGTGTTTGCCTTGAAAAAGTGGAGACATTATTTATATGGAGTGACTTTCGAGGTTTTCACGGATCACAAAGTCTTAAGTATTTGTTCTCCCAGAAAGAGTTGAATTTGAGGCAACGTAGATGGGTGAAATTTTTGGAGGATTATGACTGTTCGCTTAACTACCACTGGAAAAACTAATGTAGTGGCGGATGCCCTAAGTCGCAAGTGCAAGTTTAATGGTGAGAGAATGGCACATGCTAGAAGAAGTTAGTGTTTGGAATCCCGCTTGAGCCATAGAGGGTAATCTTTGGGAATATTATTGTGAAATCTACTTTGTCAGATCGAATAAAAAAAGTTCAAAAAGGAGACCCTAAAGTGCAAAAATGGGTTGAGAAAGTTCAAAAAGGAGAAAAGTTTGATTTCAATTTGGGAACCGATGGATTGTTAAAGTTTAGAAATCGTCTAGTCGTACCCAAGGATGAAAGTTTAAAGAAGGAAATTTTGGACGAAACTCACCGTTCTAAGTATACGGTGCACCCTGGAGGCAATAAGATGTATCAAGACTTGAAAAGCCTTTATTGGTGGGAGAATATGAAGAGAAAGATTACTCAATTTGTTCGACCTTGTCTCACTTGCCAGCAGGTTAAGGTCGAGCATCAGAAACCGTCTGGATTACTACAGCCGTTGGAGATACCTGAGTGGAAGTGGGAAAATATCACAATGGATTTCGTGTCAGGGTTGCCAAAGGCCCAGAGAGGACATGATGCTATTTGGGTAATAGTGGATCGATTGACCAAATCTGCTCACTTTTTGCCAATTAGTATGAAATACTTCTTGAAAAAGTTGGCTAAGTTGTACTTGGATGAGATTATAAGATTGCATGGGATACCAGTGAGTATAGTCTCAGATCAGGACCCTAAGTTTGTGTCTCGGTTTTGGCAAAAGATGCAAGAGAGCTTAGGGACTAAGTTGAATTTTAGTACCACTTACCACCCGCAGATCGATGGACAATCGGAAAGGACAATTCAAACCCTAGAGAATATGTTGAGATCGTGTATTGTGGATTTTGGAGAAAATTGGAGCCAGTATCTTACGTTGGTGGAATTTGCTTATAACAACAGTTTTCATTCTTCAATACAAATGGTTCCTTACGAAACTCTTTATAGTCGAAAGTGTAGATCTCCGATTTATTGGGACGAAGTTGGAGAAAAGAAGATTTTGGACCCGACTACTGTACCTTGGGTTGAGGAGGCTTATGAGAAGGTGAAATTGATACGTCAGAGGATCCGAACGGCTCAAAGCCGCCAGAAGAGTTATGCAGATAATCGGAGAAAAGATTTAAAATTTGAGATCGGAGATAAAATATTTCTTAAAATTACTCCCTTGAAAGCAAGTTTAATGGCGGGAAAAGGGAGAAGTTATAACCAAGATATGTAGGATCCTATAAGGTTATTCAACACGTAGGAAGCGTAGGTTACAAGTTGGAATTGCCTTTGAGTTTGTCCAGAATTCATAATGTCTTCGATGTCTTCATACTTAAGAAATATCATCCCGACCCGTCCCATGTGTTACAACCGGAAGAAGTAGAGATTGATAAGAATTTGTCCAATGAAGAAAGGCCGGTAAAGATTTTGGATCGAAAAGTAAAGGGGTTAAGACGCAAGCAAATTCCTCTAGTGAAGGTTTTATGGAGAAATCATGGAATGGAAGAAGCGACTTGGGAAGTAGAAGAGGAGGTCCAGAAGAAGTACCCAGAATTGTTCCTTAATTAAGGTATGAATTTCGCGAACGAAATTCTTTTAAGGGGAGAAGGATGTGAGGACCCGAATTTTTATTTTACTTACTCTTATTTTATTTTTCTAGTTTATTTAATTATTTATTCACCCGTTTACTCCGAATAATTTATTTCATTCATTTTAAATCCATTTACATGAAGCAATGTCTCATTTATATTTTTAAAACGTTTCGTTAGCGAATTTAATTTTTCTACTGCTCGTTTAGCGAGAAATAGTGAATGCACGTTTTTTGAGGTAAATTCGATCCGAGAGTACATTAATCTTGGAGAACTAAGGATGATTAATAGTAGACTAAAAAAAGTCAATTGAGAAATTAGATGTGAGTGAATTAAATTAAACTCAATTAGAAGCACTAATTGCACACTAATCGGTTGTTGACTTTTGGGCACTAAGAGCACCTTTATGTCATTCCTCTTGTCATTCCATCAACTCACCACCTACCAACCAAAACCCTTCCTTCTTCTCCTTGCTTTGGCCGATCCCCCTCCCCTCATTTCCCCACAAAATTTTTCAGCTCTCTTTCTTCCATTCTTGCTCCACAAAGACACTCCAAATTTGCTTCTTGTCTTGGTTCTTCATACAAGTTTGGAAGAGCACTTGAACAAGGAAGAAACCTTGGTGATTTAAGAGCTCAAATCCATGTATTTAGTCTTTATTTTGGCAGCAAGGTAATCATCCAAGAAACCCTCAACTTTTCCTCTCAAATCTTAGTAGTGAGTTAGTTTAGTTGTTGGGTTGTTGATGGGTTCACAATAACCTTGATATTAGGTAGTGGATTTGAGGTGGCTTTATAGGTAGAGGTCTTGAGGATTTTGTATGTTTAATTGCTTGTGATGTGTGCACAGACCTTAGCCCAAGTAATGACCTAGTTCGCCAGTTCGAGTGCCATTGGGGGGCCCGGCCACACGTGCACGGGTCAAGCGCTTCAAGGAGTCACTCAAAACCCTAGTGCGAAGTGTGCAAGACCAACAAGGAGTCCATAGAGAGATTGAAGGCTTGGAAGTGGATAATCAAGTTACCTATACGATGATCTAAGCCCATGAGGAATCAAGTGGGCCTCCAAGTGGGTTGGCCGACTAGGCCCTAGGCCTTAGCACTAGGTTTTCATTTTGTTAGAGTTGGATTAGATTGTTAAATTAGGTCATGGGCCGGCCCATCTTGTCCCTTGACCTAGCACCTTGCTTGCTTTATTAGGGTTTTATTAGTCCCTTGACCTAGCACCTTAGCCTATATAAAGGCTCACTTTGTACGGTCAAAGGGTTACGCAATTTTGATAATAAACAATTAGTTTTGTTTTCTCTTCCATTGAGAGATTCAAATCCTTTACTTGCTTTGGCAAGGGTTATTGAGCAATCTTGCGCTTGCCCATGATTGTTCTACCGACCTATCCACTTGAGTATTCACCTCAATTTGGAGTCGTCGTTCTACCGCCTTTAATCAAATCGTGTCGTCCGTTTTAGTTTTAGGGTCCGCAATTCAAGCGTTGGACAACCTCGCTAGATCCTTGGGCAAACGTGCTACGTGTCTCGAAACGTGTTGATCGAGGACCGTATCAGCTTGTTTGTTACTTGTTTTGATGAGATATGGTTTAGTTCTAGTTGCAAAGTTGAAAAAGAAAGCTAGAGGAATGAGAGATGCTTGCTGGCCGAAATTTGCTGGTTGTTCCTCTCTTGTTAATTTTGAATTTTTTATGTTATTTTGGTACAATAATACTTGATACATGTTGGTGGTTGTGTATTAAATATCTTCCAAAAAGCTTTTCAATTGGTTGTGTTAAAGTAGGGTTAAAGTGAGGATGAATTCTTAAAATTTTTGGATCCGGAGACCTCAACTAGTGTTCACGTTTTAGGTCATAACTTTCTGTTTGGAAGTTGAAATCGAGCACTGTTTGTGACATCCAAAACTAGATTCCAAGACCTTTTTGTCAGCCGTAGTGAACCGGCAAAGATGACTGAAATCCCTCCCTGCTTACATCCGAGAAACAGTCCTAACTGTAGTTTGTAGCTCAATTTTACCTATCTTGCAAAACGAATTTTATAATAGTTCCTTCTAGTGAATTGTAGAATTTTGAATCTTGTTTTCAACTCCACAAACCACACTAAATTTCGAGTTGTGTAGCTCTAGATATGGTCAGATTTTGAAACTCTGTCAAGTGTGTCAGAACTGGAATTTCGTAAAACAGGTTCCAAAGATCAGTTTTCTTAGAACCATTGTATCTTGATGCAGAAAGGTCTGAATTGAGTTCCCTTAGTTGCATTTGAAACTAGATTTGGAGTTCTAATTGTGGTATAAATTTCAAGGCCTGGTTCCACTTCTATGAATTTTTTCGTATTTCCAAACATTACTGAAATCACAAGTCTGTTTTCCTCTGTCCTGTCTAGAACAGTGACTTTGAGTTAAAATTTGAATGACTTCAAATTGGAGTCTAAGAAAAGTGTCTTCTAGAAAGTTTTAGTGCTTTAAGTCTAGTTTCCAACGGTATAAAGTTTTCAATTTTTGGACTGACGGAACTCGAGATACGATTTTTGAAAGTAGTGCCGTTCTAAGCTGGTAAATTCTGATTTCAAACAAATACTCTTTTTAAGAACTTTCGACCTTTCTTTGCAATTGTTGGACTGTTTTAAGTTTAATTTCATGATTAGGTACAAAGTCTTTTTAAACTTTAAACCTTCATCTCGAATCTGAGTTTCCAAGGGATTAATCCCCTTTTTATGATTCCTCTTGGTTGCATAACTCCCTTGGTTATGGCACCTTTTTTTATACTTGAATTATGGACTTCAACCCCTATTCTTATGGCCTCGATTTTTATGAGTTTGAACTCTAAAAAGGGAGCGTTTGACTAGAGTAATTATTGGTAAATTTCACTAGTTTTATACTTGAACTTTGGGAACCTTAGCCTTGACATTTACTATGAATTGAGTGGAGTTTTGGATGAGTTTAACTCCATTAGTTTGGAAAATATGAACGCTCTTTATATTCTAAAGTTTGGACATGAGATTTGAAGTTTTGGGTGGTGAAAACCATTTACCCTGATGTGTGCACGGATTTGAGTACAAACGATGATCAAGTAAGAGTTCCATTAGGCCCAGTTACACGTGCACGGGCCAAGCGCTTCAAAGAGTCTCTTCAATCCCTTGTTCGAAATGTTCAAGACCAACAAGGGGTCCATAGGTGATGTAAGAGCGGAAGCTATCTTAGGATCTTAGAGGACACGTTGCAAGACGAATGGAGTCGAACCCAAACTTGGACCACTCAAGGATGGATTCAACGGTAGAGGACGCCACAATCAAGTGTGTTTGCTTGATTGATAAGTCAATAAACAACCTAGGATCAACTCTAGGATGTTCAAACTAGCTTTCGCAAGCTAAAGGAATTTGCCACAATTAATGGACGAAATTCTGGAATTTTTATTGAATAATATCGAAAACTGAATGTAGAACATGACTTGAGACTATTTGTAGTCTTGACTAAACCCTATTTGCGCGTCGCCCCCTGGACCCCCGACTCGCTGACCGGGCAGCGAGACCCCCGTACAGCTCAGCGCCCCACATTGCCATTTGGAGTTTGAACACTTGCATCTTCAATTGTAAGCAACACTTTAATGCTCTTGCAAGGATCTTCCAACTCAATACCTTCAATGGGCGGTTTCTCTTGGGCTTGGACGGCATGAGCCAAGGCTTGAAGTGACTCCTTGAATCTTTTGGCTCGTGCTCGTGTCACTGGGCCTTGGGGCACCTTCACAAGGTCTACCTGAGTACCATGGGTCTCGTGCTCAACCGCATCAATAGGACCATTGAAGGCCTGGAAGTCGCTACTCGACTTAGTTGCACCTTGATCCAAGCCAATGAGGCAATGAATGAGGGCCACGCGTGTCCTTAATGGAGTTGGCCGAATGGCTAGTCCTTTTAGTTGTTAGTTGTTAGTTGGTTTTAAGTGTTAATCGAGTCATTGTTTGTCATGGCTTAATTAGTTAGCTATCTTGTTAGTTATTGAAGTAAAGGTTCGGCCCAAATAAGTTCAAATGTGGATCGAAGCCTTCCTTCTAGTTTAGGTAAGTCGTTGATCCTTTTCCCTATAGAATTTCGTTGGTCACTAGCCTATAAAAAGGCACAAGTTGTACAGTTGAAGGGTAGACACTTTTGATAATAACAATTCACCTTTGTTTTCTTCTAAATTCGAGAGTACATTCCTCCTTGCACGGCAAGGGTTATTTGAGCAATCTCGCATTCCGTCCTTGGTTGTTCACCTGGTCTATCTACTTGAGTAACCACCTCAATTGGAGTTTCCGTTCTACCGCCTCCTACCAAGTTGAGTCGTCCCTCTTGGTGCTAGGTCCCGCAATTCAAGCGAGTTGTTTATCCATCTAGGTCCTTGGGCAATCGTGCTACGTGTCTCGGAACAAGTTGGCCGACGAGCGTATCAGTTGGCTTCAGAGCTGATTGAGGTATCAATTCGTTATATCCATTTTTCTTGTTTCATCTAGGTCATTCTAGGATTTCTAGTTTCCGTTGAATGCTATTTGTTCCATTGTTGTGTCTTGAAATCTATCCACGCATGCGTCGTTTGTTGTTTTGACAATATGACCATACTTTGTGTTGTTCCTTTGGCGTCAAATTCTGTCCATAGTTGTGTCCCAAATCTATCCTCAACTTGCTTATTGTTGTTGAGTCGTTAATTGTTCTTCGTGTGTCACGAACCTGTCCGTAGCTTTGTTTACTGGTTGCTTGAAATCTGTCCATAGTTTTGGTCCTTCATTGGCATCAATTTCTGTCCGTGTTTGTAGCTTATAGTGAGTGTGACAGCCCCACCTTCCCCTAAGGCGAACCAAAGGATTCGGCGGACCGCCTGCCCAGCTCTCGCCAGGACTCGATCACTCTCTCCGAACAAAATAAAATATAATCTCGAAAAAAAAACGAAACAAAACACAATACCCCAAATTGAAACATATCATTACATTCGTCCCCATCTCAAACAGAAGTACAGTTCCAAAACAAAAGCTTTACATTCTCAATACACTCCAACCCTATCCAAGCACTAGAGCGAGTACAAAAGCCAAAATATACAAAAGGGACTACTATGCTATGCTATACAGGTCTCTCGCCCGCTCGCAACCCCTGTAAGGAAAACAAATGGCGTGGAATGAGCTAAAAGCCCAACGAGATTCTATATACACAACCAAGCAGTTAAACAAGGACATTAAGCATGTAATAACAAGTAATCCAGATAACATTTACGATATAAAGCAATAGTAACACATACGATAAAAGGATACATGCTCACGAGGAGCTATTCGTTCGTTCGTTCATTCATTCGCCTAATATTTTCCTTATTTCTCCGATCATTAAAACATTGTTTGTAAGTGAAAACTCCTTCATTTTCTTGTCGTTCGTTCATTCATTTCATTCCCCAATCTCCTCCAACTTCGTGGTCATACTCGAGTATACCAAACATTCACCCAGGGTCACTAATCGCCCGACCGAGTCCGCTTCTGGCTCGAGTCGACCAGTAACAAAGGGCAAGGGCCCAGTTCAGCCAGAAGGCTTACATTCATGCACAAGTAACATTTAGTCATTCAATCATTGAAAGTTCACGTTCATTTAGGTCGAGTGCGATAAAGTACACACTCGCCTAGTAAAAATCATTTCTGAAAATATTGGAAACATAACCTACTTCAATCACGTATTAACATAACAATCCAAATAGTCACAATGGTTCGCATAGTCATTAGAAACAAATTGTATATAGAACACTCACCTATATAAGTAAAACATCCAAAGTATCCTTTCGGATATCACCCTTAGCCACCAAGAAACCCTAAGAATAATCATGAGAAAATATTATGGTCCAACCAATCAAATATTTGATGAATCAAGGAAAATCCGAATAATTACTAGTACGAAATATAAGTATGATTTTGAAAGTGAAAAAAAAATACCTTTTGATCAAAGGAAATGAGTACTAAAAGTTTCCCCTAAACCAAACATAAAACTAAGCTCAAAAGTTAGAAAATTTCATCGAAAAACACTGAAACAGTGCCACGTCAGAATCCGGCCAGAAGTTGGCCGGATATCCCCCCGGATTGTCGGCCGGATTCAAGGCAGTGAGCAACTGAAATTTTTTTCTTCTTCCCCTGTCAATCCGGCCAGTAATCCGGCCAAGAATTGGCCGGGTAGTGAACAGTGGATTTTTTCCTCTTTCGTACAAACTTTTGTTTGGCTCAAAACTAATACATATGCAAAGAAATAATGTGCAACAATTGTCTTGGTGAAAACCATATGAAAAAGGTAGACAAAAGAAGACGAGGGTACTTTAGTCATTTTATCATTGATTTCGTTATTATTTCCTTTTTAATAAAAACGGCCAAACACGCCCTTGTAGTTGGCCGAATATTAGATAGCCCATTTAGTCATTATTTCGGCCCAAAGGCCTAGCCTAGGCAAAATTAGGGTTTTTCTAAGTCACTTTAGGTTGTCAATTGTAAGGCTATATATAGCCAAGGCAAGAGACATTTATGAGCAGTTTTTTTGCATTAATAAAACTCGTGAGACTTTCACTTTCTCTTTCTAAGAGAGCCTCTTTGAATATTTGAGAATCTTTCTCAAATTGTTCAATTGAACTTATCAATCAAGTAACTCCTTGGTTGTGGCGTTTCTCTACCTATAGTTTGGTTCGCTAATTCATTAAGTAGTGGGTTGAGATAATATTAATATTGTTCGCTACTTCGGGGATTAGATTGGGTCAAATTTTCCGCTGCTCAAACCGTTGGTGATTGGTTGTCTAGATCGTGGTTTCACATCATTATGCCTTTTGGGTTGACCAACGCACCTAGCACTTTCATGAGACTAATGAACCATGTTTTAAGGCACTTTCTAGGGAAATTTGTCATTGTTTACTTTGATATTTTGATCTATAGTCGAAACATACATGAACACATGGAGCATTTGAAATTGGTATTAGACACACTTCGAAAGGTGAACCTCTATGCTAACCTTAAGAAGTGCACTTTTTGTACTAATGAGTTTGTGTTTCTAGGCTATGTTGTTAGTTCATAGGGTATCAAGGTAGACGAATTGAAGATCGAAACCATTAAGCAATGGCCAACGGCCAAAATAGTCGTGGACGTACGAAGCTTCCACGGCCTAGCTGGCTTTTTACCGGCATTTTGTCAAAGATTTCAGTACAATCGCTGCACCATTGACCGCGGTGATGAAGAAGCATGACAAGTTCCACTGGGGGGAAGCATAGGAAAACTCTTTCCTTGTTCTAAAGAACAAACTCACACACGCACCTGTTTTAGCATTGTCTAACTTCAATAAGACTTTTGAAATCGAATGTGATGATTCTAGTGTAGGGATTGGAGCCGTGTTAATGCAGACAAGAAGCCGTGTGTATTCTTTAGTGAGAAATTAGGAGGTGCAGCCTTGAATTACCCCACTTATAAGAAGGAATTGTATGCACTTGTGAGAGCATTGGAAACATGGCAGCATTATATACGTCCAAGGGAGTTTGTGATCCATACTGACCACGAAATCCTTGAAATTCCTCAAAGGATAGCCGAAATTAGGCAAAAGGCATGCCAAGTGGGTAAAGTTTCATTGACACCTTCTCCTATGTCATTAAGTATAAGACTGGTAAACGAATGTTGTAGCCGATGCCTTGTCTCGTAAACATTCTAGTTTGTCTTGATGCCTAAACTACTTGGTTTGAGAATGTTAAAGGAGCTTTATGCAAATGAGTGTTGATTTCGGTGAAGTGTATAAAATATGTGCTAGGAATCCGCATGGAAAATATTTCTTGCATGAGGGATTTTTGTTCTATGTTGATAAGTTGTGTGTGCCTAACTTCTCCATCCGAGACTTAATTGGTACAAGAGGCATATAGTGGTGGTCTAATGGGACATTTTGGTATTGTTAAGACTCTAGCCTATAATTGCAAGAACACTTTTATTGGCCACACATGCGTAGGGGATATTGAATGCATGGTTGGTAGATGTGCTACTTGCCATAAAACTAAGTCTAAAACAAATCCATATGGCTTGTATACATCTTTGCCAATTCCCAAAGCATCCATGGGTAGACTTGTCTATGGACTTTGTGTTGGGGACTGCCTAGATCTCAAAGGGGTAATGATTCCATCTATGTTGTAGTTGATCGATTTTCAAAGATGGCTCATTTTGTTTCCTTGCCATAAAACTGATGATGTATCTCATATTGCTAACTTGTTTTTCAAAGAAATTTTGCGTTTACATGGTATGCCTCAAATCATTGTTAGTGATAGAGATGTTAAGTTCTTGAGTTACTTTTGGAAGACTTTATGGTCTAAAAACTTGGTACTAAACTGTTATTTTCGACCACTAGTCATCCCCCAAAGTGATGGACAAACTGAGGTTGTCAATCGAACTCTTGGAACTTTGTTAAGGACCTTAATTAAGAAAAACCTTAAGTCTTGGGAAGAGTGTCTGTCGCATGTTGAATTTGCTTATAATAATTTATGGTTTAATAGAATTGTTCATAGTGCAACACACTACTCACCATTTGAGGTTGTTTACGGGTTTAATCCTTTGACCCCCTCTAGATTTGGCACCCTTTGTGAGGACCCCGCAATTTTTCTTATTTTTATTTTATTTTCTGACTTAATTAATTATTTACTCACCCGTTTTCTCTGAATAATTTATTTCAATCATTTAAAACTTATTTACATGGAATAATGTCTCAATTATGTTTTTAGCACGTCTCGTTAGTAAAATTGATTTTTTTAGGGCTCGTTTAGCGAGAAATAAGGAGTACATGTTTTTCGAGACTATATTCGATCCGAGAGTACAATAGTTTTGGAGAATTAGGAATGATCAATAGTAAATTAAAAAAATTAATTGAGAGATTAGATGTGAGTAAGTTAAAATTAAACCTATACCATGCGTGCGTCGAAAGTTTTCCAAAAGACACGCTGGTACAAATTAATTGGACATTTTGAGGAATTAATGCTAGACTTATGCGAGAACTCATGTGTTAGTCTTAAAATAAGTATTTTCATGATTAATGACCCAAATGTTAGTTAGTTATACTATCGTTATAAGAATTTCTTAGAAATATTGCTTTATCGTGCACAAGTTGGAAGCACGCGTTTTCGCGCGCGTGATTAATTGAGGGACTTTAAACCTTTATTTTTAAACTATTAAGAGTAAATAATAATAGTGTTAAAGTAAGTGCATTAGAGGTATATGTGCACATATGAAAACAAATCCGAGAGGAATCGAGCACGAAACGAGCGCGTACGCGCGCAAGTGGAGAGTTGACTTTTGGCAACTACCAAGCTTCTTCAAGAAGCTTTACCACCAGCCATTTCTCTCTCCTCTCTTCATCAAGATAGCTAAAAATCTTCAAGCAAGAAGAACCAAAGCTTCCTTCTTCATTTCACTTCAATCCAACCATCCATTTCACTTCAAATTTGCAACATAAACTCAAGACTACTTGGAGATTCACCTAGGCAAGGAGAAGAGTTTCATTTCTACGGTTTGGAGCTTTCTTGTGGCCAAAAATCTGACCTTTAGCATCTAAGAAGGTATCAAACGATCCAACCCTTGAAACTTGTTATTTAAGAGTTAAATTGAGCTTAGAAGCTTGTAGTTTCATGTGGGTAGTCTTGGATTGTTGTAGATCTTGTGAGTGGGTTCTATGAAATCCCACATTGGACTTGATGGGCTGTTATGATGATTATATACGTTATTTGTGTTGTTTTAGTGCTAAACTAGTGGATTTAAGTTGAGAAAGTGGAAAGAAATCAAAGGAAAGTTTGAAAGTGAAAAGGGACGAATCTGCCCCTGGTTGTACTGAGCCTTTAGTCCGAAATTTTTGTCGTTAAATTGACTTGATTTAGATGTAGATATGTTGTATAGGTTGTGTGGAAAGTTTCCGCCAAAAATCACTTGATTTGGTTGGCCAAAAGTTGAGATTTCAAAATTTCTTTAAACCTAGAAAATGTGTCCAGAGTTGTTCTGGCAGCGATTTTTGAAATGACCATAACTCTTTGCTCCGACATCGAAATTGAGTTCCGTTTGCGGAATTAGAAACTAGACACTCTCAGTTTTCCAAATGTATAAAATACACCCCCTGATTTGACCTGAGTAAAACCGTACCAATTGTTCAAAGTTTCCTGTCCTGTTCATTACTCTGTTAGAGGGTCAATGAGATGCTGGAACTTGTGGCTGAAATTTGAGTTAGCTATGGATAGAATCTTAAAACGATTTCTTCTGAGAATGTAGCCCTATGAGTGTAGTTTCCAAAGCCACCAGCCACGCTCAATTCCAAGTTGAATTGAGTGCATTATGGCCAAATTACGAAACTGTCTCAGTGAAAGAAAACCCTAATTCTGGGCTGATTTATGGCTAATCTTGATTTGGGACTTGTTTATTTCGAAAATTTTGGTGTTAATCACCTACCAAATGTATCTTGAATGTTTCTTGAACCTTTGCTTCATAAATAAACTAAAATGGGACTGATTTCATTGTGCCAAAATGTTAGGAAACGAACTAAAAGCAAGAAGACAGATTTACTAGGAAATATTTTCCAAACTTTGGTGGTCTTGTTAACTGTCTTTCCATACTAGTTTTTGCTTGAAATTTGATAGGAGAATAGTACTCATATGGAAGTTTACGTGTACCAAATTTGGTGTTATTGTAAGACCATGTCGATACCCAAATGATGTCCCAAATCTTGCTTTTCAAATCTGAAAAACTTTTCTTTTTCTTGGCCGAATGGTCAAACTTGTTTTGGAATGTTTTGGTTTCGAAAGCTTTGATATCAATTACCGCTAAATTGCTCATTGGATATTTATGGAGCATTGGTTTCAACATTTGAGTGAATTGAGGTTGATTGTGTGGGACAAAACTTTTAAAAGGAAGGAGAAACTCAAATAGGCAGATTAGCCTTGAAAGTTTCACGAACTTGGGTTATTTCGTTAACCCCCTTCCCGTATGAGTTTTTGCCTAAATTTTGGTAGAGATATAGTTCGCACATGGAAGATTTAGAGTATCAAAATTTGGTGTATTTTCAATGCCATTTCGATGGCCAAATAATACTTGAAATATAGACTTTCAAATCTGGAAATGTTCAGTTAGTCCTTAAATTTCAGCAACTTTGAGCTGCTATATATCTTGGCGCTCAAAACTCCGGATTCCTTGTTCCGTTTGTTATGTTTTAAAACCATATTTGTAACTCTAATTGAGTTCCAAATTTCAGAGGTTATTTCATATTCTGTGAATTTTTCCGAATTTCCAAAGTTGGCCAAAAACCAACCCCGAAACTGTCTTGACAAGCCTAAAACAGTAACTTTGAGCCGAATTTTGAATACCTTCCATTTGGAATCATGGAAAAGTGTCTTCTATGAACTTTTAGTACTTTGGAAGAAGTTTCCAACGGTACCCAAGTTTTCCAATTTTAGACTTGTAGAGAGTGAGATACGATTTTTCCAAGATTGCTTGACAAATCGGAAATTTCCAAACTTAAAGGAAATTGAGCTTTTAGAACTCATCATTTTCCTTCAATACCACTTGACCGTTTTACACTTGATTTCAAGATGAAAATCAGATTTTCCTTGTATTATTAAAACCCACTTTTGAGTCTCGATTTACGAGTAATTAAGGCTCATTTTCATGATATTTTTCTAGATTGTACAAGTGTGCAATCTTTCATGATAATTGGGGTTTCTAAGTGGTAGTTCATTATTATGTGCTCAGGCGCTCAAGAGGACCTTCAAGAGGAACTCGAAACGAATGCCTAAACACTGTTTGAGCACTTACTTCCTATTTTAAATTGGTGAGTGGTCCATATAGGAGTACGTAACTTGAATAGTTTTATGACATGTTTATTCCATGGTCATTATGTGTTAACTGTTAAGTGCTACCGATAATTGCTCCTATGAACTTTGCCACCGTAGGTGACTTGAATAGTATTGCTACATATTTTCCGACTAACCGTAATTACTTACCGTTTACTGTTAACCATAATTACTTACCGTTTACCGATTTACTTGGCTACTTGATTATTTGATTATTTGACTACTTGATTATCTGATTACCGTAAATTACGTAATTCATACGAAATTACCGCATATTGCTTATGTGTTTAAATGTTAAATGTTGCCTATAATTGCTCTTATGAAATTGCCACCATTTTAAGGCGAGTGTGAACTTTATCTCACTCGTCCTACTAAAATAACAAATTACTACTGTTTACCAATTTACTTGATTACTTGTGCATGTTGTAAGCTCTAAGTTGAACTGGGCCCTGCCCTTGGTTACTAACCTGTTCGAGTCAGGACTGGGTTCGGTCGGGTAGGTTGGAACCCTGGGCCACCGTTTCGATATACTCGAGTATTACCACTGTAGAGATAAGGTGATGGCCAGACAAATCGAGGGGATCACTGGAGTTATAAGGCGAAGTGGACCGAAATTGTTCCAAGTGAACACCGTATCCTTTAATGTGTGTTTATTTCTGTACAATGATAACTGTCTCATGTTAATGTGCCAATGTGCAATCTTGAACCATACATGTGTTATGCTTAACTTATTTGATTTATTAGAACTGCTAGAGTGTCTTGGAACCTCACTGGGGCTGTTTAGCTCATTCCACGTTTTTGTTTTCCTTAATAGGGTTCGTGACCAAAGGTACTCGTGAATAGTACTAGATTGTTTTCTTTTGAAGATTTTAAGTTGTAATATAGTGGATGATTGTAGTACATACTTTTTTGGATTGTATTAAGCTTGAAAGCTAACTAATTGTAAGTACGAAGGATTTTGGAGTACTTTAATTATATATTGAAGTTATTTGAAGTATTTCGAGCTTTTGGATTATAGATTGTAGTGAGTCCCGGTGAGAGTTGGCAAGCGTCCCACTCATACCCTTGGGTTCGCCCTAGGGAGAAGTGGGGGTGTCACACCTTACCTTCTTCTGAGCACACAAGTTTAGATGGGAAAAGGAAAGCTGATTTTGTCCGCAAGTTACATGAAACTGTACGAGCCAATATTGAGAAACGTACCATGCAATATCTCCAGCAAGCTAACAAGCATCGTTGCAAGATGGTCTTTGAACCTGGAGATTGGGTTTGGTTGCACTTAAGGAAAGAGTGGTTCCCTAAGCAATGTCAAAGCAAATTGTCTCCACGGGGCGATGGACCTTTCCAAGTGGTTCCAAGTGTCAATGACAACGCATACAAATTGGAGCTGCCTGAAGAGTATAATGTAAGGGCAATATTAATGTCTCTGATTTGAGTCCCTTCTTTGGCGAAGATGATCCAGATTTGAGGACAAATCCTTCTCAAGTGGAGGGGACTGATGTGTGCACGGATGATCCAATGAGAGTTCCACTTGGCCCGGTTACACGTGCAAAGGCAAAGCGATTCAAGGAGTCACTTCAAACACTTGTTCGAAGTGTTCAAGATCAATAAGGGGTCTATAGAAACATTGAGGGTTTGGAAGGTATTAATCAGTTGTCTACACATTGATTCAAGCCAATGAAGCTTCATGTTCTGGCCACGCAAGTTCTTAGTCGTTTGGCCATTTATTATTAGTTATTCTTTCTTAGTCATTTATGTTCGCAAGTCAGCCCACAAGTGTGGCCCTGAATACATGTCTTAGATTGGATAGAGTTAGTGGTTCGTCAATCCTCACTTCAATCGAATTTGCCCTTAGTTTTCTAGCCTATAAAAAGGCACCTCATGTACGAGTAATGGGTTATGAATTTTTGAGAATAAAGTTACTTTCGTTGTCTCCAAACCGTGGGCAATTCTTCTTACTTACATGGCAAGGGTTCCTTGATCAATCTCACGTATTGTCCTTGATTGTTCAAACCAGCCTATCTACTTGAGTAACCACCTCAATTAGAGTCGCTGTTCTATTATCTTTTATCAAGTTGAGTCGTCCTTCTTGATTTCTTGGTGCCACCAATACAACGATTGATAATCCGTCTAGATCTTTGGGTGAATCGTGCTACGGGTCTCGGAACAAGTTGGTCGAGGAACTGATACGAACGGCACTAACCTTGTGATGCAACCCGTAATAGAAAGGCTAGGATCTAGAAGGCAAGGATTCAAGTTGATGACAAACGATGCAGCGGAATCACCCTAAACCCATTGATCACCGTGGTCAACGAATCTCCGGTATTGGTAGAAAACGCCACAATCTAGCGTGGTCCTAGATTGATAAGTCAATTGAATACCAAAGAAATGAATCTAAGATATTCAAGGATGCTTCAATGAAGCTTTTGAGAGAACTCTCAAAGTAATTTTATTAATCATCAAAAACTGAATGTAAAACAATGACTTTAGGCTATTTGTAGCCGTGACTAACTCAGTAACCAACTAAAGTGCTATTGGGCTTAAGGCCCGCATGGCCGACACTAGGCTCAACATGAGCTAATCATAGTCCTCACAGAGGGCCGCAATTAAGACAACATGTCTAGACTCGTTGAGGCCCTCGATGGCCTTTAGCTCTCCGCTAGACTCTCGGGCCGCACGAACCAAGGTTTATAACGCCTCATTCAACCTCTTCGCGTGAGCTTGTGTCATGGATAGCCCTATCGTCCTCCTCCTCATCAGGAACGTATCAAAATTTGAAGAAAAATAATGATACTAAAAGTCTAAAAGACATTTATGGGATTAAAATCTATTCTGTTTTCTAAAACTAATATTTCAATCTCACTTTTTCTAATTTGGACTGGATACATTTTGAAAATGCATGAACTAAAGGAGGCTTGTGATATTTCTACAACCTCAAGGTAGGATAGTGAAATTGCCAAAAATTCTCAGGAGAGCTTTCTAAAATTATTCCTTAAATGAGAAGGTTAAAAAAATTGGTAAATGCTTTGTACAATGGGTTAAATGCAAAGAATATGGAAGAACAAAAGATTATAATATGATATGACTGAAGAAATTTGAAATAAATATTTGTGAGGGAAAGAGGTTGCATAGAGAAGAAAATATGTCTCTCCTTGTGACTCTGTACGAAAAATTTCAAAATGGAACCATATGTAAATAATGATAGCATGTGTTGTAAACTCAACAATATCATTAGAGATTTAGAGATACTCGAAAAGGATTCTCTTAGAAGAGCTAGAAAAATTTTGAATGCTTACCTGAGTAATAAAAGTAAAAAAGATTTGAGATATTATCTATAAGTAACTTATAAGTTCACTTATGTCTTCATTTTAGTCATTGGAGCATGCATTTCCATTGTTTTGTGGTTTCTTTGATATGGGCGGAATGAAGCACACTTCCAAGGTTTGTATCTTCAGTTATTCCAGTTGAAAGCTAATCCAATTAAGAGCTTTCTTGTTGTTTGCTAGAATAAGCCATCCATTGGGTGTTTTAACATCAATACTGATGCAAGTATTGATAGGAATTCCTCAATAGGTAGCAGCCTTCTTCGTGATCATTCTAGAAAGGAAAATTTTGCTTTTTATAAAAAAATTTAGTGAGTTAGGAATGGTTGAAGCGGAGGCTAGAGCTTTATATTAGTTGCAATTATATCAATCTAAAGGCTATAATGACATATGCATTGAAGTTGATTCATCAGTTTCAATGCATCTTGTTTTAACTCAAGAAAGCATCAAATGGTCACTATGTGACATCATAGTTGAAATTTGTGCAATTCATCCAAGTGTTCAAGGTTCTATATCTCACATTTATTGGGAGTCCAATGCTATAGCAGATAATTTAGTTTTTTTTATCTTTGTCCAGAGAATGTATTTTTTAGAATGATATTTAACTTCCTAGTAAGTTTCGTGCTATAGTTCATCTCAATTGCATTTGTATCTCTCTCTAAAATCTTACATTCTAAGGGAGTAGTACTCCTTTACAGTTTTTATTTAATCATGTACTGAAGGGGCAAGCTAATGCCTCACTCTTTTCTTTAATTTACAAATAAAATTGTGACTAGCATTCCCCTATAAATGGGATTTGTCAAAAACAAAAGTTCACTTATGTCTCTTGAATTGAACTTTAAAGCAAAATTGTAATAGAAGAATAGCTAAGGTCTAGTAAGTTTCGTGCTATAGTTTCATCTCAATTGCATTTGTATCTCTCTCTAAAATCTTACCATTCTAAGGGAGTAGTACTCCTTTACAGTTTTTATTTAATCATGTACTGAAGGGCAAGCTAATGCCTCACTCTTTTCTTTTAATTTACAAATAAAATTGTGACTAGCATTCCCCTATAAATGGGATTTGTCAAAAACAAAAGTTCACTTATGTCTCTTGAATTGAACTTTAAAGCAAATTGTAAATAGAAGAATAAGCTAAGGTCAGAAGTAGACCATTATGATGTCATTGTAACTCAAAGATGGAACATGCTTTGGGGATTGCATCTATTTTGAGTAAGAAAATAGGGTTTTGAATAGGGTTTCGCCTTGGAAATGGCGGCTCCATGGCCGCCGGACCTTTCCGGCGGTGGTGCCCCCTTCTCACGGGGAGGAGCTTTGCTGTGGTAGTTGCTCCTGGTACTTCATCGACGGATGTTTCTTCAGATTTTGGAGTGGTGTCGATGTATAGAGGTGAGTCGGCATTGCAACTTTCTCGTCAAGAATTGTTGTCTCTTGCTAAGCCTTTCAAATATGCATTAGTTGGCCGTTTCACTTTCAACAGGCCTTTTACGGAGGTGATTCGAAAGTTCGTTGTTTCTTTAGGGCTCAAAGGTGAGTATGCTGTTGGTCTTCTAGAAGTGGCCCAGACGTGGTACATTCGTAACGTTCCCATGGTTGTATCGAAGTGCTCACTTGATTTTAGGGCTAACCAAGAACTCGCGGTAGTGCCAGTCTGGGCATCGCTTCCTGATCTCCCGATCCCGTTGTTTGCCAAAAATCAGCTTGTCAAGCTTGCGGCGATGTTGGGAAGGTTACTTCGGGTAGATTCAACAACATGTACCTTGCGTCATCCATCAGTTGCGCGGGTTTTGGTGGAGGTAAATGTCTCTAAAGAGCCAGTGAAGAAGGTTGGGATAGGTGATGACGAGTTTGGATTCTGGCAATGGGTGGAGTTTGAAAATTGGCCCTCCTATTGTTAATTTTGTACTCGAGTAGGACATCTAGAGGAGGAGTGTTTTCGGAAGCACCCTTCTCTTAAACCTAATGTGAAATCATCTAAGGGGCAGCAAGAGGAATTGAGGTCGCGGCAAGTCTATGTCCCCAAAACTGGAGATAAGGGAAAGTAGAAAATAAGCGACGAGTTGGTAAAGCAGAATCAGGGGATGTCGAGCGATAGTTGAGTTCTGGAACTCCCCAGATTTGGGGACGAGAGTGGGAAGAACGCAAGTGATATGATTCGAATCCTCCCACTCTAGTCCATGAAAATTTCACATCAGTTGGTAATTAGAGTTAGTTGACAACCACTAGGTTATATCCTTCTTTTCTTTTGTGTTTGAGTCATATCTTCTTGTTTCCAATTCAGATTCTTTTGTCAAAAAAAAAAATTGAGTCGCTAGGGTTTCTTCGTTTCTTCTTGTTGTTTATGTCTTGTTGCTTGCTGTCTGTGATTGATTCTTGGTTGCGTCGTGTTTCTTGATCTTGCTAGTGTCTTTGTGATCTTGTTCTTGAGTCTTGAAATCGTTGAGAGTAAAAAAAAAAAATGGGGGGTACTGTTCATCGGTACTATTCACGACTGTAGAAGTACTGCTCAACCGCCTCTACTGTAGCAGTACTATTTATCCGGAAATTTTTTTTTTCCCATACCTTGTGTTTGTTTCTTATTGTTCTTGCTTCTTGTAGTTTGCTTGGTAATTTCTTGAAATTCTTGGATTGCATAGTGGGTTCTTGAAATCCAATGTTCAAACTAGGGTTTCTTGACAAAGGGTGTTGGGAATTTTTGTGTCTTGCACTAAAACAAGGTTGTTTACTTTGTTCTTGGAAATCTTGATAATATCTTGAATTTTTTGGAAATTCTTGGGTGAATCTTGAAGTATTGGGTTGGTAATCTAGGGTTCTTGAATTCTTGAAGTCAAGTTTACTATATTTTGAACAAACCAAACCCTAGTTCTTGTTTCTTGAAATTGGGGCTGATCTTGTGCAAAAATCAAAAATGAAATTCTTGTTTCTTGTGTGTGATCCGAATTGAAAGAGAAGAAAAAGAAATCTGATTGCATTTACAAAAAAAAAAAAAAAAAGAGAACGCAGCAAAAAGAAAATCGGATTCACAAGGAAAAAGGAAACCAACTTGAATTTGGAAATCAATTTGACTTGGGTTTGCAAAACAAATCCTAGTTGCACTCAAATTGCCAAATTCTGATTGGTCACCTTTGCACACGTGAGATACCAGAAAATCAGCTACTAAACTACCCAAAAACAACCCAAGAAACCTTGCTTACAATTCCCAAAATACAGCCTAGTGCAACCGGGTAGAGTCCATCTAGGGTTCCAAAAGAAATTTTGCCATTCTTACCTTTGTTTGAGTCGAATTGTGCAAACTGTCTCATTGCAATTTGTGTCTCTTTTGAGTCTTTTCCAGCTTTAAATTCGTGTCTAAGGGTTCCACAACAAGTCCAAATCAGTCTTGTCTTGTACTTAGCTACTAGTTTCCAAATTTGGTCAAAAGTCAAGTTCATACTTTCCTAATCTTGGAGTAACCTTTAAGGGCATACAACCTGTAATTTTCCAGCCTGTAATTCACGTCCCTTTTTGAGCCTTATCCGTCCATTTAACTTCCAAAAAATCTCAACCTTAAAAACGCCACCATCTTGTGTGAATTTGGTGAAAGTTTGATTGAATTTCTTTGAGAAAATTCAGATTTCTTCAAAGGAAGCAATCAAATGATTTGAGAAGTGATTGGTGAGAGCATTAGAGTGTTTTAAACACTTAAGTGATACACGAGAGTGAGAGAAAACACGTAAGGGAGTGAGTGAGGCCTTTTCTACTACTGTTTGTTGAGTTTTACAGGTAATAAAAGTATGAGATAAACGAATGCTCAATTGGAGCTTCACCATCTTGTGCCTAAAGGAGTAAATGTTGTGGCATTGCATGAGATAACTGAGCAATTGGAAATCATCAAAGCTCAAAAGAATGACTGGTTCTATACTCGTTGCCACATCAAGGATAGAGTTTGCAGCTTAGCTGTGAGAACCCTCACTTGAAACCCTAATTTTCCTTAAATACATGCTTTATTCTAAGATCTAGACCACTTACTATATACCCTTGCATGACATTTCCCATGTATTACAACATTTTTCATACATTGCATTTCACTCATTTTTACTTGAAGAAAAACATTTGCTTGAGTTGATTTTTTTAATAATCCACAAATTATTTGTTTCCAAGTGGCTTTGATTTGGATTGAGGACTAAAAGATAGGTTAGGGGTGTTAATTAAGTATTGGTACACTTGGAAGAGTTGAATTAGCATTAGTCAAAAGATTAAGAGAGTTTATGGACAAGAAAGGGGCTATGTGGCCAAACCCTAACCAAGCATTTGTTTGACCAAAGGTTAGCTAATATTTTAAAACACCTTGGCCCTCTTATTTCACCATCTTGGCCGAAATTCTTAGACAAAAAAGAGAAGAGAAAGAGCTCCAAATACTTGCTTTCTAACCCTAGCAATCAAGAGCCAAACAAATCAAAGAGAAAGATCTTGAGTTAGTGAGAAACTTTCCTCTAACCCTAGTCTTTGGATCAAGCTTGAAGCTTTCATTTTGGTGAGTTGATTTGGTGGTCCAAGTGTGAC